>JARIHO010000055.1:600000-752201 GCA_029282495.1 Mycena albidolilacea | reverse complement strand
CCTCTAGCAACCCTCCTCCCAACCACACGTATCCCAATCCTGTGCCCAACTTTGCGAGAAATCGAGCGGCACCCGCTAGAAGCGATAATTGCTTCTATTGTTATAGAGGAGGTCATTTCATTGACCAGTGTGACGACCGAAAGGCGGACCTGGAAAAAGGAATAATCCACTTAACAAACGGGAGACTCACGTTCTTCGATGGAAAGATAGTACCTCGCGAGCCAGCGCATAAATCTCCTCGGGAGAAAGCGCATGACCATTATAACCGTCGGGCTATTAGCCAAAATTACGATGAGATTATGGACACATACTTTGGCAGTGAGGAGGATATCGATTCAGGAGGCGCTAGCACTCAGTTGAACCAAGACGATGTACGAAGCATGATGGCTACCATCAACCGCCTAGAACAAAGTTTCGTTCAAACGAGAGCTGGGGGACCTGCGGAGAGCGCGTCGGGTTTTCGCTGAATCCAAGGAAGGAGGCCAATCTACCGAAAAAGCCTCCTGAGGAAGCACAGCGTGTAAGTCCTAGCAAACGGCAGGTCGAGGTGGTCATAGAGCGTGTAGTGAAGAAGCCGAACGGGAAGAAAACCGTGAGGATAGCAGAACCAGAAGTAGAGACAGTGAAGTCTATAAAACCTAGGTCTAGACCTAGAGCAACCGTGGAGGAAGTCGAGGATTCTGACGATGAGAAGGTGCTAGCACCCCGCCAGGAAGAGCTTGGAAACGAGCTGCCTTTCAGGAACGTAGGCGAGCTAGTAGACCCTCCCATGGCAGAAGTTCTGCCTCGGCGCCGGACTGATGCTCCGCTAGCAGATAGCAGGACGGTGGGAAAACGAAAGACCCGAACTCCTAGAAATACGGAGGTGGAAGACCAGGCTACTGCAGGTCTTCTGGGGTCGATTCGAGACATCACCGTACCAGTAAAGCTAGGGGATTTATTAGACAGCAATCCGAAGATACGGCGAGCGCTAGTGACAGACCCGCTCAAGACCAGACGTCAGAATTTTGTTCGGAACACAGAAGGCGACGTACTGGCGACAAAAGTTCAAACTTTTATGACTAGTCGGGTGTACGAGGAGAGTGATGAATCTTCTGAGGAAACCGATAGTGAAGAGAGTTATGAACAGAATGTGCGGATGGAAGAAACAACGATCCAACGGATAGGAGAGGATGGCGAAGTGCTAGGGGTTCTAATGCTAGACACTTACCCTGAAATCGTGACATCAACCGATCACGAACTGGAAGAAGGGAGCTTCATAATGCCGGACCCTGTGGCCCAGTATTTTGACTCGCTGAAACCAGGGGAAAAGGCTAACGAAATTCGGATGCCAGTGGCTAGCATGTCAGGATCCTTGCGCTGTCTGTACCCGAGAGTAGGAGGGAAACATATAGAAGCCCTTCTAGACTCGGGGTCGCAGACGTTGTCCATAGGTCGGAAAGCGGCGGAAAAGCGTGGGATTGAATGGGATACCAACCGGACGATCACGATGCTAGCAGCCAACAATACGACTCACTCCACGTTGGGGCTAGCGAAGAATGTCCTTATGGGATTCTCTAAGGGGTTTCGAGTATATGCTCGACTGCATGTGGTCGAGGCTGCCCCTTATGAGCTTCTGCTAGGAAGGCCGTTCGATATGATAATGGAGGCGCTAGTCAAGAGCAAAAAGAACGGAGATGTCGATATTACATTGACTGACCCTTATTCTGGGAGGCAATTGACTCTGCCCACCTATCCGAGAGGACATATCTTGGACACCGAGTTGTTAGATGGAAATGTACCAGCTGCGAGCGCGACGTCAACGGTCCCGCAGGATTTTTAGAACTCTTCGATGAACTCAAGGAGGAGGGAGAAGTAATGACTGCGTGGAATTATGACGAAGCTGGAAATTTAGTGTGCGTTGGATATGGGTCGCCTAAAGATGGGCTAGAGGCTGTACCTGAAGATCGCAGAATGGCATATTTATGCGCATCTGAAGAAGCTATGAAGGAGGATGCTAAAGCCAAGGTCCTGTTAAGTCAGTATCTGGGTAAGACCGAGGTAGAAGAAGGCAGTAAAATTTGCCTATTCAGCCAGGCCGAGCAACCGACGAAACCTAGAAAATCGAACCGTGAGAAAAGACCGATCCAATCTGGGAGAATGACCAGAAAAGTGAGCGTCATGCATCAACGAGTCGAGAAGAAGGGTTGGCTTCACGAGAAAAGGGGAAAGCCCGCTGCTAGCACTCCGAAAATACCAGAAGTACCAACACAGACGTTGATGCAGGAACGCGCGAGCGATGAACCTGCAACCGTCTTACTAGGGAAAAAGTATAAACCGGTAGCAGAAAAGATAACGCCTATACTAGGGGAATTACCAGCCAAATTCCGTATTGAGAGAAAGATTGTGGGGGATCCTCTTAAAGACATGCCTGTCTTGGAGACGCACCCGCCTGATTTTGTTCCAACGGGTCGTTACACTGAAGAGAGAATGCAAGCGATCAATGTTAGCCATGACACCGGGTTCCTAGAACCTGAAGAACTGAAGCTAGCACATCACTTTGTAGTAGTTCACAACGAAGATTTCGCTTGGGAAGAAGATGAGAGGGGACGGTTCAAACATGAGCAGTTCCCGCCTGTGGAAATGCCTGTGGTAAAACACACGCCTTGGGTCTGCAAGCAGATTCCAATTCCACCAGGTCACTTCGAAGAGTTCTGTAAAAATATCAAGCAGAAAATTGATGCTGGTGTTTATGAACCCTCGAACTCATCATACCGCTCGCCGATTTTTGCGGTGATAAAGAAGGACGGAAAGTCCCTGAGAATTGTACATTCTTTGGAGAGGTTGAACGAAGTGACCATTCAACACTCTGGGGTGACCCCCAGGACGGAACAGCTAGCGGAACATTTCGCAGGACGAGCCTGCGGGGCTGCGCTAGACATGTTCGTAGGGTACGATAATAGGGATCTAGCAGAAGGATCTAGGGATTATACCACGTTCCAAACGCCTTTCGGCGCGATGAGACTTGTGAAATTGCCTATGGGGTGGACTAACTCCGTTCCTATCTTCCATGACGATGTAACATACGTCCTCCGGGAGGAGATTCCTCATGTTACCATTCCCTACATCGATGATGTACCTGTGCGCGGGCCTGCTACCCGTTATGAGACGACAGATGGAGATTATGAGCGTCTAGCAGAGAATCCTGGCATCCGACGCTTCGTTTGGGAACACTTCCAGAATTTAAATCGGGTTGTGACCAGAATGGCGCATGCAGGGGGAACGTTCTCGGGCAAGAAGCTGATATTGTGTGCCGACAAATTCACAGTAGTTGGACACATCTGCTCGTATAGGGGAAGGATCGCGGATCCTAAACGAATTGAAGTAATCAATAATTGGGGTCCATGCGCGAACTTCTCGCAGGTAAAAGCTTACCTCGGGACGGTTGGCGTGTTGAGAAATTTCATTGAAAAGTACGGCGATATCGTCGCACCTATAAATGATCTCACCAAGAAGGATATACGCTTCGAGTGGACACCAGCTTGCGATGAAGCTCAGAGACTAGTGCGTGAAGCGTTGAAAGATTGTCCCGCGTTGAAACCGCTCAACTATGAGTGGAACTCGGACATTGTACTTCAAGTGGACACGTCCTGGAGGGCTATTGGTATCATAGTGTACCAACTAGACCCAGACGATCCCAAAAAGAAATACTATGCTAGATTCGCTTCTATAACGCTAGGGGCCACGGAAGCCAACTACTCTCAACCAAAGCGCGAGCTTTATGGTTTGATGAGGGCGCTAGAGGCCATGTATTACTGGATATTTGGCGCGCGAAAGTTGGTGGTCGAGTCAGACGCTCTGTATATTAAAGGGATGCTAGCGAACCCTGGAATGGGTCCTAATGCAACGATTAACAGATGGATTGAAAAGATCCTGATGTTCCACTTTAAATTGAAACATGTGCCCGGCGAGCGGTTCGCACCTGATGGGTTGTCTAGGAGAGATCCTCACCCAGGGGACGAAGTCTTCGCAAACTCGGAAGAAGGCTATGACCAGAACCTTCCTCCAGAAGACCATGAGGACGTAGACCTGACGGGTCCGCAACCTTTGGAATTCGAAGAGTTCAAGCACTTGATCGATACGAGAGGCGGGTATTTGCAGATACTAGGGGATGAAGCTGCTAGCGTGGCGGATTTTGATAAAGAAACCGCGTTACAGAGGACCTTAGAGGAAGCTATACACTTCAGACGCACTAGGGCGTATAGAGAGGAAGGGCTAGCGATTCCACAATATGTACAGATGCAGGCTCCCTTGATTCCGGGTCTTGAGAATCAATGGTCAGAAGATAAGAAAGAACCGTACGAAGAAGAGCATCGTACCGAGGGCATGCTAAAGCAGGACCGAAAATTGCCGTTAGTAAAAGAATGGCTAGCGGACCCTTTGAAACGGCCAGGCGGAATGAATGATGACCAGGAATTTCGAGCCTTTATGAGATACAGTTCTCACTTCTTTTTGAAGGGGGGGAGGATGTATAGAAAAAGTATTGGCACCGCACATCAGCTAGTAGTTGACAAAGACCACCGCATGTACATGATGAGGGCTGCACATGACAGTCTAGGACATCGCGGCGCGTTTGCAACTAGGGAACTGATAGCATTGAGATTCTGGTGGCCAGGATTTGAAGCAGATGTGGATTGGTATGTGCGCACTTGTCACTTGTGCCAGACACGCCAACACACTATGTTGAAAATTCCGCCGGTAGTCACGCATACTCCTAGCCTGTTTCAAGTCGTGCATGTGGATGTAATGAACATGGGTGTCACCTCCAATAAATGCAATCTAGTGGTAGACGCTAGAGACTCATTGTCAACTTGGGTGGAAGGCAGACCCTTGGCTAGAGACACCGCGCAAGCACTGGGTTTATTTCTGCTAGAAGACGTGATATGCCGCTGGGGTTGTCCTAAACGCTTTGTGACGGATAACGCACCTCAGTTTAAGGCAGCGGTAGCATGGCTAGAAGAGAAATACGGCATACCTCATATACAAGTATCTCCGTACAACTCGCAAGGCAACGGAAAGGTCGAGAATGGTCATTTCCCAATGAGGCAATCGTTGTTCAAAGCGACAGGTGGAAACCCATCTAAATGGTTTTACTTCTTCCATCTGGTACTTTGGGCAGACCGCATTACCGTTAGGAAAGGGCTAGGCTGCTCGCCGTTCTTTATGGTCACTGGCGCGCATCCAATATTGCCGCTAGACATAGAGGAAGCGACTTGGCTAGTAGACTTGCCAGGGAGAGTGTTGACGGATGCAGAGGTCATAGGTTTTAGAGCGCAAGCGCTAGCGAAACATGTCAGCCATGTGGAAGCTATGCGAGCGCGAGTAGACCATGCCAAGCGAGTATCTGTGAGAAAGTACGAGAAGTACCATGAACATACGATAAAGGACTACGACTTCAAACCAGGAAGGCTAGTGCTAGTCAGGTTCACACAGTTCGAGAAGACAGTGAGCGGAAAGATGAAGCCAAGATATCTAGGCCCTATGGTAGTCATTCGACGAACCAAAGGGGGAGCCTATCTAGTAGCAGAAATGAACGGCGCTATGTTCCAAGAACGAATAGCAGCGTTCAGGGTTATTCCCTATGAGGCTAGACATAGCATTCAGATTCCTGCGAAGATCCAGAGGTTCATAGACATCTCGGAAGAAACGCTAGCGAAACTTGTGAACGATGACCAAAACCCGTCGAAGTTAAAGAAATCTAAAGAGTACAAGGGTAAAGATCTGCTGTTCGACAAAGTACGACTGCGGGTAACGCCTGAGGACTTCGAGGAACCCGAGACTTCTGAAGAGGAACCTGACGAGGAAGAGGAAACGTTCGGACTGGATTCTGAGCCCGAAGAACGAGGCCCGAGAAAATCCAAGAGAGTTAGTCGCTAGAGCATGACTTGACGAGTAGTGAGGCTAAGAAAGTAGTCAGCCAAACTGCTAGCAGAAGGAAATTGAGGCACGGACTCGGTGCTAGCAGGGAAGCGGAGGAACTGGATACCACCATTACCGGGGGTCAACTCCTGGAGGCGTTCAACCACGATGTTGGTAACGCTACTGGCGAAACGGAGGCCCTTGAGCTCGGTGTGCAGCTCCGCGAGCAGGCGAACGTCAGTCATCCCCATGACCTTTTGGCGAATAAGAGCGAGACGAGTATGGAGATGCTCGTTCCTGAGATGAGCGAACGCTTCCCGGACAAAGGGGGACATCTCGTCCGGGTGGAACTTGTCACGACCGAAAGGGAGGACTAGCGGAAGCGTCAGGAAAATGACTGAAGATTTTAAAAAATCGCTCACCCGGTGGGTAAGTCAGTAACTGAGCATAGAAGCTCATCTCGTTGAGGCCGAGACAATCGTCCAGGCAACGACTCTCGCAGAAGTGGCAGGCACGACCAAAGGAGTACCACAGGCAATGGAGGCCATCGCGAACGCAATGGCGGCAAGCGGCCTCGGGCTAGCAGCGCATTATTATGTGCTAGCACGTAGGAACGAAACCTCTTACCCGATTGTCCTGGAGCATGAACAGCACATGCTGTTCCAACTCGTTTTTGGGAAAAGGAGCCATAACACGAAAGCAGAGAGAGTTGTCTAGCGGAAAGTGGGACTGAAAAATATCAGTCGATGCGAGCAGTCTTTTATATGGTCAGACGCGGCCGAAAGCGGGCAAATCTGAGATTGCTAGCAACCTCTCGATTTGGTAATCGTCGAAAAAACAAATTTGATTGACGAAACGCATACGGTAGCAATGATCGAAGACACTCGTGGTGGGTGTTAAAAAGACCTCGAGAAAGATAAGGATGAGTACTGTTGAGAGTACGGAGTGCTAGTTGAATAGCTAGTGGGACTAGAGGAGGGATATCGAGAGTATAAACTAGCACGGGAAACCTAAGCCTCGACAGACTGCACGCAGACTTCAGAGATTGGAAATTACCAGCTAGCGAGCGACTCACCACGATATCATCAGCCTCGTCGTCCGCCATCTCGGTGTCCTCTTCGTACTCGGCGCGGACTAGCGAGAGCTCCCGATCCAGAAATTCGTGAAGCGAGAAAAAGTGCTTCAAGCTGTATCCACAGACATACAGCTGGCGCTGAAGGTAGCTCTCGCGCTGCTGGAGGAACTCGACGTCCTTAGTGGAAAGATCGGTGGACTGAAGGAGGACGCTGGCTTTTGCCTTAATAGGCAGGCTAACGTCCTGCGTCAGGGTAGCTAGCAATACGAAACCAGGAAATAAGCAAAAAGTAGGAGCGCTAGTGACTGGTTCTTACCAGGAATCGCAATCTCCTGCTCGGCGCCAACCTGCGGAGCGTGGCGAGCACTGCGGCGACGCTTGCGAGTAGTGCTAGCGTCGGCTTCACCCTTCTGAGAAGGATAAGACAGTACTTGGGAATAACGGAAAAAGGGACGCACTTCCGCGGCGGCTCTAGACTCAGCTTTCTCGGCCTGCGCGAAATTCAGGATTAAGCCTGGAACTTGAGAGAACGCGAGCAAGCGAACCTTGCGCTTGCGCTTGGCTTCCTTGGCTTCCTTGACTTCGTCCGTCTTCTCGAAAGTAACGGACTTCTGAAAAAGAGCTAGCAAGTCAGAATAGCGAAGCGAGAAAAGCGACTGAAAATACGAGACCTTGGAAGACAACGGGAAATACACCGGGTCATCGATAATGAGAATCTCCTTGGAGGACGACTTGTCGGTGCGAGGGGCCTCCTGATCCTTGGCTTCCTTGTCGCGGACCTCGCGAGCCTTAGCCTTGAGACTGCAATCAGTCTCCGCATGAAGGTCGCTGCCACAGAAGAGACAGACTGATGACTGGATGGGAGTCAGCGCTAGCAAGGCAGAAATGCGAGCTAGCTACCTTGTCGCCCTTATAACTCTTGCTCGAAGTGGTGGGAGTCACCGCTGGGCGAGTGGGACAAACGGCAGGCCCATGACCAGTAGCATTACAGAGCGTACAAACAACGCTCGACGTGCTGGGAGTCGTCTTGGTGAAATGGAGTCCGCTAGGGACAGTTCCAGAGCCAGCGCGAGACTCAGGGGTGGCGCTAGAACCGGACGCAGCAGATAGGACGGTGTCTAGATCCATCTGAAGGGACTTGAGCGCGTTAACCAGGGACTGGATCTCTAAATACCTCAAAGTCAGAGAGATCCAGGTCAAGGCCATCTAACGCACTCTCGCCATCGGAGTCTGGCACGGTTTCGGGGGACTTGGCGGACTGCGAGACAAGTCAGGGTCAATAAAGGATCGAGCAGAAAGGGGCATAGCGCACCTTCTTGCTAGCAGCCCGATTGGCAGCACGATCCGCGCGCTTGGCAGCGTTGGCCTCGATCTGGGTCTCGTAGAAAGTGATCATGGCCGATATTCCAGCCATGTGCGACTTGGGGGCCTGGAATTTCT
The DNA here is from genome assembly GCA_029282495.1 of Mycena albidolilacea. NCBI lineage: Eukaryota > Fungi > Basidiomycota > Agaricomycetes > Agaricales > Mycenaceae > Mycena > Mycena albidolilacea. Next base: position 743,788 of record JARIHO010000055.1, on the reverse strand, counting down.
GCTCGCGAGTCACCGTAGTAACGATGTCGCGCAGAGTATACAGCCCGTCCTTGACCGCACTACGGTTGTCATGGGTTAAGCTTTCCTTGTACGGTACGAAGCCGTGCTAGCAGAGGGTTAGAACAGAAACGATGCTGCGAGCATAATTACGCACCGCACGGTCGATGGCCGTCTGGAGCGTAGCGTGTTTAACAGCAACGGGAAGCTGTTCCACCTTTGCGACCCCTTCGTACGCTGCGAGAGCAGAGGTGAAAGCGGTGCCTGCGGCGTCCAAAGCTGACGGAAGGGATTGACGCGCCATAAAAAGACCAACCAGCGAGAACAAGAAGCAGAGTAACGTCGGTACCAAAGCTTTTATAGACATTTGGGTGCTAGCACCTAATGGGCCGGACGGCGCAAAACTTTCAGACATGAGAAAACGCGCTAGACGATAAAAGCGCCTTTCACACGGAATGAACCAACCAGGGACGGTTGATTATTCAGTGGGGGGGAGAGGGCCGAGGTTACACAGTGCAAGCGGGTCAGCAAGCACAAGGAGATCTTACACGAGCGAAAATTTCGAGCTGCTAGCACATCAGAAATGATGAAGCAGAGCTAGAGAAACGACTGTCGGATCAGAAAAGTGCGAGCAACCATGCGAAACAGCGAGATACTTGACCACAGACTGATTGGGAAGTCAGTGGTTCAGTGATATTGATGATGGAAGCACGCAGATCCGGTCTAGAAGGCGAAGCGAGACATTGACCCTTTTGGGTGAGTGGATCACAACGCTTCTATTTTTGATGGAATCGAATAAAGGTTTTGCCAAAAGACTTGAAACGAATCCTACATCAGAAGGCGGAATAAAGACGTGCTGCGAGCGATCGAGTGTCAAGGGAATGGGAGAGCAGTGTGCTAGCACTATATTTGGGAATAGTAGATCCGAAATAACAAGTGCGAGCAATTATTGGAATGATGTGCGAGCGGGTTGTATCTATGTCTAGCATGGAAGCAAGGTGCTAGCACTACCAAATAGCTGCTAGACGAGACTTAGGCACTTATGGGAATTCACAAGTCAAGAAATTGACTAAGTCGAAAATTCGCTTAAAGAGGTTCACACCAATAGAAAGCAAACGACTAGTGATTGTACCATCTACTACTAGCTACGAGACATCGTAACTAAGCTTTTGATAAGCTAGTAGTAGGAAAAGAACGAGCGAGCAGTATATTGTACATATTTTGGGCCGGTGGCCGCGCGATGTGTATAGTGCAGTATATAAAAACGAGAAAAGGTCCCCACGCAACCGACGAGCTACAAGCCAGCGTTCTCCACCCCCTCCATCTCCGCAGAAGTCGAAGGCGGAACCGCAGGACCGACGAGCGTGTGGCCGGGCGCGGTGGAAGGACCAGCGGCGTTGGCGAGGTATTGGAGCGCGTCCGCCTTGGTGAGCGAATCAAAAGAATTCGGAGCGGAGGTGGCCGAGGCCTGCGTAGGGGCCCGCTGGAGGACGTTGGCAACAGCGGAGACGTTGGGGATGTCTTCAAGCGCGCCGAGCGGGGCATCCGCGGGAGGCAAGAGGCGCGTGTACGAGAACTCGGGCTCGTTGGCAGATGGCTTCGGGTTGTGGACCACGGGGGAGACAGGGTGTCGCGTATAGCGATCCTGGTGACGCGAAAGGGCAGTGGACATCTGCAGTCCGCGCTCCAGGATCCCTTGAAGGACCTCGCGGTCCGTCTCGTCCTCGTAGAAATGGCGCACGAAGTCGGCGTGGAAGGCGTCGGACTGCTGTAGCAAAACATCCACCAGCTCCTGCATCTGCTGGTTGTACTGCGCGGACAAGCGAGTAACCTGGACCCATTGGAGATCCAGCTCGCGCCGCGCCATGACCAAAGAGATGAGGGCCATGTTGAGGGCTACGGGTACAAGGAGTTAGTAGAGGATAAAAAGAGGAGTGGAACACTCACTGGAAGGAGCGACGGCCAAGACGGGGCGGAGACGCTCGAAAGTGGCGAGCAGCTCCGGGGCGGTACGACCGCGAGAGCAGACCATGTGCCCGTCCTGGCAGCGTTGGCAGCGATTGGTGCGGCCGGTCTTCGCAGGTTGGCACTCGTGCCCGCGGGAGATGCAGTTCGTGCAAGCGGGAGGGCCTTTGTTCAGAAACGGGGGCTTGGCGGCCTCGGCAACGAGACTGTGGCCGACCCGCTCGACGGGCAACTCCTGGACCGCCTCAACGCTGAGAGCTGGGAGGAAAATCGGATGAGCCAAGAATAGGAATAAGAGGAAAAACTCACGGGGACCCGCGAAAAGGGGCGAGACGGCTGGAGCAGGGGCAACGGCTGGCGCGGCTTTGGCCTTGCCTGCGGCCGCGCCCTTCGCGGCCTTCTTGGGAGACGCCTTGCTAGGCTCCTCCTCTACAGCCTCCTCGTCTTCCTCGTTGCCCTCCTCCTCGCCTTCCTCCTCGTCCTCGTCCGCCGCGTGACCCTCGGAACCATGGGCGTCAGCCATGTTCTCGGATTTGGCAGCGTCCTCCGCGAGTTCGTCCTGATCCTCGCTGTCCTCGTTGGCAGCGTAGTCCGCGTCGGAATCGGTGGGTTTGACCTTGCGGCGCGACGAACGTTTGTTAGGCACCGACTCCTCGCTAGAGGGACTACGAGCGCGCTGGAAACAGAGTGAGACATAGTCAAAAAGAGAGAAAGTACACATACTTTGGAGGTCGAAGATTTACCCTTGCCCTTGGTGAACGCGAGAGAAGCATCGTCCTCTTCGTCAGAGTCGTCCAAAGGATCGCGCAGACGGAACGGCGGCGTGGGGGTACGCACTTCGACCTGCGGAATTTTGAAGGAGGCGTCCAGAGCGAGACGGGACCCGCGAGCATGAACCTTCTAAAATTTGCGAGAAAGATGTTAGGTACTGTAAATACGAAAGGGAAAGTGGACGCACCAATGCCTGCATCACCTCAGCCGCGGGTTTGAGGTGGAGGTAGAAGCTCAAATCGCGGTTCGGGGAAGTTTTCGGGACCAAGAACGGTTTGGGAAACTTGACCTGGACGGCGGCGGCAACTTTGTAAACGGTGTACAAAAAGCGCTCGACCTCGAGGGGAGGCTGAGGGTACGAAGAGCGATAATTCACCTGGAAAAACGATAAGAGGCCGAGAAGCAGCCCGAGGGGTAGCTACGTACGAAGTGAGGCTTGGCCACCTGGAGGATGTCGAAAAAATCGTAGGCGTCGTTGATGGGAAGAGCGTCGCTATCGAAATAGCGGACCAGGTTGCGAGCTGCATCGTTGTCAAAAGGAAGCCAGTACTGGGCATCGGGATGGTCAGAAGCAAGACGCCCGCCAAACGTAGAGTGCGTTGGGGCTTTGGCAGCCTCGGGGGACGCGTCTTTAGACAAGGCGACGGTGGGCGCGCTTTTGCTAGTCTTGGCGACTGGGTTCAGCGCTCGAGCGAGAGGACGGCCGGTGGGACCGACCGGGCGGAGAGGCGAAGACGACGGAGTGGTTTTAGGCTTGCGAGACATTTGCGCTTTGAACGAGCTGGCGATAGTAGAGGCGCGCAGAGTACGGGTCGTGGACATATAATACAAAGGCGAGACAAGAAATTTGTCGCCTAAATATATGTTAGTTCCCGAGTCAGACGGCAGAACTCGGCACGCACCGCGGCGACCTCCCAGAACAGTTTCAAGGAGACCGCAGTTGAGAAGACCAGTCCCTGCAGGGACTGGTTCGAGCAAGAAAGAGCTGGCGCACCGAAAAAGGAAATGCCGTAAATTAAGCTTTAGAAGCGTGATAGATCACCACACGGTGTTTCACCACGGAATAATAAAGTTGGCAACCACCTGAAAAGGGAAACCGCGAGCAGAGAAGTGAAGTAGAACACTGAAGCAGAAGAGTGTCTAGAAGGGCAGTCAGGAGTATTATTAAGCAACAGGATTAAACTCCTGTCGCAGATATAAAACCCATCGACGCACTGGAGACACTCTGACAGTTGATGGCCGATCTGTGGGTCCGCTTGACGGAAGCAGATTGCTAGATAAGATAGGGACTTGACGTTGAAGCCCTTGGCAAAAGTTCTAGCAGTACACTTGGATGGAGTGGAGCTGGCTAGGGAAGGCATAACTTGACTGGCGTCAAATAAATGGGCTAAAAATTATAAAAAGCGTCCTGGCGGAGATATCATCCGAAGGACCACTAAATATCGCAAAGTGAATGGCACTGCGCGACGACCGGGGACGGTCTAGATTTAGTGAGGGGGAGATGAAACGCCGTAACAAGAGCGCGCGGCATCTAGTGCTATTTTGCGATTTCCTAGGACCAGTATTTATACAACGGGAAAGCGCTAGCACTTCTGAAGTGCTATTACTAGCACTCAGGACTCTGGCTAGGTGATATAAAGGAGAACTGGAGTGAGCCCAAGCTGCCGGTTGTAGCATCAGATACGACTAGTGTGACGCGCTAGCACGGTCTGAAGGCACAAACCACGGGGAAATAACCATAAGCCTAAACAGTCAAGGTGCTAGCACCTAAGAAGCGAGACACAGGAGAGTGGTATTGCGAGCACGCTAGTTGAGGTGCGAGCGGCGAGTCGGAGATCTGAAGGGTAGTAAACTATGCGCTAGCAGCCTGCTAGCAAGGGCACTAGAAGTACAGTACTCCTCTAGCGATCGACCCGAGACCCGAAACACAGATGCGAGCACGTGATGGTCGCGACGCGGTCGCGAGTCACAAACAGAGACAAAGTAGACAGTAGAGGAATAGCTAGCAGGCTATTGGTGCGGATGCGCGGGTCACCACATATGCAGTAACGGATAAACGGACTGCTAGCCGGTGCTCTGACTCGTGCTAGATGACTCCAGGCGGCGGATTCAACTCCGCTTCGTCAGGATAGCGATTCCAGCAGCTGATGGCAAGCTGAGGGATCACTCACGATACCCATAAATGGACGCTAGCGGATCAGTGTGGCTGTTCTGCTTGGCATAGACCCATCATAAAACCAAACGGCAGTCGTTTCATTGGCTGTCGTATCTATCACATCATTTTCACTCATTTATATTATTCATTCTGTTTATCACATGTACCATGGACCTCAGTAGTATAAAGGGAGCACAGAGCAGGCTAGAACCTCAGATTATTACACCCCGACTTTGTACGAAGTTGGTGCAGGTGGTCTCAGGTTGCTAGTGGAGATTGTACACACACTTCACAAGTAGTAGCTTTATTGGAATCAATACTGTTGACTCTGGACACGTCGAGATCTAAGTTGAGATTCTAAGTTGTTGGCTCGCGGAGTCTTCACGTATAAAACCAAGGGTGTTCTCTTCGAGAACCAGCTAGCAGTTGCGCTAGCAGCTTTGCCTTCACCCCGATATATTCGTAGTGTGTTGGATCGCCTGCTAGGTGATTGTGTGTTGACTCGAGCCCACTAAGAAGAAGACGGACTAGGTGTCCCCACCTCTAGACCGACTGTAACTTGTCAGTTACTTCGCCTTCACCCCGATATTGACGGAAGCGCTGTCGTAGTGTGTTGGGTCGCTAGCTGGACGCTTATAGTGTCTATTGCCAATACAAAGTGGAAACGTTCCTGTTCTTGGTTAAGGAATAGGTCAGCGGCTTAAGGACTGCCTTGTCGCTTGAGGATTGAAGTCCCCTTGTTGTTAGCCTCAATAGTCTTTGGGTATCCCATTGCGAGGATTTTCACAAACCTACATACTCTGCCCTGGTGCCCTCGATCTAGCGATCCAGCCACCTTGTATCCAACCCATATAACCCTGCCCATCCCAGGTGCTAGCGGTATTGTTGTTGGCAGCTGCGTAGTGCTAGCGTGTTGTTGAACAGCTTTGTTGAAGTCTAGCAGTCGAATTGTGTTTGTTCCAAACCCGTTGGTCGCATACTACGGCCCGGACCCGAACTCACAAAGAGAAGCACTTACATCTTTGGAGGAATAGATTGTTGTAGTGGTGGTTTTGTGGTTGTTTTGTGCAAGCACGAATCTAAGCTATTTCTAGTCGTATATCAAGTGCACCGTTACACCGGGTCACCAAGTACTGCTCTGGCCTCGACCTGAAGATCAACGTTGCAATTACGACATCTGGGACCGCCCCCGACCTGTGACGGGGTGGGACTCAAGTATTGCATTAGGACATGACGAGCGTACATAGTTTACTATAGCGGACTTGTACATATAATTCTCATAATTACATACACATCATTTAGTAATATCATCTTTCTAATCTTGCTTTACACTACGATGTGCAAAGACTGAAGGACCCACCGGGGACCTCCCCACAGCCGCCCTGCCTGCCTGAGCATGCATACAACTGCTCCACAACACCAGTGCTGCAGGAGGTCCCAGGTGTGGGTCACACACCCCCTAGTCAATGGGTTACAACGGTGGCGGGCGCCTGAGTCGGCGGTGATAAGCCGTGAAACGGACCATGGGTGAAATAGCAAGGAATTTGCCGATTTCTACCTTAATCACGTAGCGCGCTGCTCCAAAGGATTAGCATAAGTCCAATATGGCTAATCAGGGCTTGATCCTGCATGAGGACCTTAATCAAGTCCGCCTGGGATGCATCAACTGGAAAGCTCATACTGGTTGACATTCATGATTAAGGGTTTAAGTGCCAAGATTAAGCATCGCTGCTTAATCAAGGCATCGCGGGGCCCACAAACAACATGGGCAATATTAATCATCCTCTCTGATGATCTGGGGCACCACTGTGGGGTCTTGATTAGGCGTTCGGGTGCTTTGTTGTACTTGATTTACAGAGGAAGCCTTGCGCGACGGGTCAGGTGATTCGGGTTTAACAGTAGCCGGTTACCCCGGCTGTGGTTGAACTTCGCTTATCAACTATCCGATCATTGTTGCCATCCTGATTTGGTTACTTGAACCAGGCCAGGACGGTAACTCGCATATCTCCACAACCACTGGGCGGTTTGGGCTGATTAAGGTACTGGCTCAAAGCCAGTACCTACGTCTACCTAAAACTGAAGGTCCTGAACGGGGGACAAGAGGATAGAAGATGGGACTGTCTACACGATCGGACAAGGAACAGTCACACCGGACACACTCAAGCACTAAGGGGTCGACACACGAGGATCCTATATATTTACCCACACGTGATTAACTACGGACGCCTTACTCATATACCAGCCAGTAGACTAATCATCGTATTGTAAGCATAATTGTACAGTATATAAGGAGGAGGTTTTGGCATGGATAGGCACTGAACTTTCTGTCACTAAGAGCATTAGCCTTTACCGGGTATTGCTTGATAAACGACGGAGATTCGGGACTTGTCACCCAGGACTGACTTCGTTAAGAAGTTTTGTTTCGTCTGCACGAGTAACTCAATATCAATTGTTGGATCGGGATCTTGGGATTGGGAACGGTTAAGAAGCTAGAGAGAGCTTATTAGGATTGAGAACACGGCACCGCACTACAGTAGCCTTGGAAGGCTTATTATTTGGGATTTGGAGAACACAGCACCTTGTTAAGGATTGGGATTGTTGGCTCAAGCTTCTAAAGCTTTTAAACTCGATTTGTTGGCTTAGGCACTCGTTTGGCATTGCTCAAAGAGGTCTAATACTCTAAATCAACCTTGCACTTCGGACTAGACCTCTTAAAACAGGCTTGTTCCTCGCAACCTCTGTTGGATTATCTGTGCTCCTTGAACCTTCTTAAAGCGTTCAAAAGACCCGTACTCAGCGGCATAGTCTAAACCATTCAAGGGGAAAGTAGTTAGGATTTGGTTAGTAGTTGCGTTTTTGCCTTAATCAAGCAACTCGCATTCTGCTCGTTGGGTCTTGATTAAACTAGTACTGCTGTTGTAGACACCGAGCAAGCATTTCAGCGGCCCCCGGCCTCAAACCTCGTGAACGCTGTGTCTACAGACTGCGGACTCACGAGTCCCTCTTCAGCAACCTGAAGCCTACAAGACCCACATCACAATGGAGCCCACCGCGAGGGCTTCACACAGCTGAAGAGGGTATTCACAATGATCTGAGTGCTCCTCCTCAAGGAGCTGCTGGAGCTTCGAATACGCCTCCCCCTTACGTCGAGACGATCCTGCAGCGACATTTATTCTGCGTTGACACCAAGGTCGCAACATTGGCCTCGACAGTGGGCAGGAGAAATACCCCGAAGTCAGAGCGCTTATGCTCCAAGGTGCAGCTGCCACTAATGCCGAGGGCCAGCTCTCCCTCCTCCCCTCCCCACACAGCAGCTACTGTAAAGTGGTGCTCGTACGAGGAGAGGAGGGCAAGACTGAGCAGCCTGCTTCGACTCGCAAGCTGCCAAGTCCCTCCAATCACGCCGGTGTGACCGGAATCATGTGATAGATGGACTCTTACAAATCTTTCTTAAGTCCACCCACCTTGGTGTGGGCGGTATCTCTTTCCGAAGCCGCCTGGGCTGCAAGCCATGCTAGCATGGAAGCACCTGGCTGGAAGCCTACTGGGACGACCAACACCACTGAGATGAGCCGAAGTAACCAACGAGGCGGCCCTAGCAGCTCCCCACAACCCGTCTTGGGCTGCACACCATGCCAGCATGGAAGCACCCGGGACTTGGGGTATATGGGGATGAACAGCCTCACAGGAATCACCCGAGGTATTCAGGGCTGCCTAGCCGAAGATCACCAAGGCAGTCGCCGCGTGCTTACTCAGCAGAATTTTCTTGTTTCACTACCATGTCCAACGCCAACACCAACACCAACACCAACTCGAGACGAGCCAGCCAGATGACAAGACCAACCCCGACCCAGTCATCAACAGAGCGACATCCACTTGGGGAAGTTCGAAAAGCGCACTAACGATAGCACCCTCCGAGTCGGCAACGGCGACGGGGTCAGGTGCGGGCAAGAAGACCGTTACACCTAGAAAGCCAAGTTCTAAACGTCCGCCCGGATCTACAAAATCGAAGGCGTCATCGGGGGCGCAGTGCGTGGGTCCATCTACGCCCGCAGCAGCTTCGGCTGCTAGAAGCGTGAATGCAACATCTGCACCGCTTGCTCCCTTCAGTACAACTATGCCCCGGCTGCCATCCCATATGACGGGTGCTGGACGTCGAGGTCCCCAGCTTGTCCCAGCTGCCACTCTCCCCATTCCGACTTTCCTTCCAGCTCCCCCCCGATCTCCGCCAGTATCCCGGACTCTCTTCCCTACTGAAGATCACGACGACATCTACTTTCCGACGGTGTCAGTGAGCGATAGGGCCTCACAGGCCTCGCTTGGGGGTGTTCCTTTTCCCATGTCGGACACTCCCACAGAAGTATCAGATATAAAGCCGAGCTCGGGGGAAATGGGACGCGAGGAGGCAAGCATTTCCACAGGTTTGGTGTGCCGCAAGGGAATACCTCCTGTAGCAGTGCCGCCTCACCTATTCCAGTATGGAGGAAAGTTGATAGATCTGTTCCAGGAGGAACTGGGGGAATCCGTGATGCGCCATTGCACCCCTTACGACCCGTCATCCAATTCACATGAAGATCTGTTGCTGGAGTACAGGGCGATTGGAGGAGAGCTACCGGGGTTTGACCCCACTGCGTCCATAGTTCCGTGCAATGTGTTACTCCACTACGATAGCCTGCACCGCAACCTCAACTTTGAGCATTTAGGAGCGCTAGTAGAGGAAGTTCTATTGTACAATGCAGCAGCTGTGGGCTTGGTGCCTTCGGCAGACCCCGAGACACAGAAGTGTTTCTACTGCCTCAATCTTCGGATGCTGTTGAGGGTCGTGCATGCCGTAGTCACACTGCAGCAGATTATGGCCACTCAAGCCCAATTCCTGGACTCTAGCGTGTGCAGCAGTCAATTCGTGCTGGATCCGGGGTACGGGTTCCTGTACTTGCTGGAGCGCAGTGAATCAGCTACCGACTTGCACTTCGCCCTCACCTGCCTTCAGGGACGAGTGGAAAATGGGAACCGGCATGTTCTGACCTACTTCCGTCACCAGCGAGGACGGAAGCGACCACTTGAGTTCAGCAGATTCCACTATCTCGGAAGTCCGCAAGGAATTCGGCTCGCAACACCCGTTGAAAGAGGTCTACCGCCTACTCCTCCAAAGTGACTACGCTTTTCGCGCTGCTCTGATTGACGACAACGTGCGCGTTGAGGCTGTTCGTAAGCTTGGGGAAGAGCCTCGAGCTCGTTACTATCGGTCCCACAACACGGTTCCTACTCTGTGGAATGGAGAGTCTGCGCCCGAAGCTTCATCGCTCAAGGCTGCGGCTCCCTCCCTGCCAACGACTACTCTGAGTGTCTGATTCGCAGTACAATCACCCCCTTGCCTATCCAAAGTCCACACCTTGCCGGGGTCAGGACCGATCCCGGATACACTTAGCTCAGCCGCGCCTATTATTGGGGGGCCATTGGTGATGAGGGTCCCATTACGTCCCGCGTCGCAAGCCTTCGTGCCCTTGGAATCTTTCCAGGCAGCTTCCGGTATCCAATCCAGGACTACCTACCAATTTCAAGGTCAGGCTGCCGCAGGCGCCCCATCAAACAGTGGCAACGGTGTCCCTGGACCGGAACCTCATTTTAAGGGCGCGAATCCCCCCGCATGGATGGGCAAACTCCCTGGAGCGGGAGGTAGAGGCGGAGGTGGTGATGGTGCCGGAGGCGGCGGAGGAAATGGTGGAGGTGGAGGTGCGGGGGGCGGAGGAGGTGGTGGCAGATCGGGAGGAGGAGGTTCTGGTCCTCCAGCGGGGACGGGCCCCACAGCGGACTCGCCGGACCCATCACTACAGTGGCAGCTCAACCCCAAGCTCAATGTCTCCATCGTTCCAGTCTGGGACGGCAAGGACGAGATGATGATCGACTATGTCATCAATATGGCCTCCTTGGCCCTCCTTAGTCTGTTAATGTTCGTACATATCACACAGATGGCACCTACGAAGTTCACGGGGTGCGCTCAAAGCTGGTGGACCCTGCTCCCCCCAAACTCGAGAATTTCATACTCTCGAGATTGGAGCCACCTGCTGGATGCGCTGCGCCGTCACTTCCTCACTGCGAAATGGCTGGCAGATAGGTTGCAGCAGTTCGAGGAAATGTGATTCCGGCAGAAAGGCCGCGGCGAAGAGGAGCCGGAAGACTTCTTCCAGCGGAGGATCCAGTACCATTCCCTCATCTTCTCAGACATGGAGGACAGACCCCAGGCCGTCAGCCGCATCCTCCGCACACAGCCTGTGGCCTGGTATCACAAAGTGTCCAAGTGCACCTGCCCTTCCATTGAAGCGTTGATGACTTACACCAAGCACAATCGCGCCAGTCTCATCGCCTCCTACCTCTTGGAGAATAAGGTGAACGCGCTCCTAGGCAGCACGGTGTTTCGTCCCTAGATCTGTGAAAGCTGCGGACATGATATTGGAGCACCTTGCCGAAGGATCTGAAGACGAGGAGACTGGGCTGGAAGAGGAGAAGATGGCTCTTGCTGTCGATCGGCGCAAGGACGGCCGTAACCACAACAACAATGCGGCTGCTGGACCCTCAAAGCCACGACCTGACTGGCCGGGAGGGAAGACGGTCAACAGGTACAAGTTCCGTCGCGATGACTCGCTCGTCAGCGCGCACCCGCCTAACAGAGAGTGCTACATCTGCACAAGCCCCAAGCACGTTGCTTGAGACTGCTCGTGCTACAGTACTTGGTCTCACTTGAGGCAGGCGATGCTTATCCACATGGACCTGGACCTGGAAGAAGAGGAGAAGGAACACCTGGAGTACATAGCTATGATTTTTGAGTCCTGAATCGAATCGTCTCACGCTTGCTCGAGTGAAGACCTTGATAAGTATGAGGAGGTCCCGGAAGCGCCTGGCCTTGAGCCTACGGCTGCTGAAGGATCTCCTTCGCCAAGAACCTGTAAGCCGCAAGTGTTGATTGAGGAGGAGGAGGAAGATCTGAGCTCCGAGTCTACGACCACCGGTAGCAGTCAACGAGAAGCACTGGTGGTAGAAGCCTCTGCCACTGATAAAGCTGCCTTCTTGCCACACTACGGGATGAATCGGAATTGACGCTGCTATGAGGTGTTCATGAAGCCTCCAAAGAAGTAGGACAAGGGGAAAGCGGTGAAAAGCGAGGACCCCCCAGTTTTTCCCCGGAGAGTGTGTCACAAAGCCGCCTACGTAGCAGAGCTGTCTTCCTCCGTGTCCAAGGATGGTGTCCCCATCTACAAGGCACAGAAAGTGTGGCAGCTCCCGGACGGCCTGGGTTCCCTAGGTGCTAGAGCGCTTCACATCAAAGTCAAGGTCGGGTCTCTCGAGCATGGAGTCATCTGAGCTCGCTTGGACTCAGGCGCAGACATCACGCTCATGTCGGAGAAGTTCTGGAGGTCGATACCGGGGCTTGCCAAGCCTAAGCAGGGCATCCGCATGAAACTCTACCACCTTACAGGTCAAGCTAAAGTGCTGGGTTATGTGAAGTGTTCCCTGTATGTGGAGTCCAAAGAGGGCGAAGTCATCTGCTTCAAGCTGGAAGTCTATGTGGTCCGTAACATGAAGATGGACCTACTTCTCAGAGAAGATTTCCAGTCCTCCTACGGGCTAGGAGTGCAGCGATGGGCGACGGGTAATAGCGAAGTGCAAGTGGGTTGTACCCGCCATATCATTCCCGCGTCCTCTGCGCACTCCATTGACTTGTGATTTGAGATCTGGCAGGCCAGCATGGTGTGCACCATGAAACGGTTGCTGCCTATGCAATGGCGGAAGACCTATCAACATTCGCAGCACCGTATTTGTAGGGAAGGGAAGATGCAAGCTCCTCCAGTACTAGCGGCTCACAACGTACTCATCGGGGATAGTACATAACGTGAAAGTCATGGGCACGTTTGAAGGACATGAGGACTGGCTGGTCGAAAAGGTGGTGATTACCTCAGACGATGCTGACATTATAGCGGCGCCTACCACCTTGATCAGCTCGGCAGCACCATATCTCCCTATCGCTAACCCCAGCATGCGGCCGTGCTACATCCACGCAGGAGATGTTGTTGGCAAGTTGCATGACCCTTCCTCCTATGCCGACACCCCTAGGAACGAGGAGGAATATGCCAAGTTCGCTGCCTCTGCAGAAGCGTTGGTACACGTCATACACGAGACCCAACAAGCACATGATCCTGAGCTCAAGTCTCCTCCACAGGTGAATCAAGAGAAGGACAATGGTGACGAGGAAGAGGAGTTGTGGGGCCCGAAGACATCTGTGGGCACGCAGAACCTGGGTGAGGAGCATGGATCGGAGGATGTGGCTAAACTGGTGAACTTGGGTCCTGATATCCTGGAGAGCATACACCCAGCGCTCGACAATGTCCTGTGCCATAATGCGGCTGCATTCGAAGTTGGGGGACGGCTAGGGCACATGAAGGAGAAAGCACCGATTCCCGTCAAGGAAGGAACTCAACCAGTCTCCATGCCTATGTACTCTGCCTCGCTGGCGAAGAGAGAGGTCATAGACAAGCAAATGGATCTGTGGTTCGAAAGGGATGCCATTGAACCGTCTACGAGTCCTTGGGGAGCGCCATGTGTCGTCGTGTTCCGGAACGGAAAACCGAGATTAGCGCTAGACTACCGGAAACTCAACGCTCAGACTGTCGTGGACGAATTTCCTATCCTGCGGCAGTCCGACATTATACAAGCGTTGTCGGGTTCTCAAGTGCTGTCTTCCTTTGATGCTCTGGCGGGATTCAACCAAGTTGAGATGGATGACAAGGCGAGGGAGAAAACGGTGTTTTGGTTGCACAGAGGATTGTGGTAATTCAAGAGAATGCCATTTGGCTTGCAGAATGGCCCCTCCATATTCCAAAGGATTATGCAGGGTGTCCTCGCGCCCTACCTCTGGCTCTTCACCTTAGTTTATATCGACAATATCATCATGTTCTCGAAGTCCTGGGAGGACCATATAACTCATCTCGACCGAGTGTTGGGCGCTATTGCAGCTGCCAGCATCACCCTGGAGCCGAAGAAATGTTTTGTGGGTTACTCCTCCATTCTCCTACTTGGCCAGAAGGTGTCTCACCTGGGCCTCTCGACCCACAAGGAGAAGGTAGCCGCAATTCAGGAACTCTCGTGACCACAGTTCATCCTCAAACTACAGAAATTTCTGGGCATGGTTAATTATTTCGCATCTTACATTCCATATTACACCTTCATAGCGAAACTGCTACATTCCCTGCTAGCGAAGGGCTCGAAGTGGGAATGACGTGCTGAGCACAAAATCGCGTTTTTGCAGGCCAAGGACGCACTATCGGCAGCGCCGATACTTGGGCACCCGATACAGGGTTTGCCCTACCGGCTGTACACAGACACTTCAGACTATGCACTAGGCTCAAGTCTGCAGCAAGTGCAGCTGATGCTTGTCGCCGACTTGAAAGGTACTTTGGCGTACAACAAGCTCTGTACAGCATGGGACGCAGGAGAACCGGTGCCCAAGCTGTTCACGACTTTGGATAAGGACATGAAACAGACGGAGGGAGAGGACACCTAGGTGGCGACACTAGATGGCACGACGGTGCATGTCGAGCGCGTCATGGCGTACTGGAGTCACAGCTTAAAATCCGCAGAGCGGAATTATAGCATGACGAAATGCGAGGCCCTGGGTGCCAAGGAGGTGCTGGTGCGCTTCCAGCCATTCAACGAGGGAGAGCAAGTTATCCTCGTGACGGATCATGCCGCCTTACAGTGGGCGCGGGTTGATGAAAATGTGAACCAGCGACTGGCGGCGTGGGGGGCAGTGTTTGTGGCCTATCCCGGCCTTAAGATCGTGCATAGGGCCGGAAGAGTTCACTCGAATGTGGACCCACTGTTGAGATTACCGTGTACGCTGCCGCACGAATCACCTGTTCAGGACGACATGGGCACCATAGTGCAGACGCTGAGAGGAGGGAGGAAGCACAACGGCTGGAAGACAGAGGGGCATTTGCGCCCGCCAAGAAGGCTGCATTTGCTATATGGTGGTGGGAGGATGTGATAGACAAGTACACCCTTCCCGTTACTACCAGGCAACAGAAGGTGAAGGAGCAAGGATCGGTGGAATCACCGACAGAGGAGGAGAAGCTGGGAACCAAAGAGGGGGTCCAAGTGCGCGAGGACATCTTAGACGCTGTTGCTGCCGCGGACCTCCCCTTCGAACAAGAGGACCACTGGACCTACCCGGCTGGCGTTCAACCAGAGCGTGACGAAGAGGACTGGAATAAGAAGTCCCACCTCCTCATATCAGCCTCGCCAGAGGTGATCGAGGGCTTCCGTGAAGGTTACTTGGAAGATCCGTATTTCAAGGATCGATGTGTGGAAGAGGCCCCCAGTCCGAATAAGGTGCTAATCCCGTTGCACTTCCAGAAGGGCAGAGATGGTCTGTTGTACTTTGTCAACACAGACTGGAAGACGGGGCTGTGTGTTCCTCGGATGAAGGTGAAATGGGTTATGCGCTGGATACACGAGTCCCCACACGAAAGTGTGCATGCAGGACCCTTCAAGTTCGTATCCCATCTGTGGGAGCTGTTTTTCTGGACCTCTCTTGCAAAGGACACAGAGGAATTTGCAACGACTTGTGATGTCTGCCAGAAAATCAAGGCGGACGATAGGAAGAAGATGGGTGGCTTGCGACCAGCACATATCCCTCCTTGTCTGTTCGCTACCGTATCCCTAGACTTGATTACAGGACTTCCTCCTTTGGGAGACGAGAAGTTTACTGCTATTCTCGTTATAGTCAACAAGTTGTCTCCCTTTGCTGTCATCATCCCGACTCACAACAATCTGACACAAGAGGGGTTCACTAAGTTCTTTGTCGACCAAGTCGTCAACATATTCGGGATGCCGGAATGCATCATCTCGGATCGCGACAAGTGCTGGTCAACTGCCTTCTGGTGTTCAGTCGTCATAAATTATGGCAGTGTACTTGCCATGTCCTCAGCCCATCACCCCCAAACCGACGGACAGACCAAGATTCTTAACACTACTATCGAGCAGATGTTGCGCACTTATGTCGCTGCAGATCGCTCCTCCTGGTCGAACTGGCTGAGCCAGATTGCATTTGCCTATAACTCCAACGTACACTCGTCAACTGGGTACATTTCCAATTTCTTGCTATTTGGTTATAGCCCTAGAGGGGCTGCAGGATTGATGATCCCGTCTGGAGATCTGGTAGCGCGCCCTTTCCTGCCTAGTCAGAAGGGCGAGGACTTCATTGAGGCTCTGGAGTTTCATCGACAAGCAGTGCATGATGCTGTGATGCGGGTCGTTGAGGCTTTACCACGCTGGAGGTGAAGCGCACAAGGACATCGAGTCCGGCGCTGCTATGCAAGCAGTGAGCGCTAGGGAGCGCTCCTGCGATAGATGCTCCTGGGTCGTGTAGACCGAGATAGACCCCTGTAACGCGGGGGCCGCAGAGCAGTTGTACGGTTGCTCAGCCAGGCAGGGGGTCTAACGCATAAGGTGGTTTGCCTTGGTGGATCTCGGGCTTCACGACATAAGAGTTTGTTGCAAAGTAAGATAAGATTAGGTAAGTAATGATCGCGGATCATCTACCTATTGTAGCTAATGAATATATGTATGTACATTATGTTTAAGTGCATCTCGCAGTGGAACTGCACTGTGTCTATCGTCCGTATACCATCACAGAGCCCCCCACATGGGTAGCGTCCACTGCATGTCTTGTAGATTCTATGTTGCTCTTGATTCCTTTACACTCCCGTAGGAGGCGAAACCCTAGCCACGCGGTTTCAACCTTCCGCGGCGTCGGCCACTACATGGGAGGTCCCATGCCCCACTTGTCGTCCTCGTCCGGGGTCCAGCTTTGTGGAGGGTCGTCCATTTCCTCATCGAAGTCCTGTGTTTGGGTTGATGTAGATGGGGCGCCTTGCTGCCCTACTAAATGCAGGACTCCGCTCGATGTAGCTATAGGAAGCACACTTGAGAACAGATTCTGGAGCTCTACCCCTTCCATCTCACTTGGAGTTGGCGACCTCCGACTCGTTGACCCAGCGCCGGTTACCCCCTCCTCCGCAACGACCGCTCTCCTAGCTTCCTCCTCCACTCACATAGTGGCGAGCTCTCGCGGTAAACGTCCCGCTCGATTCCCTCGTCGCACCCTTCGAGGCGCTGTGGGGTCCTCGGGATCGAATGGTATGTGCGGCCGTCGTACGCTGGTGGGTCACACTGGAGTAGGACTGCAAAACGGCGAGGAAGAGTGTCCGGACTGGGACGAGTTGCCAGCCATTCTGCCAGAGACGATGGCCCTGCCCCCTCTAGCTGTGGCGGTCCAACAGGCAGTTGCATCGACGTGAAGGGCCCAACCGTAGGAGCTGGGGGGGGCTAGTCAACTGACTAGCGGCATGGGACTGCTTCCTTGGAGTCGTTCGGCCAGGGTGAGTGGTCGTGGGGCTTGGAGGTGGTCTGCAAGTGGAATGGAGGGGTTGGAGAGCCGCTGTTCCAGCGGAACTCTCGCTGTCCATGCTGAGGATGAGGATGGTTCGGACATACAATCCCCCAACAAAGGTGAATCCTTCCCCTTCCCCTTCCCCTTGTCGCGGTACTCCGTGCTGGAGCGTGATGTGGCTCCCTTCCCCTTGTCCCACATAGACCTTGGTTCCGTAGGCGGCGGGCGCACATTCACGTGGGGTAGCAGTCGGGCCATCGAGGGTCTCTCGGAAGGGGGAGCGACTTCGTTGGACGTTGAGGAGGCACTGGCCCCCAGTCGAGTTCGGGCTGAGCCCCCCATCCCGGAGCAGCACTTCCTGCACACACGAGTTCTCGAGGGGGAGGAGACAAGGGTCGTATTGTAGCCCCTTCAACCAGGCCAGACTCATCGCCCAATGCCTCCGGATCACCCATGATGACATCATTGCTGGTGTCCTCGTCCCTCAGCCATACGTCCGTGGTGTATAGTAGAGCCTCGTCGAATTCGCTGTCGAACCGAAACACGATCCTCATCTTCTTCCACACTGCTCCCAGTGCGCCGAACCCTCACCTGCCGGCACTGATGTCCATAAACCGCACCCAAATCAACCCATGCACGTGAATGATAGACAGGGGCCTTGCATTGCTGTTGGAGAAGGTGTCACGAGTGAGGACCTGAAAGGTTTGTGCTGAGATATTGTTATTGACATCGGCGATGGTGACCACATTCGACGCAGGGTTCTCCACCTCGAGGTTGGAGATCTCCATCCCATCCTCATCGTCCCCAGAACCATCATCCGGCCCTCCAAATTCCGGTATTGCAAGCAGTACTTCTGTGCGAGGCAGCCGTGCAGGACTGGGTGCTTCCGCACGTTTTCCACGGTCCCTGGTTTCTCCCTTCTCCGTGGGGTTCTTGGGTATCCAACGGTTGCCACTTTCCACGAAGAAGGGATACGGAGGAACCGGGGACCCGAACCTTTCCCAGTCCACTACCCCTGGAGGGGGCACGAACTGTCCAAAGAATAGGTGTTGTCCCATTACTCAGTCCTACCAGCAGTTGGTCTCCACATTCGCCTTCTTTCCTCTGTACACCCACGCACACTTGTCATTAACTTCCAACAGCTCCCACTTGTCTCATTTCCCGTTCCAGTTAGTAGGGATCATCAGGGGAACGATCCAGGGAACGCGGTCAATGTCAATGATCTGTTTCTCCATGGGGCGCGCAGCAAGGTTATCATTGGTCGCTGCTGGAGGCGGTCGGACATATACGGGAAGGGGTGGAGCACGGAAGACTGCCAACGAGGTCTCGATTCACGACAGCCCAAGTGCTGCCTCAGGGTTGAACACTCCTGTGTTGAGACATAATCCTCCCATCCATGAGTCCTTTTCTTTATCCTCCTCCTCCGATTCCTCATCCTCGTCGGAGAACTCCGGCGCAGCTACAGGAGTGCACGTGATAGTTGTCATACGAGCTCCAGGTCTCATAGGAGGGCCTCCTCCTCTTGGAGCGATAGGAGCTGGCAGCTGCCGAACACGAGGAGTCCAAGGAGCTGTAAGGGCAACCTTAAGCTCGGCGCGGGGCGCGGAAACTAGCGGGGGAATCCGAAGATTAAATATAGGTACTAAAATCCAGGAGCGGAAATACTACGCACCTAGCGGGGGAATCCGAAGAGAAGAAAGGATGAGGATTCCCACGCTAGGCGAAACCTTATATACTAGTTGGTAACTACCCAGTAGCACGTGTCCGGAGGTATCTACAATGATCGCAGGCCTGATCGCACAGCACGTGCCAACGAGAGCGGACAGATGTCCCGGGTGGTTTGGCGGTCGGATAGAAGGGCGCAGAAGTGTCCGGAGGGCCGGGCGGGAAACCATCCGGAGAAGCGCCCGAAGCGCCCGAAGCATCCGGAGCATCCGGAGCATCCGGATTGGGTCCGGATGGAAAACCGTCCGAAGCGGAGGTTCCCCTGACAGGAGCCAGCAAGACCATGTGGAGGGAAGCAGAGCGAGCTTCGTCTTGGAGTAGAGCTGGTATGTGTTCGCCTCTACCGTCACCAGCTCGGAATCCAGTGTCTAGCCATCTTTGCGCTTCGGCCAATGGCTGATACTCGTTGTGGCGGATGGGGTAGACAACATCGGTACCCGCCATGAAATCATAGAAGGTCGGAGCTTCCGGTGCCACCGAACGAAGCTCCGAGGAGCCAAGAGGGAGCTCATGCACAATGAAACACGAGACCTTCTGTTGCATGAGGAGCAGGACCCCTTGCTCGCAAATACTGTTGACCCAGAGGCCGATTCGATCATCATTCGCAACCGGAAGTGTGAGATGCCGGAGGTAGTGGACGTCTACAGGGGGGGAATCTTCTTTGTAATTCTACCATTCTGATCCAGGCTTCTGATTCCCGAAGACCTCTTTGGTAGGCCACACCTTCGTCCACCGCGTCGTCCCCCCTTCGTACACCTAGCAGCAATTGTAAATGCGCTTCGGAGCAGTAGGATGGTCGGGAGGCCCAGGTAGTGGAACCCGTATGGAAACCAGACTGGAGGCGGCAAAGATGAATGTCTTGGAGAGCACAAACCCCCTGCAGTCCTTGAATGAAGTTCGTATCCCAGACACCTTCTGAGGTGTTACGGGGCGAGCAAATCCATTCCTCAGTTAACAGCTTGAAGGCCGGATACGACAGGTTGGAGACAGGGACCGATGCGACATGCCGGATAAATGGCCAGTGTGAAGTGGCTTCCAGGAAGTATTGCGGACTGTAGATGCAGTCATGTTTGCCGGAGTGCCCGTCGTATCTCTGCGAGACGTCCAAAGAGGCTCGAGTTGCCAGCTCTGGAAGGCGCTCACCCGGTAGGAAGGGGAGCTGCCTCGAGTTCAGCGACCAGAGCTCGAAGGTCCTATTACCAATTTTCACGATCCTCGCTGTCAAGCAAGGGAATTGTTTCAAATTGAAAGTCATGGCGGAGTTGATGTTCGGGAGGTCGTAGTACCCTGCAGTGCAAGACAGCTGGGAGTGGCTGTAGGAGGGATTGTCGGAGGACGACATTACTCAGATAGTAATAATAGGTAAGGTAGGCGACATCCGCATCTATTGAGTCACGTGATCAGCAGTGTGACAGCGTCTTCCTGCCCTTACTAGTTGGTGATGGTGGGTCACACACAAAAACTAAAACCACAGAAAGGCTTAGATTAACCAAAGGAACAATCCTGTGGTTCCAGATTTTCAATATCTGGTCTCAACCAAAAGTTTTTCACCTATTTTTCAACAAATGCTCAGAAGCTTGTTTCCATTCCAGCCACATGGCTTTATGTTTTTTCTGCCAAAATTTCGCGCTTCCATATAAGGAAATAACACGGTCACGTGGTTGATCAGCGACACGCAACCAAAGGACTGTTGGGAGGGTGTATTTTTGGCTTATAGCATTGAATATCAGGCTTAGTGGATGTTCCCTGTAAATTGCATGTCCATACTGGATATAATTACCACAACTGTGATTCAGAACTTCAATATAAAGCTGAGTGTTGTTGCACAAAGCACTACTGCAACCAATGGGCTGGGAACAAAGCCAGTTTAATTGATAAAGGCTGTATTTCAAAGATTTAGAAGATGATTGAATGAGCTGCACTCTACTTCCTCAAGAATTGTGACGGTATACGGACTATGGACACGGTGCAGTTCCACTACGGAATACAAATTCTATATAATGTACATACATATATTCGTTAGTCACAATAGGTAGATGATCCGCGATCATTACTTACCTAATCTTATCTTACTTTGCAACAACTCTTATGTCGTGAAGCCCGAGATCCACCAAGGCGAACCACCTTCTGCGTTAGACCCCCTGCCTGGCTGAGCAACCGTACAAGTGCTCCGCGGCCCCCGCGTTACAGGGGTCTATCTCGGTCTACACGACCGGGAGCTTCTCTCGCAGGAGCGCTCCATAGCGCTCACTGCTTGAATAGCAGCGCCAGACTCGATGTCCGTGCGTGCTTCACCTCCAGCGTGGTAAAGCCTCAACAACCCGCATCACAATGGAGCCCACCGCGAGGGGCTTCACCGCAGCTGGAGAAGCGACGACAGGCATGAGCGCTCAGCTCCTGGGGAGCAAGCAGCTATTGCCTGCGTCGAGGTGCATGGGAGTGCAGGGCAACCCCCACCTTCCCCTTCACTACTGGTTAGATGGAGGAAGGCGGGTAGAACACCCCATGCACGGGAGTAAGTGCTCGGGAGCGCTCAACCTCACAGTGAGTGCTGAGCTACCCACTCCCTCCCTCCTATCGCGGCTTCTACCCTCTACAACAGCGGCGACGCAGCCGGAGAGGAAGTAGAAGTCACGCCACTCAAGGAGGGCGGACTTGGACTTTGAATTCTATTCGCCGATCGGCCTAGAAGGTCCGATCATGTGCGGGTCACGTGCTGGATCGCACTTGCAATCTCCCAAGTCTCTTCCTCTGTGGCAGGACTCGCAGAGCAAGGGATTTGGAGCGCAGCGCCGTGCTAGACATGAGCGTGCGTGTGGGATCGCCTCGGGGCCGTACTAATGGGGTGACTGGCCGCCAGGGAGACTTAGCTGACATCACAGGGATGGGAAGATTGAGCGCATATATTGCTGCTCGTCTCCCTCGTCCTCTCTTCCTCGCTCGCCACTCGCATGTCGCAGAAACCCAAAAGCTCTAGAGGACTCTACAACCCCGTATTCGACCACCAGAATCCCAATCCTGTCATCAACCGAGCGGCGTCGACTCGACAAGCCACCAGAATGGAAACGGCGGCATCCTCGAGTGGACCGTCTGGCCCCGCCTCAAGTTCTAGTTCTCCTCCTCGTCGCGACCCCTTAGGACACCTGAAACCTACCAAATCCAACAGCTCTAAGTCGATGAAGACTCCAGTCGCCACCCGCTCTTCAGTCCTAGCTCCTTTAGCCGCTCGCCTGGGTCTGCATACACCCACAGCGGCCTTTATTGCCAAAGGCGTAGCCGCTCCCGCCCCAAAACAGACTCCGTTTGGTGGCATTAACCCGCGTATGCCCTCCCATATGACCGAAGAAGGGAGACGCGGACCGCCACCCCGTAGTAATTCAGCGCTGGGAACAGAGGAAGGTCGACCCGCGAGCACTGCTTCAGTAGCTGCACCGGGTTACGATCTTTCTTCTCCGGCGGGTGATAACACAGCTCTTCCCAGAATGAGCGCGTCTCCCCCGCTGGCGTCGTTCTCCGGGAATGCCCAACACTCCTCCACCGAGCCTTCTGAAGAGTCCGACCTCGGCCCCTCCAGTACAGGGAACGAGACGGAGCCAGGGGGCGTTGGTAACAACGAGAGTATTACGACGGTGCTCAGGTTCGCGGAACACTCCGAGGCTAGAGTCTTCAGTGGACTAGCGCTAGCGCGTTCACTGGAGGTGTTCTGGGAGCCGCTGATGACTTCAGTAGCGCGCTACCACGAATCCTACTTCCCAGAGGGTCCCAACGGAGAAGACCCACTGGCAGAGTTCGGCGCTGTAGGCGGGGAGATTCCGAACTTTGACCCCGCTAGAGCCGCAGCGTTGCAGGATGCCCTAATCCGCTACGATAAGCCTCATCGCCAGTTCGAATGGGAGCACCTAGGACAACTTCTCGATGAAGTGGTGAAAATTGAAGCGCAAACGGCTCCGTGCTTTCAATTTACGGATCCTACGATCTCGAGACAGTTCTTCTGCCTCTCTCTGGAACCCTTGAGTCGTGTGGTGCACACCGTAGTCGCGGTGCACCAGATTCTGGAAGTGCTGACGATCTTCCTGGGCAAGGATCCGAAGACCAGCTTCACGTTGGACCCGGATTACGGATTACTCGGGCTACTGGAGCGCAGCGAATACGAGGTGGAGTTGAGGTTTACGCTCTCTTGCCTTCAACGGCGCCTGGCCAACGGGAACAAGCACATCCTCACCTACCTTCAAAGCATTCGTCGCACTCTCGTCGAGGAAGACTGGAGTGAAGTAGTCGGCTCGGCGGATTCGACCTTGCCCGAAATACGTCGGGAATTCAGGACTGTTCATCCTACACAGGAGATGTATTGCTTGCTCCTGAGGCCTGACTATTCGCTGCGAGTTGCGATGATCGATGACTCCGCTCGAATGGGTATGATGCGCCGGTTGAACGAGGAACCCAAGGATCGCTACTACCGCCCTCGCCGAAGGGTCCCTACTATCAAGGAGACCTCCGTGAAGGGTTCTGATCGTGGAGTGAGCGCTCCCTTTGAAGCTGCTCCTCCCGCGGAATCTGAACCCAAGAATGTTCATTTCCCGGCCCCTGCTTCGCTTTCTGCAGTCCATCGTTTGCCGGGACAGGGCTTCATTCCAAATACTCGCGCGACAGCTCCTATCATTGGGGGGCCATTGGTGATGCGAGTCCTAAACGGTGCGAACCAGGGATTGACGAACTAGACAAGTTACCAATTCCAGCACGCCTCCACACCGAGTGGAACCGACGGAGACAAACGAGGATCAGCGAACGGGCCCCCTTCTGGGAACGTACCCCCGGGATGGCGGGGTAATCCGAACAGGGACCCAAATGGCGGAGGAGGTGGACCAGACAACAACAGACCTGGGGGGCATGGGAACCCTGGGGGTGGGGGAGGCGGAGCAGGCGGAGACGGTGGAGGCGGTGGAGGCGACGGAGGAGGTGGACAACCAGCTGCTCCGGGGGTGGACCCTGTGAGCGCTGCACAGTGGCAGCTGAACAGCAAACTCAATATATTGGTTGTGCCGTCGTGGAACGGGAAAGGGGAGACCATTATCCCTTATGTTATCACGATGTCGTCCTTGGCGATGCTCAGCCCTTTGCTGGAGAAGCAGTTGGGGCAGATGGCTCCATCCCGCTTTACTGAGCGTGCCTTGAAGTGGTGGACTTCCCTTCCGGAGCCGTCTCACCGAGAATTCAGCCAGGATTGACCGCATCTGCTGGATAATCTGCATCGGACCTACCTCACCGATCAGTGGATTCGCGACCGTAACAAGGAATTTGAGGAGATGAAGTTCAGACAAAAGGGTCACGACCTGGAGGATCCGGTTGACTTCTTCCAACGGCGCGCCCAATATCACAGCTTTATCTTCTCGGACGACGTTGACGGGCCTACTGCTGTCTCCCGCCTCATACGTACCCAGCCAGTGGACTGGAACAAGGAAATCAACGAATGCATCTGCCCGACCATTGATTCCCTGATGGCGGTGGCGCAACATAGTCAAGCAGCCCTGATGTCAATTTGGCTGCTGACAACTAAGGTGGACCGGCTGCTGGCAGGATCGAGCGCGTCTTCTGCTGCTCCCCGTCCGCGATTCCGCCCACGAGCGCATCTAGCCCAAGTGGAGGAGGAGACGGAGGGGAAGCCGGAGGAAGGGGAGGACGATGAGGGAAAGGAGGCTATGGCCATGGACTGACAATGAGGCGCTACCACTGGGAATTCCCGTGAAGCTGGCCCGTCTCGTCCTGACTGGCCCGGAGGGAAAACCATCAATGGCTACTCCTTTGCTCGAGACGATCCGAGGGTCAGCTCGTGTCCTCCTAATGGAGAATGCTACGTCTGCACCAGCCCCAAGCATGTAGCGAGGGACTGCTCACACTATGGCAGATGGCAGACTCTGAGGCAAGCGATGCTGATACATGTCGAGCTGGATCCGGCGGAGGAGGAAGCTGAGCGTCGGGAATATGTAGCTATGCTTGTGGAATCCAAGATCTCGTCTTCCACTTACCCCGAGAGTGATGTTGAGCCTGCTCCAGCAAGTAAACACGTACTCGTCGTTGACGCGCTAGACTGTGGAGCGAAAGCTGCTCATGTCGAGTACCGAGGCTTCAATAGGAATCGTAGGCGGCATGATGCTTTTGCGAAGGAAAAGTCGAGCAAAGACAAAGGGAAAGCGGTGAAAAGCGATGACCCCGCCTCTTTGCCTCGGCAGATCCTCCGCAAGACTGCTCATGTCGCTGAACTTCCCTCGAGCAAGGATGGGGACGGTCTCACCATCTACAAGGCCCGCAAGGCTCGGAAACTTCCTGATAGACTAGGATCCTTGGGTGTGCGAGCTCTACACGTTAAGGTCCGCGTAGGGTCCTTGGCGAACGAGGAAGTCCGGGGCCGCCTTGACTCTGGCGCGGACATTTCCCTGATGTCTAAGGAGTTCTGGATCGCACTCGGGTTACCGAAACCAAGGGAGGGGATACGGATGTCTCTCTACCATCTCACAGGGCAAACCAAGGTTCTAGGCTACGTCAAATGCCTGATTTTTATGGTCACCACCGAAGGGGAGGTAGTTCGCTTCGAGCTCGAGGCGTACGTAGTTCGGAATATGAAAGTTTCTCTCCTCTTAGGGGAGGACTTCCAATCCGCTTACGAGCTTGGAGTGAAACGCTCCTCTACCGGCCATTGTGAGGTGCAAGTGGGATCTTCCCAACACATCATCGCCGCCTCCTCTGCGCACTCCGTAGACTTGGGCTTCGAGATTTGGCAAGCAAGCATGGCGAAGTCCATGAAGCACCTTTTGCCCGGGGTCTGGAGGAAGACTTACCAACGATCAAAAGCTCGTAAACACCGTGAAGGGAAGCTTGAAGCGCCCCCAGTCCTGGCTGCTAAAGACTCTCTCATCGTGGTGGGGTCAGTCCATAATGTCCCTATCACCGGGCCGTTTGAAGGAAAGGAAGAGTGGCTGGTGGAGAAAGTAGTTATCGCAATGGAAGACAAAAGTGTAATGGCTGTGCCATCCACCCTCATCAATTCAGACTCTCCCTTCCTCCCCATCGCAAATCCGAGCACTCGCCCCTGGTACATACGCGCTGGCGACATTGTAGGACGGCTCCACGACCCAGCGGATTATGCGGACACACCCCGTAACGAGGAAGAGAGGGAGAAGTTCGTGGCATCTGCGGAGGCATTGGCACACGTAATCAAGGAAACGCAGCGCACGCAGGATCCGGAGAGCTTACTGAGGGAACGGGAAAGCACAGAGGACCAGCTCGAGGAGGATGAGAATTGGGGCCTGAAGACGACAGCGCTGCCCGGAGAATTCGAAGGAACGCGGAGTACAGAGGACGTGGCACAGCTAGTTAACCTGGGCCCAGATGTGCCGGAGCATATACGTCCTCGTCTCGACAAAGTTTTGCACCTTAATTTGGCTGCATTCGGAGTTGGGGGACGTCTAGGGTATGTGGCAGAGAAGGCACCTATACCTCTGAAACCTGACACTCAACCCATATCAGAACCTATGTATGCAGCCTCCCCCTTGAAGCGCGAAGTCATTGACAAGCAAATGGACTTGTGGTTTGAGCGCGATGTAATCGAGCCGTTGGTCAGCCCGTGGGGCGCCCCATGCGTCGTGGTATTCCGTAATGGAAAGCCTCGACTCGTGGTCGATTACCGCAAGCTCAATGCCAAGACCGTAGCCGATGAATTCCCCATTCCTCGACAATCGGATATCATTCAAGCGCTATCGGGAGCGCAGGTCCTGTCGTCTTTTGACGCGCTGGCTGGCTTTAATCAAGTGGAGATGGAAGAAGAGGCATGAGAGAAGACTGCATTCAGATCGCACAGGGGTCTGTGGCAGTTCAAACGCATGCCCTTCGGGCTACGGAACGGGCCCTCCATCTTCCAGAGGATCATGCAAGGCGTGCTAGCACTGTTCCTTTGGATATTCAAGCTGGTGTACATCGACAATATAGTTCTATTCTCCAAGAGCTGGGAAGACCACCTAATTCATCTCGACAAGGTCCTGAGTGCTATCGCAGCAGCTGGGATTACGTTGGAGCCAAAGAAGTGTTTCGTGGGTTACTCCTTGATTCTACTCCTGGGTCAGAAGGTCTCTAGGCTAGGGCTATCCACGCACAAGGAGAAGGTCGCAGCCATCCAAGAGCTATCGAGACCTTCGTCGATCCTGGACCTGCAAAAGTTCTTGGGGATGGTCAACTACTTCCCGGCGTACATTCCATACTACACCTTTGTCGTCAAACCTCTCTTCGCTCTGCTGAGCAAGGGAGCCAAGTGGGAATGGAGGGCGGAGCACGAAATAGCCTTCCTACAAGCCAAGGCCGCCTTGTCGGCCGCCCCAATCCTAGGACATCCGGTGCAAGGGTCACCCTATAGGCTGTACACAGATGCTTCAGACTATGCAATCGGGTCTAGTTTGCAGCAGGTGCAACCGATACAAGTGGCGGATCTGAAGGGAACAGCGGCCTACAACAAACTCCAAGCCGCTTGGGAGGCCGGGGCGGAGGTGCCTAAACTGGTGGTGACGTTGGTAAAAGACGTGGAGGAAGGAGGGAAGGAGGACCGATGGGGGGCGACGCTGGACAAGACAATAGTGCACGTTGAGCGTGTGATAGCCTACTGGAGCAGGAGCCTGAAACCCGCAGAGCGGAATTACAGTGCTACGGAACGGGAGGCATTGGGCATGAAGGAAGCGCTGGTGCGCTTTCAGCCCTTCATAGAAGGGGAGCAGGTCATTCTGGTGACTGACCATGCAGCCTTGCAGTGGGCAAGGGTGTATGAGAACACGAACAGGAGACTCGCGGCGTGGGGGGCAGTGTTCGCGGCGTATCCCGGACTGAGGATCATTCACAGGCCAGGAAGAATACACTCGAACATTGATCCTCTGTCGAGGTTACCGCGGGCGCCGCCGCACGAGTCCCCTGTTCTTGAGGATTGCGGGACGATCATTCCGGACAAGGAAAGGCAGAAAGAGGCGCAAAGGTTGGAGGACCGGGGAACATTTGCGCCAGCTAAAAAGGCAGCATTTGCGATCTGGTGGTGGGAGGACATAGTGGACAAGTACGCGCTTCCAGTCCAGACGAGGAGGCAAAGGGCGGAGGAGGAAGGAGACGGACACGAAGTCGAGACGGAGCGCAACGAGATCGTTGCACCGGATCAGGAAGGGATGATGAAAGCACGAGAGGAGGTCTAGGAGCGCGATGATGTCGCAGCTATGGATAATCCGCTTCCCTTCGAGCAGGCAGACCATTGGACGTACCCTGCAGGGGCTAGGCCGAACAGAGATGAGGAGGACTGGAACAAGTGTTCACACCTACTGGTATCGGTTTCTCAAGTGGTGAAAGACGAGTTCATTCGCGGGTATCAGGAGGATCCATACTTCCGAGATCGATACACGGAAGAGGCCAGCAACCCCGAGAAAGTGCTTACGCCCTCGCACTTCCAGAAGGGTAAAGACGGGTTGCTATATTTCATGGACGCGGACTGGAGGAATCGCCTCTGCATCCCACGTACGAAGGTTCAGTTCATACTCCGATGGATCCACAAGTCTCCCCACGAGAGCGCTCACGCTGGCCCGTTTAAGTTCATTAATCATCTGAGGGAACTCTTCTTCTGGACGACCTTAACGAAGGATGCGGATGAGTTCGCATCCACGTGCGACGTTTGCCAGAAGATCAAGGTGGACCATAGGCAGAAAATGGGTGGATTAAGACCTGCTCATATACCTCCTCGCCCTTTCGCTACAGTCTCCTTGGACCTGATCACTGGACTTCCCCCTTCCGGGAAGGAGAAGTTCACGGCCATCCTAGTCATTGTGGACAAGCTGACTAGGTTCTCTGTCATGATCCCGACACACACCAACCTGACGCAGGAGGGATTCACCGCCTTCTTTGTGGAGAGAATAGTGAACGTCTTCAGCATGCCGGAACATATCATTTCCGATCGCGACAAACGTTGGGCTACAGCCTTCTGGCGTTCGGTCACTCTGCAATATGGAAGCGTGCTAGCGCTGTCTTCCGCACATCACCTGCAGACGGACGGGCAGACTGAAATCCTCAACGCTACGATTGAACAGATGTTGTGCGCCTACGTCGCTGCAGATCGTTCTTCGTGGGCCAAGTGGCTGGGAGAGATTGTGTTCGCGTACAACTCGAACGTACATGGGTCTACTGGATATAATCCCAATTTCCTCCTATTCGGTTACCACCCTAGAGGAGCCGCTGGAATACTTAACCCTGGAGGAGACCCGGTCATTCGCCCCTTCCTGCCTAGTCAGAAGGGCGAGGACTTCATAGAGGCGCTGGAGAGCCATAGAAGCGCGGCGAGGGACGCAGTAGTGCTGGCACAGGAAAGACAGGCTCGCGCTTATAATAAAAGCAGGCGTCCTGTGGAGAGTATTGAGGAGGGTGACTATGTCCTGGTCAACCCTCACTCGCTGGAGTTGGTGGACGTGCAGGGCACAGGCCGCAAGTTGGTGCAGCGCAGTATTGGCCCGTTCGAAGTCATGGAGAAGATAAATCCGGTTGTATACCGCTTGCGGCTACCGGACAGCTACTCCATGCACCCAGTCTTCAACTTGGAACATCTGCGCAAGTACCATATGTCTAAGGAGGAGCTGGGAGAGCGGACTAAGCTCCCAGACACTCGGGAGTACTTGAAGGCTTCGGAGGAGTATGCGGTGGAGGCCATTCTAGGGCATGTGGTACGCCCGCGTAAGAACGGCAACCAGAGGATGTTCCGGGTCCGCTGGGAAGGTTACGGGCCTGCTGATGATACTTGGGTCTCCGAGAGAGACCTGAGGAACGCACCGGTGCTGAAACGAGAGTACCTCCAACTTCATAAGTTGACTTAGAAGTTGCGAGCTGGTCGGCCGAAGAACTCCGATCGGGCGGGACCCGAATGCGTGCGAACTGTGGTCCATGCATAATGGGCCGTGCGTGTGAAAAGGACACGTGCACAGTGACTCGACAACAATTCTCTTTCTCTCTTTCCTTCCATCTGCCTAGAATTAAATACCACTGCTCCTCCGCTGTGAGCGCGTAACTACATTCGGGGCACCCATCTATTAGTACTATTGGAGTAATGGCTTCTAGCAATCCCTCTTACAACCATTCCCGGTTGTCGTGCACTGCGGGGTACTACGACTTTCCAAACATCAACTCTGCCATGACTTTCAATCTGAAGCAATTCCCTTGCTTGACCGCGAGAATTGTGAAGGTTGGCAATAGGACCTTCGAGCTATGGTCACCGAATTCGAGGCAGCTCCCCTTCCTACCGGGTGAGCACCTTCCGAAGCCAGCGACTCTACCCTCCTTGGACGTTTCACAGAGGAGATACGATGGGCATTCTGGCAAACACGACTGTATCTACAGTCCCCAATATTTCCTTGAAGCCATTTCGCACTGGCCATTCATCCGGCGTGTCGTGTCGGTTCCTGTCTCCAACCCAGTGTATCCGGCCTTCAAGCCGTTGACGGAGGGATGGATTAGCTCCCCTTGTCACGCATCGGAGGGCATCTGGGATAAGGACTTCATACAAGGACTTCAAGGACTTCAAGCTCTCCTAGAAATCCGTCTTCGTCGCCTCCAGTTTGGTTTCCGTGCTGGATCTACTACCTGGGCATCCCGTCCTGCCTACTGCTCCGAAGCGCGTTTACGTTCGCTGCTAGGAGTACGAAAGTGGGACGACACGGTGGACGAGGGCGTGGCTTACCAAAGAGGTCTTCGGGAAATGGAAGCCTGGATCATGATGGTGGAACTACAAAGAAGATTCCCTCCCGTCGACGTCCAATATCTCCGGCTCCTCAATCTCCCGGTCGCGAACGACAATCGAATCGGTCTCTGGGTCAATGGCATGCGCGAACAAGGAGTCCTGCTCCTCATGCAACAGGGGGTCCCGTGCTTCATCGTGCATGAATTCCCTATTGGATCCTTGGAGCCTCGTTCCGCAGCTCCGGAAGCTCCGACCTTTTATGACTTCGCAGCGGGTACCGATGTCGTCTACCTCATCCGCCACAATGAGTACCAGCTGCTTTCCGAATCGCAGGGAAGGCTAGACGCGGTGTTCCGAGCTAGCGGCGGTAGAGGTGAACATGTACCGGTCCAACCTCGGGACGAAGCTCGCTCCGCTTCCCTCCACATGGTCTCGTTGGCCCCTTGGACTCCTCCTGCTCGCCAGACGCAATTACCTATCGCTCCGAGAGGTGGTGGCCCTCCTATGAGACCTGGCGCTCATATGACACCTATCGCGCGCGCTCCCGTAGCTGCGCCGGAGTTCTCCGATGAGGATGAGGAATCGGGGGAGGAGGATGAGGAAGAAGACTCGTGGATGGGAGGAGTGCATTTCGACACAGGAGCACCCGCCCCCGAGGCAGCACCTGTGCCGTCACAAAGCGAGAGCTCGTCAAATGTCTTCCGCGCTCCACCCCCTCCCGCGTACGTTCGACCGCCTCCCGCAGTGACTGATGACAATCTTGCCGCGCACCCCCTGGAGAGACGGGTTATATCCACCGACCATGTACCATGGATCGTCCCTCCGATGATCCCTAACAACTGGAATGGGAAATCGGACAAGTGGGAGCTGTTGGAGGTCAATGACGAGTGCGCCTGGGTGTACAGGGGAAAGAAGGCGAGCGTGGAGACCGGCTGCTGGTACGATCGAACCATGGGTTGACACCTGTTCTTCAGACAGTTTGTGCCTCCTCCGGGGGTAGTGGACTGGGAAAGGTTTGGGTCCCTGGTTCCCCCGTACCCCTTCTTCGTGGAAAGTGACAACCGTTGGATACCCAAGAAACCTTCGTACTGATGTACCCCACGGAGAAGGGAGAAACTCGGGATCACGGAAAACGTGCTGAAGCGCCTAGTTCCACCCGGCTGCCTCGCACGGAAGTACTGATGGCAATTCCGGGATTTGGAGGTCCTGATGGCGGTTCAGGGGATGACGAGGATGGGATGGAGATATCCAACCTCGAAGTGGAGAATCCTGCATCAAACGTGGTCACCATCGCCGACGTCAATGACGATATCTCGGCGCAAACCTTCCAAGTTCTTACGCGCGATGCTTTCTTCAACAGTAACGCGCGGCCGCTGTCTATCATTCGCACGCAGGGGTTGATCTGGGTACGGTTCTTGGACGTCAGCGCCGGCCGACGAGGGTTCGGTGCGCTGGGGGCGGTGTGGAAGAAGATGAGGATTGCTTTCCGGTTCAATGGCGAGTTCGATGAGGCCCTCCTCTACACCACGGACGTATGGCTGAGGGACGAGGACGCCAACCACGACACCATCATGGGCGATTCAGAAGCGTTGGGCGAGGGCTCTGGCCACTTGGAAGAGACTATCATACGACCCTTGTCTCCTCCCCCTCAGGAATCCGTGAGCGCAGGTATTGCTGCTCTGGAAGTGGGGACGCAACTTCTTACACGGCCCTTGTCTCCTCCCCCTCAAGAACTCGTGAGCGCAGGGAGTGCTGCTCCGGGAGGGGGAACCCAACCTGAACTCGACTGGGAGGCAAGTACATCGTCGGTGTCCAATAACGCCACCCCTCCTTCGGAAGAAACTTCGACGGCAAGACCGCCACCACGCGTTGAGGCACGCTCGCCACCTACGGAACCAAGGTCGATGCGAGATAAGGGAAAGGGAACCACATCACGCCTCCGTACGGAGTACCGCAACAAGGGGAAGGGGAAAGCTAAGAGTACACCTTCCTTGGGGGACCACCTGTCAGAACCTTCATCATCCTCGGTGCTGACGGCGAGAGTTCCGCTGGAGCAACGGCTCTCCAATCCCCCTCTCCCACTCGCCGACTGCCTCCAAGTCCTGCGGCCACCTACTCTAGCTGAATGACTCCAGGGAGGCAGTCTCATGCCGCTAGCTAGTCGGTTAGCTCCTCCAGCCCCCACGTCCGTGTCCTCCACTACGGGACCTCCACGACAAGAGGAGGCAGGGCCATTGTCTTTAGCAGACTGGCTGGCTACTCATCCTGACCCGGTCACTCTCCCCCGCTGCTTTGCGGCCCTGCTCCATCGCGATCCGCCAGCGCACGATGGCCGTACTTACCGCTCTCCTATCAATCCGGAGGACCCTACAGCGCCTCGAAGGGTGCGACGAGGCAACCGAGCGGGACGTATACCGCGAGAGCTTGCGGCTATGCGAGCGGAGGAGGAAGCCAGGAGAGCGGCCGTTGCTGAGGAAGGAGGAACCACCGCCACGTCAACGAGTCGGAGGTCACCAACACCAAGCGAGATGGAAGGGGTGGAGCTCCAGAATCCGTTCTCGAGTGCGCTTTCTACAGCTGCACCGAGCGGAGTCTTGCACTTGGTGGGGCAGCAGAACGCCCCGTCTACTTCCACCCAAACACAGGACTTCGACGAGGAGATGGATGACCCTCCGCGAAGCTGGACCCTGGACGAGGACGACGAGTGGGGCATGGGACCCCCCATCTAGTAGCTGATGCCGCGGAAGGTTGAAACCGCGTGGCTAGGGTCTCGCCTCCTTCGGGAGTGTAAAGAAATCAAGAGCGACGTAGAATCTACAAGACGCGCAGTGGATGCTACCCGTGTGGGGGGCTCTGTGACGGTATACGGACTATGGACACGGTGCAGTTCCACTATGGAATACAAATTCGATATAATGTACATACATATATTCGTTAGTCACAATAGGTAGATGATCCGTGATCATTACTTACCTAATCTTATCTTCTCTTATGTCGTGAAGCCCGAGATCCACCAAGGCGAACCACCTTCTGTGTTAGACCCCCTGCCTGGCTGAGCAACTGTACAACTGCTCCGCGGCCCCCGCGTTACAGGGGTCTATCTCGGTCTACACGACCCGGGAGCTTCTCTCGCAGGAGTGCTCCATAGCGCTCACTGCTCGAATAGCAGCGCCGGACTCGATGTCCATGCGCGCTTCACCTCCAGCGTGTGATGCGGCACGGGTTGGGAGACACGCATCGTAGTTCGGAGGCTTCACTTGTGGGTAGTAGCCGTAGTAGAAGTGAGGTAGGCAGCCACGAAGGCGCCAACTCACAGAGGGGTGCCGTTGTAACCCTTCGACAAGGATCCATGTCACCCTTGGAGGGGGACCCTGCAGCACTGGGACCATGGAGCAGTTATACGGATGCTCAGCCAGGCAGGTGGTCTAACGCGTAATGGTGGTTCGCCGGGGTGATCTTGGACTCACTATATCATAGTAGATGGCAAGTTAAGATTGTATTACGTGATCTACGTGATGTAACGGTATAGGAACATGTGATCTAAAATATGGTAATCTATCTATAGGCCCGGCAGTGTCTGCCTTGGAAATGCCATATAACACCCCATCACAGAGCCCCCCGCATGCCCAAGGTAGACCTGCATGCAAGTAAAAACATAAGAAAACCACCTATCATCGCAAATCACAATGGCCCCCCAAACCCGACTGCTGGGAGGGAAAAAATTCCTAGCGCTGCACCCCTGCGTACTCCACTGTCATGGTGTAGGAGGAGCTCGGGGCACAAGCATCCCGAGCCCAGGCTGCGCTGGGAAGTCCACCATATGATCCTCCATCTTGGCGATGTGCGTATCATCCCGCTGGGCCGCTGCACACTACACTCTGGCTGGGCCAGGGTGCAGGGTATGTCCAGGAGAAGTGCGTGTTGTCCTCTAGGTCATCCTTGCTACTGACCCCTGGACTGAAGGGTAGCACGCATCATGCCCATCCTGCCGTTGGTCCGCTGCGCACTACACTCTGGCTGGGCCAGAGTGCATGTCCGTCTAGGATGTGCGCGCATCGACCCACAAGCCCTCCTTGCCCGTATGGTTGCACCATAGCGCTCCTTCCAAGAGGTGGGCAAGGTGTCCCTCTGTTCCTCCCCATAGCTGCTCCTAGACTGCAGGGGAGTATCACATATACCCCCCCACAGCCCCCCACTTTTTCTTCGTGCATCCCGGGGCTGTGGCAGGCACAGAATGTGCGAGGAAAAATTAACTCCAACCACACCACAAGATCCAGATCCGCAACAAAGGGAAAAGAAAAAAAATTTGGTTGGAATGGGAGTCGCTCGAGAGAAATGCATCGAGCAGGATGGCAGGGTGGATGGAATGAGAAGATTGTTCTCAGAGGGACGTCAAGGCTTGGCTGGGGCCTAGGTAGGGTCCTAACATGGAGATAGTTGGCTCCCTGCTGCGCCAAACACAAGCAGCAAGGGTCAGGTCACCAAAGAGAGGCACAGAATCCAGGTGCAAGAGAATAGAGCATTGGATTCACCAAGGAAGGGGTTGGTGCGCACAGTGAGGCACAGAATCCATGTGCAAGAGAACAGAGCACTGGAATTGCCGAGGAAGGACTCCCTGCTGCGCCAAAGGCAAGCGGCAAGGGTCAGGTCACCAGAGCGGGGCACAGAACCCAGGCGCAAGAGAACAGAGCACTGGAATCACTGAGGAAGGTGTAGGTGTGGGTGCGGGCAAGGAGCATGGGCAGGTAGGTAGGTGCAGGGAAGAGTGTCCATGACAAGAAGAAACCTGAGTGCAACACAAAGTGCCCATAATGAGATAAGGAATAAGTGCGACACGGAGTGCCCATGGTGAGATAGAAGACGCATGAGTGTGTATAAGTAATTGATAGGTAATAGTAAGTATCTAATATACGAAAAGAGGAAGAAAGGAGTAAGAGTGAGTGTTTCATGCCCCAGCCGAAAGAAACTGGGAGCTGGTAGAGAGATGGAATACTCTGGACCGATTAAGCACAGAGTATGCCACTTCTCGTGCGAGGCTCAGCAGCGACGAGGGGAAGCACAGATCCAGGTGTAAGAGAACGAAGCACCAGTGGACGAGGGAATGCGGTGAAAGCCTGAGCAGTGAGACCCATGCGCCTGCAAGAAGGTGCGAGCCCCCCACTCCTTAGATAGCGTGCTTGCATCAGAGGCGAGTGAACAGGAGGGCGCAGCGGTGGCAGGCAGATGAAAACACCCAACGTTACGGAGACGGGTGCCGCTACCGCGCTAATTGAATCGAGGTAGGCTACCTGATATGCCCTACAACCCCCCAGGCTAGCTCGATTCAATCGAGCCCCAGCCGTAGCAACACAGTCGCGCAGGCTGATGTTCAAAATCTGCAAGAACACGTCTCGCCCTGCAAGATTGAAAAAAAAGAAAAATTGTGAAGCCGCAGCGATGCAGTCACGCAGGCTTGGTGCAACAATGAAATCTTGCCTTGCAAGACTAGCTCACAATTTCCGGGCACGGCCCCCATGCCGCAGCGACACAGTCGCACAGTCTTTGCAGCTCCTAATCTCGAAATCTCGCCTTGCGAGACTAGCCAACAATCCACAGGCGCTGCCCCCCAAGCCGCAGCGACATACTAGTAGTCGCGCTGACTTTGTGGCCCCCCACTCTCCCTCGTGACTTCAAGTCTTATCCCAGTCCATAGGCTGCAGGAAGTAATTAATATTTTAACACTTCGCCGCAGCAACTTGCGTCGCGCAGGCTTTAATGTTACAAGCTCGACTAAAGAAAAATCCACTCCACCCGCATACTGGATCTCACCCAAGATCTGATCCACCGACTATTCACTCACTGCATCCCAACGCCCCCCCAACCTCAACCGATGTCTGCACCGCGAGAAGACCGCGTCAGCCAATGGAATGGCCGTGGCGCAGCCGAGTATCGAGGGGTGGAGCACTAAGAACCAGCGCCTGGGGTGGAAACGAGGGCGAGAATGTGCCGCGCGCATCTTGTCTAGCTTCAGTCGACGTGAGGAGACGTGTTGTCGGCACCCTCCAGCAGAAGTGTAGACGACAGCCCAGGTCGTACGCAAGAGACACAGGCTGGAGAGCGGCTCGTCTTCAGTCCACCGCGCCGAGAGATCGTGGGGGGAGGGCGATGAGGTAAACCCTTGGGTTGTTTCCACGTCCGTGAGCAGGTGCGAGCTCGTGGACGCGCGACGGCTCGTTTGGTGCCAACCGGTGTTGTACACGGTGGGTGAGGGTGGCTGCAGGATTACCGTGCCGGGGCGCGCTAAGGAGCAGCGCCCCAGGACCGGGAAAAACGGCTTCCGCAGTGCGTGGCAGCGCACGCGGGGTGAATGTGCACGGAAGGGATGACTAGGGCGGCCTGCAGTCGCGCGTCGCCGACGAGAGGCTGGGACGGTTTCCTCCAACGCCAAGAGACGCCGTCGAGCAGAGTGGAAGATCCACACACGTCGAATGGAGGGCGCTCCCGTGCGTGTGAGACGCTTCGCTACGCCGCGACGAGGTCACGGTGCGCGAGCAATGGGCGGCGCGCTAAAGCGGCGTCCCTCTTCCCAGAGAGCCAACTTGGCGAGCTCCTGCACTTCCAAAGATTCGAATTCGCCGTAAATGTAGCAGCGAGGCGACGGAGCGAAGGATGGTGATGACGGGCTGAAAAGCTGCGCGTGAGCGAGTGGGGACTGCTGGTGACGAAGGTGGGGTAGCGTGTGTGCGATGGACGGGCGGCGTACGAGAGCGAGACAGGGATGGCGCGCTGAGAAGCGGCGTACTCTCCATGCAGCTGCAACTGCACGCATACAGGAAGACCCGAGGCGTGAGATTCGCCGCACATGAACGCTTGCGGCTGCCAAGATGGAAGACGGGACAATTGTAAGCACGGATAGTGCAAACGCGTGCGCAGGCGTTCGCAGGTCGAATTTCGAGGCACGAGATCCGTCCCCCGCTCAAGCGATGGGTCGATGGCGTGGGCGAGCGCCGATCCACACGCACGCCGGCAGCGCAGGGCATCCCCCACGCATCGAATAAACCCCACCCGGCCGTAGTGCACTTCCTCGAGTTGGCTCGTAGCGGTGTATTACACCGAGGACTAAGCAAGACTCCTGAGACGAGGGTCGCTTCAGGAGTGACGCGTGGATGGGGCGTTGAGTGCAGCGAGTCTAGGTCAGGGGGCGCGCGCGGCTAGTTGCAGGCTTGGAGACCACGGGACTAAAGTCGGACACCGCAGCTCGTGAGGCGAAGGAACGGATGGCGGCGAGCCCAGAGACGATGGCGAGGACGGCGGTAGGGTTACCGTGCCGGGGCGCGCAGCTGCGAGCGCAAGGAGAGCGGCGCGATCCACCGCTAGCGCGTGCTCGGAGGTGACTTGCCCTTCGAGAACGCGCGCGTATGGAGTCGAGTCTGCGAGACAGCGGCGTGGGTGTCGCCGATAGGAGCAGCTTCGCCCTTCCCAAGCACACCTCTCCTTCAATCTTCTCCTCCCTCCTTCCTCCTGCGTCGTTTCTTGGTCCCGACTAAGCGCCGCTGGACACACACCAGGTCGGCGGACATGGTGGTAAGAGGGGCAGAGACACGTGCAAGATCTCCAAGATCTCCTGGCTCTGGGGCTGTGCGGTGAGAAGGAGGTCGGGCCGATACTCGCGCTTGAGAGCGAAGGTAGTGCGTAGCGGCGAGAGTGCGCCGGATCGAATCGAGGTTTGAATCGAGGTAGACTTCCATTAATTACATCCCTCACACCCTCCCAGGCTACCTCGATACATTCCATGTACCCAAATGAATTCCACATTAGCCGCAGCGACGCAGTCGCGCAGGCCTCATGATCAAACATATGTAACCCGAGAATAAATAAAAAGAACCTCGGCCCGCGATACAGAGAAAAAAATATTCCAAGAGAACAATTCGAAGCCGCAGCGACACTGTCGCGCAGGCTCCGTCCCTCCAGAAAAAAGCGAGCTCCCCCCCGCAATTCTATCGCAACACCACAGGTCGAGGACACGGGCGAGCCAGCTCCGCGCGCCACTGGTAGCGCAGAGTGTCCGTTGGAATGGGGCGCTGGCAGTAACCCGCTGGTGGACGATCCAGCGTCGCGTGCACGAGAAGTCGCAGCGACATAGCCGCGCAGTCCCCGTGCCTCCACAAGAAAGCGAGCTGCCCCCCGATCTTCTCCACACCCCGGGCCGGCAGGGCGTCTTCCAACAGAATCTCCCCTCGCGAAGCGTGCCCTGCTCGCTACCGACTGGCGTGCTGACGGGTGTAGCTGTAGCAGTCGTGATGGCACCCGGGCGGCACTGCGCAAGGAGGTGCTTCTCGCCGAGGGACCGCTCCGCGGCGAGGACGGAGGCGGAGCGAGATGCATGTAGCAACCGCTCGCTGTGCTGGGGTAAAACGTCGCTTGTCGTCGCGCACCTCGCGCTCGTAGCGGTGTGTTACACCGAGGACGAGGCGACGCGTGCAGTAGTCGGATTGACGAGTCGGCTCCGCGCGCAAACAGGCAGCACGGCGCCCGCAGAGGCCAGGGTCGATAGCTCGAGCGCTGCTAGCGCGCGATGTGAAAGAGGCGCGGGCGCGAGGGCGAGCGGGGAGCTCGCCAGTCATAGGCGGGTGCGCGGTTACAGACGCAAGGCGAGAGCGACGCCATCCACCGCGGCGCTTCTCGGAAGTGACGTGCCGAGAACGCGCGCGTGTGGAGTCGAGTCGGGTCCAGGAGCGCGGGCGGGACGTTGAGTCCGGCACCTAGGTCTGAGAGCACGGGCGACCTTGCAGGTGTAGATGTAGGAGAGTCGAGGCGTCGGCGATCTCGCTCCATGCGAACATCCGAAGCGCAGAGCGCAGAGACCAGAGTGGGAAGCACGCCGTGGCAAAGTTCGCGCGAGAAAGGTGCACGGCCGTGGCGAGGTGCTTCACTAAGGAACGCGGGAAGCCGCGTATGCGCTTGTCGTCCGAGAAAGGCGAAGGGCGTTCCCAGGGGCGGACGAGTGCGCACGGGAAGTGGCGAGGCGCGCGCACACTTGAACGAGTGCGGAGCCAGCGAGCAGAGGTACGGGGGCTGACTGGCGCGACTCCACTGCGAGCGCGTGCTCGGAGGTGACATGCCCTCCAAGAATGCGCGCAGTACAGCGGCGGGGGCTACGGTGCGCTGAGCAGTGAAACGCGCTGAAAAACGGCGCCCCAATCTCGGTAAGGCAGCACCGCGCAGTCTCGTCCCGCATGCGCGGCTTGAGCGCCCGCCCTCTCTCTATCCCCGGCCCATCCTCGGACGAGGGCCATGCGCTGCACTCCGAGAAAGCGTGCGCGTGGACGAGCCGGACAGGCTAGCTCTGACAACGCGGTGACTAGTCATCCGTACGCCGGTGCGATGACTACGCCGAGATGAACTCCGCGTAGTCGTCCTGGGCGTGCGGGCGTGCACACGGACACGGAATCGGATGGCTAGGACAGCCTACGGTCGCGCCTCGTGGACTGGATGCGGGGATGATGCCCCCCAGCGCCAAGAGACGCCGTTGCGCAGGGTGGAAGAGTCCTCCGCACACGGCGAGTGGAAGCACTCCCGTGCGTGTGAGACGCTTCGCCGCGCAGCAACGAGGTCACGGCGCGCGAGCAGTGGGGCGCGATGGAAGCGGCGCCCCGCCCTGGGAAGACGGCATCGCAACAGTGGTGCGCCGAAGAAGGCGAGTGCGAAGCGGCCCTGCACGCACACCGGCAGCGCAGGGCGTTAGCGGACGGGCGGCGGCAGCGGGGCGAGGCGAGGGCGTGAGGAGCCGGAGACGAGGACGTTGCACGAGGTGCTTGCGCTGGACGGGGCGGTGTACGTCGGGAGCAAGATGGGAGTGGCGCTCTGAAAAGCAGCAGCGCGAGCGGAGCGCAGCGGCGGGATGGTGAGTATAGCTATCCTAGCTCCGAGGGCGCTTCGCGGGCGTCAACTCCACGGGTCGGGCGAGTGCAGCACGAACATCGACACTGGCGGGCAAGTCGGGCGCGGGACATCGAGGCGCAAGTATCGAGTTGGGGCTGGCCCAACTCGGGCGAGTCCGGGCGCGGGCGACCCGTTACGGACGTGGGGAGTCCACGGGTCCGGGGGCGCGTCGATGGCGTGGGCGGCCCGCTCCGCACGCACAGCGGCAGCGCGAGGCATCCCGGTGCGCAGGCGAACCAGAAGGGGCGCGGCGCTCGCGTCGTGCAGCTGGCCCCGACGGCGCAAACGGCGAGACGTACTGCACGCCGTTGCGTACGCCGAATGCGAATCCGCTCGAACCCGCTTGAGGTGAAGCGCGCGACGGCGTGTTTGGTGTCCACCGGCGTCGTACGCGAAGGGCGAAGGCGTGCGATGTGGCGAGCGCGGCCATACGAGCGTGGCGAGGCGATGGCTCGCGGAAGCGAGAGCGTAGCACCCTTCCCGTGTAGCGTGAGGCGAGCGCGCAGCGCGGAAGACGAGAGCGACGCGATCCACCGCGGCGCATCCTCGGAGGAGACATGCCTCTGAGAACGCGCGCGTGTGGAGTCTAGCCAGCGGATCCAGGGACGCTGGCGGCCCTTCGTGGGCGTGGAATCCACGAGTCGGGCGAGTCGGGTGCGGAGGGGCAGCGGAGCTCGCTGTAAGTGGCACGACGTACCCGATAGAAGCAGCATCGCGGTCTCGTCCCGCCAGCGCTGCATTCCGTCCTTCCCCAGCTCCCTTCTCCCTTCAATTCCCTCATCCCATGCCCCCAGCGTCCCGGCCTGAGGCGAGACGAGAACACCGCAGCCACTAGGGCGCTGGTGTTCTCATCCCCTCGCTATCCTCGTCCCTCCTCGTCGTTATTCGAAGCTCTTGGGGCTTCCGGCTCCGGGGTTCCAGAGTTCCGGCTAAAGAGAAGATGGGAGGAGGAGAAGAAGACGTCCAAATTACGGCGATGGACGCCGTAGTTTGGACATGGTGGTGGTGGAAGAAGAGCTCCCAAGCGCCACGTGCGCTCGGCGTCGCTCTATCGCCCCGCCGCGGCGAGCAGTCGCCGTCTGGTGACTTCTTGCTT
This sequence comes from Mycena albidolilacea, assembly GCA_029282495.1. Lineage (NCBI taxonomy): Eukaryota > Fungi > Basidiomycota > Agaricomycetes > Agaricales > Mycenaceae > Mycena > Mycena albidolilacea. The sequence goes on along the minus strand of JARIHO010000055.1, from coordinate 701,976 downwards.
CCCACTACGCAGACGCGTCCCGCGCGTGTCGTTGGGCCAGCCTTGTACCGGCGACGCGTCAAGCGCAGCCTTCGAGCGAGGAGGAGTCGAGCGTGTGCATGGAATCCACGGGACGAGGCGCGCGGGTTGTTCGTGGTGGAGGCTCAGCTTGCGCTGCCAGTATCCGTGGTGGGGAGATGACAGCACCAGCCGCACCTCGACCCGGGAGAACTGGTACGGGACCGTTGAGTCTGACGGCTCCCTCAGATCTTGCTTCTGAGGGAATGAGAGGGCGCGGGCGGGAACCAGGGTGTGTGTCCGCCGGAGCGGGGCGGCGTGTATCTTGCATGCCAAATGGTATCGAGAACGGGGTCCTGCGCACCGCTGGCAGCGCGGGGCGTTCGCCGCTGTATTGCAGCCGTACGCCTGCGGTAGGCTGGGCTCTCTTTGCTGAGGAAAGAGAGGGATCGGAGAGTGGTGATGTGGCAACAAGTCACGTCACCAACGAGGCCCTGCACGCACCAGGCAGCGCGGGGCAATCTCGCCTCTCCGGATGCGTACCAGCAACGTTCCAGAGGAGCTCAGGCAGGCTGCCTCTTGAGCTCGTCATCGACGTTGATCCGCGAGGCTAAAACCCGATGTGAAGCCCTCGTGGTGGGCTCCATTGTGATGCGGCACGGGTTGGGAGACGCGCATCGTAGTTCGGAGGCTTCACTTGTGGGTAGTAGCCGTAGTAGAAGTGAGGTAGGCAGCCATGAAGGCGCCAACTCACAGAGGGGTGCCGTTGTAACCCTTCGACAAGGATCCATGTCACCCTTGGAGGGGGACCCTGCAGCACTGGGACCATGGAGCAGTTATACGGATGCTCAGCCAGGCAGGTGGTCTAACGCGTAATGGTGGTTCGCCGGGGTGATCTTGGACTCACTATATCATAGTAGATGGCAAGTTAAGATTGTATTACGTGATCTACGTGATGTAACGGTATAGGAACATGTGATCTAAAATATGGTAATCTATCTATAGGCCCGGTTGTGTCTGCCTTGGAAATGCCATATAACACCCCATCACACAGCGTGGTAAAGCCTCAACAACCCGCATCACAAGAATCAGACTTCACTGAAAGTTCAAGGCCATGCTGTACATGTGCTGCTCAGAGTCTATTGCCACTACTAGACAGTGTTGCAAGAGAGTCTATCACTGGTATCTCCTGAGCTTCTGAGATTCTAATTGAAAACTTTTTCTCCTTGCTCTGACCCCCAGGCCCAAGAATCTTGAAAAACAGTAATTATTTTTGCAAAATCTGAAATTTCGCGCTTTCCCACGTTACTGTCACGCATCAGTCACGTTCACGTGACTCGATGGATGCGGATATCGCCTACCTTAGGTGCCCCGAATGTAGTTACGCGCTCACAAAGGAGGAGCAGCGGTATTTAATTCTGGGCAGATGAAGGAAGAGAGAGAAAGAGATTTGTTGTCGAGTCACTGCGCACGTGGCCCTTTCGCACGCACGGCCCATTGCGCACGGACCCCCGTTATGACTCGTTCGGATCCCGCCCAATCGGAATCCATCGGCCAACCAGCTCGCAACTTCTAAGTCAACTTGTGAAGATGGAGATACTCTCACTTTAGCGCCGGCGCATTCCTCAGATCTCTTTCAGAGACCCAAGTATCATCAGCCAGTCCGTATCCTTCCCAGCGGACCCGAAACATCCTCTGGTTGCCGTTCTTCCTCGGGCGCACCACATGCCCTAGAATGGCTTCCACCGCATACTCCTCCGAGGCCTTTAAATACTCCTGAGTGTCAGGGAGTTTAGTCCGCTCGCCCAGCTCCTCCTTAGAAATATGATACTTGCGCAAGTGTTCCAAGTTGAAGACCAGGTGCATGGGGTAGTTATCCGGTAACCACAAGCAGTATACTACCGGGTTTATCCTTTCCATGACTTCGAATGGACCGATAGTGTGCTGCACGAGTTTACAGCCGGTGCCCTGCACATCCACCAACTCCAGCGAGTGAGGATTGACTAGGACATAGTCACCCTCCTCGATACTCTCTACAGGACACCTGCTTTCATTATAAGCGCGAGCCTGTCTCTCTTGTGCCAGCACTACTGCGTCCCTCGCTGCCCTTCTGTGACTCTCTAGTGCTTCTATGAAATCCTCGCCTTTCTGACTTGGCAGAAAAGGGCGGACTACGGGGTCTCCTTCAGGGTTAAGTATTCCAGTGGCTCCTCTAGGGTGATAGCCAAATAGGAGGAGGTTGGGGCTATACCCAGTAGACCCGTGCACGTTCAAATTGTAGGCGAAAGCAATCTCTCCCAGCCATTGGCCCACGAAGAACGATCTGCAGCGACATAGGCACGCAACATCTGTTCAATCATAGCATTGAGGATTTCCATCTACCCATCCGTCTGCGGGTGATGTGTGGAAGACAGCGCCAGCACACTTTCATAATCCAGAGTGACTGAACACCAGAAGGCTGTAGCCCAGCATTTATTGTGGTCAGAGATTATGCGCTCCGGCATGCCGAAGACGTTCACTACCCTTTCCACGAAGAAAGCCGTAAACCCTTCCTGCGACAGGTTGGTATGTGTTGGAATCATGACGGAGAATCTAGTCAGCTTGTCTACAATAACTAGTATTGCCGTGAACTTCTCCTTCCCGGATGGGGGAAGCCCAGTGATCAGGTCCAGAGGGGGGGGTATATGAGCAGGCCGCAATCCACCCATCTTCTGCTGATGGTCCACCTTGATTTTCTGGCAAACGTCACACGTAGATGCGAACTTATCCGCGTCCTTCGTTAAGGTCGTCCAGAAGAATAGTTCCCTCAGTCGATTGATGAACTTGAATGGACCAGCGTGGGCACTCTTGTGGGGAGACTCGTGGATCCATCGAAGTATGAATTGGACTTTCGTACGTGGAATACAGAGGTGATTCTTCCAGTCTGCGTCCACAAAGTACAGCAACCCGTCCTTGCCCTTCTGAAAATGCGAAGGCGTGAGCACTTTCTCGGGTTGGTGGCCTCTTCTGTGTACCAGTCCCAGAAGTACGGATCCTCCTGGTATCCACGAACGAACTCGTCCTTCACCCCTTGTGAGACTGACACCAGCAGGTGTGAGTTCTTGTTCCAGTCTTCCTCATCCTTGTCCGGTTTAACTCCTGTCGGATACGTCCAATGGTCCGCCTGTTCGAAAGGGAGTGGGTTATCCATAGCTGTGTCGCCATCGCGCTCCTGGACTTCCTCTCTTGCTTTCATCATCCCTTCCTGGTCCGGTGCAGCGATCCCTTCGCGCTCCGTCTCAACTTCATGCCCTTCTCCTTCCTCCTCCGCTCTCTGCCTCCTTGTCCAGACAGGAAGCGCGTACTTGTCCACTATGTCCTCCCACCACCAGATCACAAATGCTGCCTTTTTAGCTGGCGCAAACATTCCCCGATCCTCCAACTTCTGTGCTTCCTTCTGTCTCTCCTCGTCCGGAATGATCGTCTCGCAATCTTCGAGAATGGAGGACTCGTGTGGCGGCGCCCTTGGTAACCTTGACAGAGGATCAACATTCAAATGTATTCTCCCTGGCCTGTGAATGATCCTCAGTCCAGGGTACGCTGCGAACACTGCCCCCCACGCTGTGAGTCTCCTGTTCGCATTCTCATACACCCTTGCCCACTGCAAGGCTGCGTGGTCAGTTACCAGAATGACCTGCTCCCCTTCTATAAAAGGCTGAAAGCGCACCAGCGCCTCCTTCGCTCCCAGCGCCTCCCACTCCGTAGCACTGTAATTCCACTCTGCAGATTTCAGGCTCCGGCTCCAGTAAGTGATTACACGCTCAATGTGCACTATCGTCTCATCTAACGTCATCCCCCATTGGTCCTCCTCCCCTCCTTCCTCCACATCTTTTACCAACGTCACCACCAGTTTGGGCACTGCAGCTCTCGCGTCCCAAGCGGCCTGGAGCTTATTGTAAGCCACCATTCTTGTCAGGTCCGCCACCTGTATTGGCTGCACTTGCTGCAAACTGGACCCTATCACATAGGCTGAAGCATCCATGTATAGCCTGTAGGGCATCCCTTGTATTGGATGTCCTAGTATCAGGGCAGCGGATAAGGTGTCCTTGGCTTGTAGGAAGGCTATCTTGTGCTCTGCTCTCCACTCCCACTTGGCTCCTTTGGTTAGCAGAGCGAAGAGGGGCTTTACTACGAAAGTGTAGTACGGAATATACACCGAGAAATAGTTAATCATTCCCAGGAACTTCTGCAGGTCTAGGATAGACGAAGGTCTCGATAGCTCCTGGATGGCCGCCACCTTTTCCTTGTGCACAGACAATCCTAGCCTGGAGACCTTCTGACCCAAGAATAGAATCGAGGAGTAACCCACGAAACACTTCTTTGTTTCCAATGTAATCCCAGCTGCTGAGATAGCGCTCAGGACTTTGGCGAGGTGAACCAGATGATCTTCCCAGTTCCTGGAGAACACAACTATATTGTCGATGTATATCAGCGTGAATATCCAGAGGAACAGCACGAGTACGCCTTGCATGATCCTCTGGAAGATGGAGGGCCCATTCTGTAGCCCAAAGGGCATGCATTTAAATTGCCACAGACCCCTGTGCGATCGGAACACCGTTTTCTCTCGCGCCTCCTCCTCCATCTCCACTTGATTGAAGCCAGCCAAGGCATCAAAGGATGATAGGACTTGCGCCCCGGATAGCGCTTGGATGATGTCCAATTGTCGAGGAATGGGGAATTCATCAGCGACGGTTTTGGCGTTGAGCTTGCAATAATCAACCGCAAGTCGAGGCTTTCCATTGCGGAATACCACAACGCACGCTCAAACCACAAATCCATCTGCTTGTCGATGACTTCACGCTTCAAAGGGGAAGCTGCATACATAGGCTCCGAGATGGGTTGCGTGCCAGGCTTCAGAGGAATGGGCACCTTCTCCTTAACATGCCCTAAACACCCCCCAACTCCGAATGCAGCTGAATTAGAGCGCAAAACATCATCGAGACGAGGGCGTATATGTTCCGGCACGTCTGGACCCAGGTTAACCAGTTGTGCAACGTCCTCCGTACTCCGCTCTCCGTCAAATTCCCCTGGCAGCGCTGTGGTCTTCAGACCCCAATTCTCATCCTCCTCCAGTTGATCCTCCGTGTCTGTGTGTTCCCGCAGTAAGCCTTCCGGATCCTGCGCACACTGCGTTTCCTTGATTACGTGCGCTAACGCCTCTGCTGAAGCTACGAACTTCTCCCTTTCCTCCTCATTATGGGGTGTATCTGCATAATCCGCCGGGTCGTGAAGGCGCCCTACAATGTCACCCGCACGGATGTACCAAGGGCGAGTACTCGGGTTTGCGATGGGCAGGAAGGGTGCGCTCAAGTTGATGAGGGTGGAAGGCGCCGCCATTACACTCTCGTCTTCCGTGGCTATCACGACTTTCTCCACTAGCCATTCCTCCTTCCCTTCGAACGGTCTGGTGATAGGAATGTTATGCACCAACCCCACCGCGATGAGAGTATCTTTAGCAGCCAACACTGGTGGCGCTTCGAGCTTCCCTTCGCGGCGTTTACGAGCCTTCGAGTGCTGGTAGGTCTTTTGCTAGACTCTGGGTAATAGGTGCTTCATGGACTTCACCATGCTTGCTTGTTGTATCTCAAAGCCCAGGTCTACGGAATGCGCGGAGGAGGCAGCGATGATATGCCGGGAAGACCCTACTTGCACCTCGCAATGGCCGGTAGAAGAGTGTTTCACTCCGTGCTCGTAGGCGGATTGGAAGTCCTCCTCTAAAAGGAGAGAAACTTTCATGTTCCGGACCACATACGCCTCGAGCTCGAAGCGCACTACCTCCCCCTTGGCAGTGACCATAAAGATTGGGCACTTAACATAGCCTAGGACCTTGGCTTGCCCGGTGAGGTGGTAGAGGGACATCCATATCCCCTCCCTGGGTTTTGGCAGTCCAAGTACGATCCAGAACTCCTCCGACATCAAGGAAATGTCCGCGCCAGAGTCGAGACGTAGATGGTAAGGCCGTCTTCATCCTTACTCAAGGGAAGTTCAGCAACATGAGCGGTCTTGCGCAGGATCCGCTGAGGCAAAGGTGCAGGGTCATCGCTTTTCACTGCTTTCCCTTTATCCTTGCTCGACTTCTCCTTCACAAAAGTGTCATGTCGCTTACGGTTTCTGTTGAAGCCTCGGTACTCCATGTGAGCAGCTTTCGCTCCACAGTCTAGCACGTCAACAACGAGTACATTTTTACTTATGGGGGCAGGCTCAACGTCACCATCAAGATAAGCGGAAGACGAGATCTTGGATTCCACGAGCATAGCTACATATTCCCGACGCTCCGCTTCCTCCTCCGCCGGGTCCAATTCAATATGTATCAGCATTGCTTGCCTCAGAGTCTGCCATCTGCCATAGTGTGAGCAGTCCCGCGCCACATGCTTGGGGCTGATGCAGATGTAACATTCTCCATTCAGGGGATGCGAGCTGACCCGTGAATCGTCTCGAGCGAAGGAGTAGCCGTTGATGGTCTTTTCTCCGGGCCAGTCAGGACAAGATAGGCCAGCTTCATGGGAATTCCCAGTGGTAGCGCCTCATCGCCGATCCACGGCCATGGCCTCCTTTCCCTCCTCATCCTCCCTTCCTCCGGCGTCCCTTCCGCTTCCTCCTCAACTTCGGCTAAGTGCGCTCGCGGGCGGAATTGCGGGCGGGGAGCAGCAGAAGATGCGCTTGATCCTGCCAGTAGCTGGTCCACTTTGGTTGTCAGCAGCCAAATTGACATAAGGGTGGCTTGACTATGCTGCGCCACTGCCATCAAAGAATCGATGGTTGGGCAGATGCGCTCATTGATTTCCTTGTTCCACTCCACCGGTTGGGTGCGTATGAGGCGGGAGACAGTGGTAGGCCAGTTGACGTCGTTCGAGAAGATGAAGCTGTGATATTGGGCCCGCCGCTGGAAGAAGTCAACCGGGTCCTCCAGGTTGTGGCCCTTTTGTCTAAACTTCATCTCCTCGAATTCCCTGTTGCGATCGCGAATCCACTGATCGGTGAGGTATGTACAATGCAGGTTATCCAGCAGATGCGGCCAATCCTGGCTGAATTCTCGGTGAGATGGCTCCAGAAGTGAAGTCCACCACTCCAGAGCATGCTCAGTAAAGCGGGAGGGAGCCATTTGCCCTAACTGCCTCTCCAGCAAGGGACTGAGCATCACCAAGGACGACATTGTGATAATGTAGGGGATAATAGTCTTCCCCTTCCCGTTCCACGACAGCACAACCGAGATGTTGAGTTTTCTATTCAACTGCCACTGTGCAGCACTCACAGAGTCAATTCCCGGAGCAGCTGGTTGTCTGCCTCCTCCACCGGCTCCACCGCCTCTGTCTCCTCTGCCCCCTTCACCTCCTCCACCCCCAGGATTTCCATGCCCCCCAGGTCTAGTGTCGTCTGGTCCACCCCCTCCTCCATTCGGATCCCTGCTCGGATTACTCCTCCATCCAGAGGGAACGTTCCCAGGAGGGGGCCTGTTCGCTGAGCCTCACTTGTCTCCGTCAGTCCCACCTGGCGCGGAGGTGCGCTGGAACTGGTAACTCGTCCAGTTCATCAACCCCGGGTTCGGGCTGTTTAGGACTTGCATCACCGATGGCCCCCCAATGATAGGAGCTGTTGCATGAGTATTCAGAATGAAGCCCTGCCCCGGCAAACGATGGACTGCAGAAAGCGAAGCGGGAGCTGGGAAGCGAACATCCTTGGGTTCAGATTCTATGGGAGGAGCAGCCTCAGAGGGAGTGCTCACTCCGCGATCCGGACCCTTCACAGAGGTTTCCTTGATAGTAGGGACGCTTCGGCAGGGGCAATAGTAGTGTTCCCAGGGCTCCTCATTCAACCGGCGCATCATACCAATTCGAGCGGAGTCATCGATCATCGCTACTCGCAGCGAATAGTCAGGCCTCAGTAGCAAGCGGTACATCTCCTGCGTAGGATGGACAGTTCCGAATTCCCGACGTATTTTGGGCAAGGTCGAGTCCGCCGAGCTGACTACTTCACTCCAATCTTCCTCGACGAGAGTGCGACAAATGCTTTGGAAATAGGTGAGGATGTGCTTTTTCCCGTTAGCCAGGCGCCATTGAAGGCAGGAGAGCGTAAACCACAGCTCGATCTCATACGCGCTGCGCTCCAGTAACCCGAGCAATCCATAATCTGGGTCCAGCGTGAAGCTGGTCTTCGAATCCTTGCCCAGAAAGATTGTCAATGCCTCCAAGATCTGCTGAACCACAACTACAGTGTGCACTACGTGGCTCAAGGGTTCCAGGGAGAGGCAAAAGAACTGCCTCGAGATTGTGGGATCAGTGAAGGGGAAGCACGGCGCTGTCTGCACTTCAATCTTCGCCACCTCCTCGAGAAGTTGTCCAAGATGCTCCCATTCGAACTGCTGGTGAGGCTTATCGTAGCGGATTAGAGCATCCCGCAACGCAGCAGCTCTGGCGGGGTCAAAGTTTGGAATCTCCCCGCCTACGGCGCCAAACTCCACCAATGGGTCTTCCCCGTTGGGATCCTCTGAGAAGCAGGCTTCGTGATAACGTGCCACCGAAGTCATCAGCGGCTCTTGGAATACGTCTAAGGAACATGCCAATCCACTGAAGACCCTGGTCTCGAAGTGCTCTGCGGTCCCGTCCCGCTGTGATAAGGACCGCGGTGTCGGTATCGAAAGATATGTGATTCGAATTCGACAATTTTCGTCCTCTAGAGGGGAAAGTACAGTCGAATGATAGAGCGGAAGGTCGGTGTGCGAATCGGCCTTGTATGAGCAATGGGTGTGTGTGTGTGTGTGTGTGAACGGTGGTTCGTGGAGACCGTTCGTCTCCTAGGTGTGGACGTGTGTGACAGACCTGTTGTTAGTGAGAATGGTAAAGAAGGTGTGAATGCCTAAACCTGGTTCCCCGTACGAGAGTACTGGAACTCTAAATGTGTTGCCCTGTCTGCTTTCCTTCATGCGCTCTTTCCCTTAGAACCAGCGCTGGAGATGCGATGTGTGTCGCACAGATGATGACACCAACGTCGTTCAGTCGACAGCGAGATGGTCGGTCTCGTTGGCTATGGACGGTGATTTGTATGTGATGGCTTCTCTCTGGGCCTGTTTTCTACGGAGCGAGGCTCGTGAGAACGGTGATCCTAATCGAGGAAGCCTGGGATGGTGACACTGGTTCTGGTGAGAAGGGACCCTGCTGATGGAGGTGTGAGAGGTGAGACGGCGATGAACGAGCAAATGTAAGATGTGTGGCCTGCCTCTGGCATTGGGCGAGGAGGAGGGTGCACGAGAGGTACAGGGTCGGGGAAGGCTGGGAGTATCCCTTTAGATTGAGCTGAGAACGGTACAGAAAGTGGGGAAACACCCCAAAAGCTACTTCTGCAGGCCGGAAGGTACTGACTACTCCTACTAAATGTGCTCCCTTTTATACCTCCTCAACAACTTCCCACGTTTCCAGAGGTGCCATGCGGGACGCAGGTGTTTCCAGGGGGGGCAGGGGACGTCATGACATATACAGCAGGAGAACGGGTGCCTCTGCTGAGGAGACCAATTGTCTCTGGGTGCGTGCGGGGCACAGTGAGGCCAAACGGCCTTGGAATATGTCTAGAGCTCCAGGCACGGCCTGGTGGTCGCGTTGCGAGTCCTCGAGTGCTCAGGATGGGGGAGAGAAGGGTTGTGTCCCCTCGGCTAGTTGATGTGTCGTGTGAAGTGGGGGAAGGGCTGTGTCGGGATATCCTCTGCCTCGTCCGATGGGTCAGCATCAGGCACGTGGTAGGTCCGTCCGGTGTGGGAGAGCGTCCGGGAACGGACACGAGGGAAGGTCGTCCACGCGCCAGGGGACCGGTCGTATCCTGTTGGTGGACGCTGAGTAGCGACGAACACAGTCCGTGTGGTATGGGGAGCGCCGGGTTCTTGGAGATTTCGTGTTGTAGGAAGGCGTTGAGAGTCCCGGATCGTGGGGAACAGTTGTATCCAGGTGACGATGGTACAGGAGCGAGGGGCGGGGAAGACAATGCGGATGGTGGGGAGAACGTTGGTCTCGCTCGGAAGCTACTTCCAGTAACGTGGAATCCCGTTTAGGAAGATCTGTCGCGTACATCCGAGCTCGTCCCGTTACTCATGCAGATGGTTCGCAGGGGCCATGAGGCTACGAGCGGTGCGTAGCACACTCGGAGACCTCACACCTCCCACATAGTTTTAATATTGACCGGCGGGGTCGATGTTATAAAAGAGCGCCGCAGGCGCTCCTTGTTAACCAAACCTCCTTTGATATGGACTGTGCTGCATCCCGTCGTTGCACTGCAACAAATGTTTCCTGGCCGTCCAGTCGTTTCTTCATCCCAGATGGTGGTCTCGCCGACTTCCTTCTCAACAATATTTGACTGACGGTTTTCCTGCTGATCCCGCAAATATTCATAGATGCATATGTCGCCGACACCGTCCGGTTTCTAACGACGCCTCAGAGGGAGGAACTCCGCTGTCATGTCTGCGAACTGGTTCGCCATGTGGTGGGTATCAGAGTGTTGCCGTGCAGCAGGGTCTGACTCGCAAGCAGATGTTTGCCACCAGGATACGACAAAACGAGCTCCGAGTGTCGTACACCGTTCCTGCGATCCCTTCTGAGGCGGCGTGGATGTTCCATGTAATGCAAGTGATTCTTGTCGTCATTGGCTTCGACACCGAGACAAACTGTCCTTTGAAGGCCGACGGATCTCCTGTCTCGGCGGAATCGGAGGGCGCAGCGGTGCAATTGCAGGCAATGTTCTTCCTCAATGGCGCGTTATCCACGTTCTGCGAGAAGATGAAAGCCGGCGAGGCCGTTTTTCTCGACTACCCGGAGTATGATCCTAGCCACTGGGTGTCCAATTACTTCGCCTATCGCAGCCACCCGACGAGCTTTCTTCCTATCCCCGTCGATGATAGCCTAGCGGATTCGTTCGAGTATAACGAGGCCTTCGTGCAGTGGCACGAGTGCGGAATGGAGGTGACGGTCCCTGGTGTCTGCGTTTTCTGCAACGACCATGGCACTGCCGCACATCCGTGCGAGAAGGCGCCGAGACTGACGGTGCGAAACCTGTTGGATGAAGCAGATGCGGCAGCCAAGGCAGCAGGACTCGGGCCACGGTAAACATTGTCCATCGGCTCCTCAAACGGGGGCCTACTTGCCACAGCGTGCGTGTACTGGCGTCACAGATCAGCGGAGAGGGGATGCCCGGGGCAATCAACATCAATTTCTTCATCAAGGAGGAAGAGCGGGCGAGGGGCGAGTCGTCCCATAGTTCGCTGCCAGAGCTGGTTACTCCGCCGCCATCGAGCGAGTACTGAGGAAGAATTAACGTAGTCGGCCCGAGGTGTAGAAGCGAGAATAAATTTCTGTGTTTCGCATAACGGGTGTCATCAGAACCGTAATTGAGAGAGGAGTATGCTGGTGAGGGCGAGGAGAGGGCGGGAAGCGTGGGGCGTCAACAAGGGGAAGAGAGGAAGGTTGCATGGGCCTGATTCGGGCATGATCGAGATTTACTTCTGCTGTTTTCATAAGAGGAGACCAAAGATCTCCTCATCATTACCCTCTTCGAAATTGCCCCTACATGCTGCGCGAGAGCGTCTCAGTGTTCTGTCGACATTTTGAGTGTCTCCTCCTGTCGGACGAAGAATTTGGGAACCTGTCCTGGGAGCCTCCAGGCCGTCTGGAAGAGTTCTGCCACGAAAGGCTGCGTCCAGCTCTCCTACTAGTCCACCGGTGTACTTTGGAGGGTACTGATCCTCGAATAATTAGCCCGGAAATTCCTCCTGAAGAGAAGGAAGAGCTGTGTCTCATCCTCCTTCATCTCATGGGCACAATCGTGAGTGCTGGGTTTTATTTGCTGTTTTTCTTCAAAGTTTTCGGCATAATCATATTGACCATAATTTGGGCAGAGGTTTCTTTCGCGTGCGCGCCTTACTCGCTGCGAGAATATGCGGATTCCCGAGCTCGCCCGCCACGTTCCTGCGGCGCAGATTACGGCCGCCGCGATGAAGTACTGTGTGCCGGGGGTGTGCACCGATCTCTTCATGTTAACATTGCTCGCATTCGACCGCGCTATCGATGGGCGCGGGGTGGATCGGAAGGCTCTCAGTGTCGGATATTCCATCCTAATGGACCTCTACCAGGCTGCGTCTGAGCACGCACTAGAGGACGGATGTCCGACCAACTTCGCCGAGTTTTGTCGGGGCAAGGAGCTTTGTCTCGACGTTCCACTGGAGAAAATAATCCCGGCCGAGCTCCTCCCGTAAGGTGAGTATGATTTCGCAATTTTCCCTCGGAGGGAGAACCTCGTTCTCGTTTGTTCACCTGACAAAATTTCTTGTTTAGGCGATGATCGGCCGGGATCCGAATCCGGTTTCGGGTCGAGATGATTGATGAGAAGGATTGCCGAGTAGTTCGTAGACAGTTGGTGCGAAGTTCGGGATGGATAAATAGACCCAGAACGAAAGCAACAGGGAAAAACCCTGTCAGTTCGTTTCTTCGGTGTCTGATGGCAGCCCCGTATCGTACGCGAATGAACAGCGTTCATGATGAATTCTTGAACCTTGATTTCCCTTGCGTGGCACAGATTATCGAGCATTCCAATCGGCCTTTGATGGCAGACATCAGTCGCCAGATACTGGAGCCCATGTATCAATCATTCCTGGTTATTCACGTGGACACGATCTGGAATCCGGAGACAAAGTCCGCCGAGGAACACTGGTTCCTGCAGGAAAAGACGCGCGCGTATTTGGAATTGGCGTTAAGGTCAACCTCGTGGCCGCTTGTTCTTTTCTGATGATTGAGACCACTTGTCTCCCGGTATTCAGGGCAAACTATCTGATATCCTGATCCAGCATGGTCGACTGGCAGCCGATTTACGGGTTCCGGCTCCTCGTGTGGCATGGCTATTTTCTGTAATGCGAGCGGACCAATTATATGGTTTCAGCGGAGACAAGGTTCGGATATGGCGGGCCATCTTGAGGGGCAAGATGGCTTCTCTCTACCAATATTCGGAAAGGCTCCGGCAACGGGCGGCCAATCGCTCAGCTAGCGAGGACGATGCACTGGCACAAGGGGCGGCCCAGATGGCAGGTATGTCCGAGAGTGAAGACATATCGGGACAGGATCCATAGGATGGAGATCTGCGTTGGGCAAAACAGGAGTATAAAGATGCTTCCGTGGGCGCGAGTTTTTGGTCAAAGAACAATCCTCAATATCCCAGCCGCTGTACTTTCCTCGTTGCTTCATTCAAATTAAATGTCCAGCAGCAGATTCTTCATCACCCAGACTGTGGCCCAAGCCATCGTTATCCCGCCATTGCTATACGTCGTGCTGGATAATTTCCGATCTGCGGAAGTAAATCGTGACGACTATTGCGGCTCGCCGCAGGGGGAGGTCGCATATGCGCAAAACTTCCTCCGTCCTTTCGCGCACATTATTCGGTCTTCCATTCCGAGCACGGTGTGCGGACCAGACAATATGCCCTTCGGACGTGCGGCTGAGCTGGAGAAGTACGTGCTGGTGTATATTGAGCGTGCTGTGGGTGTCGTCATTATTGCGAGGCGAGCTGGCGCGGAGGCTGACCGGATTCATAGGCTCTTCTCTACGCGATATCGTTCAAGGTATCTTGTCGCTCTGAGCAGCCAATGACGCTCAATCCGTCAGTATACTGGTGCCTATCGCAGGCCGTCACATTCGATTATTTTCTTGGGAGGCCGACGTATGGCTACGTTCCGGGTGCTCGCAACTTGTTCCTCTCCCACATAAGCATGGCGGCCAATCTTGCCAATAAAGCCAGAGGGCCCTCGTCTGCGTTGGACGTCCCACTGACACCGGACTTTGCCAGCCTTCCACAGGTACCGTCGTGGAGTTGTTTGCGAATTGCGTTGCTCGAATCGCTAGAGTTGATTAACAGCTGGGCGTGCGAGAATGCCCTTCTCGAGGACGGAATCGAGCAAACACAAAATGTGGGACGGGCTCTGGAGAAATCCGTGACGCATGCGGACATGGGATATGCTCCGAACCTGAGCGGTCGATACTTCGTGTAGGCACAGCGGGAGATCAGTGGTCTCGTGGGCGTAAGGCGATAATTTTCAAGGGTGAAATGTTCATAGTGTGGTTCTTCGATTTGAGTTTTTCATATAGTGACCTGGGTTTCCTGTGAATAGTACTTTTTCATGTGTCCTGATCGCGAGTGTAGTCCTTTCTGCAAGTACGGGTGATGCGCTGTTTACGCAGCTCAATAGTATCTTGGGGGGTCAGCGGGAGACCAGTGTTATCTGTTCGTTTAACCGCTTCCGTGGGCATATAAAGATGGGCTTCTATGGTGAGCCCGCATAAATTTTCTGTTTGACGCTAGTTGTGCCCTTTCATGCTGTCATCCAGTAGGCCTGCTTGGCTAAAGTCAGCTAAGCGGCTGAGTCGTCCCAAACTTGTCATCCTCTGGATCCATCGCGCCCGTCATCTAGCGCAGGGCCTTCATCATACCACCAATATTGCGACAGAGGAGGAAACTCCTCATGAGACCGTGGGCCTCATTCATGACGCGGTCAGCGTGCTGCTGAAAAACATGGTGGCGCTCGGGAAGGCGAGCCTGAAATACGGTGCTATCGAAGGAGCAGACGCTCCTGGATACTTCGTTCCTTCGGAGGGTACAACACTATTTGGGATGGCTGAGCGCTTCGTTGACTTGTATGGGTACCACGGGGATGGTTCGCCGTTTGACCGAGCGCTCATGTTCGACAGCCTGAACACCCTCTTCCCTGCGATGGTTCTGGACGAAGAATACCTCCAGTGTGCAGTGGATTTCCCAAATTTCGAACTGTCAAAGGTGGACCTGGAACGATACGGGATATACGAGTTCATAAAACCTCGCCAAATCGCCCGCGTTCACGCCGAAGACCCGAGGATAGTTCAGCATCAATTTGGAGACCACCTCCTGTGATATAACCCGAAGCTGGGCAAGGCTGCTCAGTATATGTGTCATGAATCGTCTTTTCATTTTACTTCCAGAACCCGAACAACCCGAACAACCCGATCATTGATCAGATCAACTATCTGATCAATCGAACTTGGATACCGTTTTAGGATCCCAAACGGTTGTGATCGGTTTCCCGACCTTCGGGCTCCCGATCACCCCTCTACGTTCCTATACCCCTTCATTTACTTCGCATTAATCTTGTCCGTTGTCATTGGACACTGTACCTTAATCTACAAACCCCTAGAGACTTTAGTATATAAACCGTAGTTATTCTCCTGTACTTTATTTACACTATTCTAGTCTAAACTCCAGGCTTATTCGTTTGGAACTCTTCGTGCTTCAGTCGCCTTTGTCACCTCAGAACCCGGAATCTGCTCTGTGCTGACAAAAGAATAGTGTCTCTACACGGCGTACCCGACTGGACGTAACACGATGAGCACCGAATACGTGCTCCCCTCGATGGAGAGCTTTGGCGCCCTAAACGGCGAGGAGAGGGACAGTGTCCTGCTGCAGGCCCTAACACACGCAGGAGGGCAATTCGGAGTGATGCAGGAGGAACTGGGGAACCTGCGCAGAGAGAATCATCTGTTCTGCGAGGACAACATCCATTCGCAACAACTCTTGCACGATGCCCTTGTCGCCCTGGGGAGAGCCTCTACGGGAGGGCCCAGGGAGACTAAACAGGTTAAGACGGCCCGTGTCACCGCCCCTACCCCGTTTAAAGGAGACTCCGAGTTGGTGGACTCCTATCTGGCGGAGTGCTGGTTGCACTTCCTGGATAACCTGACGTACGAGCGGGACAGCGCGAAGATCGCCTTCATCCTGTCCTACATGAAGGAAGGATCGGCAGCGGCATGGGCCAACAACATTGTGCAGGCCATGCGCAACCCGAGGGACCCCGATACACTGCTGTATCGGATTTACGAGGTCTTCGAGAAGAACCTCATTGATGCCTTTAAAGGAGGGGCACAGGTGGAAATCGCGCAGGCTAAAATCGAGAAGCTGTGCCAGGGTGCGGGAACGGCCACGGAGTACTTCACGCTCCTGGACACATACAACAACACTGCGGGTTACGACGAAACCACGCTTATCCGTCTCCTCAAGCAGGGGATCTTGAAGCCGGTTCTGCAGTCCGTCTACGGGCAAACTGCACTACCGATCACCTATGCCAACTGGAAGGTGGCGGTCATCAAGCACGACGGGTTGCGTCGCGCCTTCCACGTTATGGATGGCGCGCTTTGCGATTGCCCCATCACGGTGCCTAAAGTGCAGCAGAACCAGAACCCGGGGAACTTCTTTCGCAGGAATGAACAGCGTGCTCCAACGAACCCCCCTGCGGCCGTCATTCCGTCCCCGGTTGCCACTGGCGGGGCCCCTAGCGCGGGGCCCGCGCCTATGGACATAGACCGGACGGTCAGCAAGAAGCTGATTCCCCGATGCTACCAGTGCAGAGAAGTCGGGCATATGGCCCGTAACTGCACTACCCGAGGACCTACCAACCCACAGTTCCGAGCTTTGATCTCGGAAATGATGGAGGAACACCTCGGGAAGGAGGATTTTGTCGACGAATCCGAGTGAAGACTGTGCCCTCGGATTCTCTTATACCCCCCCCCACCTGTAACGACTTCGAACAATTCATTCTCTGTTTTGACTATTGAAGAACCCGGTGTGGGGGAAGACACAGTGGAAATGGAAGAGGGAGCGAGGACTCCCTCTGAGTTTGAGAAGAGTGAGAGAGCCGCTCCTCCCTCTGACTCTAAGCGAAGGGGCAAGAAACCCCGGAAGCCCGAGCAGGAGAAAGCGGAATGGCGCAGACTCCCCCTCAGAAGCGCGCGTCGGGTTGCAACCCGAGTGCGGGCCCAAGAATGGAAGGCGCGGGAGATTATCACCAAGTGGACTCACCCGGCCAGAATACAAGAGGTGGACGACGAAATGGTGGAAGAAATCCGAACGGCTTACTTCCCTGACGCCCTGGGCATACTGGACAACTTGAAGGAGCCACCCCAGTATATCTGGGCCACTGGGAACTCCATGATGGTTCCAATGACCCTTGAAGGGCTGAATAACCTTAAAGGTTATACAGTGGTCGGGTTACTGGACAGTGGGGCTACCAACGGATTCATGGGCCAGCGGTTCGTCAACGAGCACGGAATCGAAGTGGAACCCCTAGCTGTAGCGGTTCCGGTTTACAACACGGACGGTTCCCTCAACAAAGGAGGGCGCATTACCCACGTTGCGCACATGCGCCTCCGCGTACAGGACCACGCCGAAATATTCTCGTTTGCGGTAACGGATACCGGGAAGAGCGACGTCATCATCGGGTTCAATTGGTTGAAACAACACAACCCGGAGATCGACTGGCAGAAACAAACCCTTCGTTTCTCCAGGTGTCCTGCCGCTTGCAAACGAGCCCGCTTATGGGAGGAGTGGGAGGAGGAGGACAACGCCGACGTAGAAGAGGGAGACCGCATCTTCGTCACGAAGATGTATCCCGAAGACGTTCTGGGCACACAGGATGCCAAACACCTCCGCGCTATGGGTAGCGTGGCTACTAAACTGGCAGCCGCTGCTCACAAAGCCAAAGGGGCTAAGACGCTGGAAGAGAGCGTTCCCGCTCATTATCTGGAGGAATTTCGAGGGGTCTTTGAGAAAAAGGACTTCGACAAACTACCGGAACGGTGAAAGTGGGACCACGCGATAGAGTTGAAACCCGGCGCAGAACCCGTAAAAGGGCGGAGTATTCCCTTGTCTGTCCCGGAGCAAGCGGAATTGGACGTGTTCATTAAAGAACATGTGGAAACCGGACGTATTCGCCCCTCGAAGTCGCCATGGGCCTCTCCTTTCTTCTTCGTGAAGAAGAAGGACGGGAAACTACGGCCTGTTCAGGACTATCGGAAGTTGAATGCCCTCACCATCAAGAACCGGTATCCTCTTCCATTGATCTCGGAGATCATGCACATGCTCCGTAAGGCAACCTGGTTCACTAAATTGGATGTTCGATGGGGATACAACAATATCCGGATCAAGGAAAGAGACGAAGAGAAAGCCGCGTTCGTCACAAACCGAGGGTTGTGGGAACCGTTGGTTATGTTCTTCGGCCTTACGAACTCGCCGGCCACTTTCCAATCCATGATGAACGACATCTTCGCAGATCTTATTGCGGAAGGACGGGTTATTGTTTATCTGGACGATATTCTCATCTATTCGGAACACCTGGAAGAACACCGCTCCACAGTCAAGGAGGTCTTGCAGATCCTTCAGGAGAACGAGTTGTTCCTGAAACCCGAGAAATGCGAGTTCGAACAGAGAGAGGTCAAATATCTGGGAGTTATCGTCGGCGATGGGAAAATTCAGATGGATCCCATAAAAGTCGAGGGCGTTAGACAATGGGCGACCCCGAAGAATGTCAAGGACGTACAAAGCTTCCTCGGGTTCCTCAACTTCTACAGACGCTTCATCAAAGGATTCGGGGATTACGCGAAGCCGTTAACTCGTCTTACCCGGAAGGATTACAAGTGGAGGTGGGGAGAACTGGAAAAGAACGCATTCGACCAATTAATATTGGCTGTAACT
Organism: Mycena albidolilacea; assembly: GCA_029282495.1. Taxonomy (NCBI): domain Eukaryota; kingdom Fungi; phylum Basidiomycota; class Agaricomycetes; order Agaricales; family Mycenaceae; genus Mycena; species Mycena albidolilacea. Next base: position 683,424 of record JARIHO010000055.1, on the reverse strand, counting down.
TCGGAACCCGTACTGCATTTCCCAACAGACGTTGGGGAGTGGCGGGTGGAGGCGGATTCCTCGGATTACGCCACGGGGGCCTGCTTGACGCAGTGTCAGGACGGGGTGTGGGTTCCGATTGTGTTTATGTCCAAGGGACTAAACGACACCGAGCGGAACTACGACATTCACGATAAAGAAATGCTGGCGATTATGCGGGCGCTCTACGAATGGGACACTACCTGCAGGGCAGCCAGCTAAAATTCGAGATCTGGACCGACCACAAAAATCTGGAGTACTTCACCACGACGAAGAAACTCAATAGACGACAGGCTCGGTGGTCTTTGGAACTCAGCGAATATGACTTCGCGCTCATTCACAAGCCCGGGAAACAACACGCGAAAACCGACGCGCTTTCGAGGCGAAGCGGTCATGAGAAGGGGGCGCAGGATAATTCGAATCTTGTGCTGTTGCCGGAACAATACTTCCGGAGGATGGATGGGGAGGAATTTTTGAAAGCCATGCCGGCGGTCTTGGACGACACGCCGGGTGATCAATTCATGGAGGACATCAAGGCTGGAAAAGCTGATTGGGAAGATGCGGTGAAGAAAGCGCTAGAAGAAAAGGCTGAGGGCTGGGAAGAACACGAGGACGGGTTTGTAACCCGGTATCGAGCCGTATCAGCCGGTATGGTAAGAGTTTTTAAAAAACACATGCTACCCAACGACACGGGGTTTTGCAAAGGCCCGTGTCTATGGACGTACAGCCACAGCGTGGGGTTTTGCAAAATATCATGTTTATTGACCGTACAGCTACTGTGTTCCACCAGCAAAAAAATGCACATCCCAAGGATTGAACGAGTGACCTTCAGATAATAATAGTAGCCGGCATCATTACCACTAGACCAAGCAGGTTATAGATGCCTAGGTTGCTCACCCAGTTAGGTCAAGCCTAGGCTTGACCTAACTGGGACTGCTCATACCCAGACCTAGGGCAGGCAAGCTGCCCTAGGTCTTTGAAATTTGTTTTGCACAGTTTATTCAGTGTTTTGATGTGGTAAAAAACCCTAACCAACCCTAACCAACCTAACCAACCCAAACCCCTAACCAAAGAACTCCAATATACCTGGGAGACAAGGCAGCTAACCCCTAACTCTAACCTTCTAACCCTAACCCTAACCACCCTAACTCTAACCTGGCCCTATGCGGGCCCTACAGGGGTGGTGCAAGGCTTATTCTGTATTTTCCCACCTATATATGAGCCATGCAAACTGAGTGATATATACAGCTCTAGTAGTGTAGTGGTTAATGCTTGGCTATAATTATAGCCATCATGCAAAGGTTTTTGGTTCGAATCCCACTGGTGACTTTCTATTTACATTTCCTTATTTGGATCTCCGGTGGCTGTACGTTCATAGACACGGGCCTTTGCAAAACCCCGTGCCGTTGGGTGACCGGTCTTTTGCAAAAGGCTTACCTGGTCTAGTGACCGTATATGTTCCCCCAACTGGAGATTTACGACACCGGATTCTACGAGCACACCACGATAACTACCTTTCCGGACATCCAGGACAATTCTGAATGGCGGAATTAGTAACCTGGAACTACTACTGGCCCTCTCTGCTATCGGACGCTAAACGATATGTCTCGGCTTGTCCCGTGTGTCAGCAGACAAAGCTCTTTCCCTCTAAGCTCCGAGGACCACTACACCCCAACGCGGTTCCGGAAAGAGTTTGGCAAAATGTTTCGGTGGACTTAATCACCAAACTACTCGTCAGTAATGGGTACGATTCTATCGCGGTGATCGTGGATCGACTGGGGAAAGGAATCCGGGTTGTGCCTTGCACCGAACACCTGGGAGGAGAGGGGATGGCGCGCATTTACCATGACCATGTGTGGAAGGACTTCGGGTTGCCCGAAGTGGTGATTAGCGACCGGGGAACGCAGTTCGTGGGACATTTCATGTGGGATCTGTTGAAGCTCCTGGGCATAAAGTCGAACGCCTCGACGGCCTATCACCCCCAAACCGATGGACAGACCGAACGGGTCAATCAGAACATCGAGCAATACCTTCGGGTTTTCACCAACTTCTTGCAGGACGACTGGGCGGACTGGTTGACTCTGGCAGAATTCAACCACAACGATCAGATCAGCAAGACTACGGGTTTCAGTCCATTCTTCGTAACCATGGGGTTCCACCCACGGAAGGGGACAGAACCACGTCTTGAAGTTCCGACTGAGGATGCGACAAAATTTGCAACCCGGATGTCGAAAGTCCGAGAGGAAGCGGGGGCCGCCATGCACACCGCGCAGGAGACGATGAAGAGGTTCTACGACGCCAAACGACAGGCAGACCCCGACTACAAACCCGGCGATAAAGTGTATCTCTCTGGAGCGAACTTGGTCACACATCGCCCGACGAAGAAGCTCGAAGCTCGGCGCTATGGTCCCTTCACGGTCGTCCGTAAAGTGGGAGCCATCTCCTACGAGCTTAAACTCCCCGATTCCTGGAAGGTTCATCCCGTCTTCAACACCGTATTCCTTCGACCCTGGGTTCCACCGGTGGCAGCTCATCAGCATCATGACGATCCTCCTCCGCCTGACGTAGTGGACAGGGTGGATCTCTATGAGATTGCCGAGGTACTGAAAATACGCCTCAACAAGAAGCGGAAACACTTGCAGTACCTCATCCGATGGGAGGGTTACGGACCCAAGGATAATACTTGGGAACCCTTAGAACACTTGGGTGATTCTACGGAGTGTCTTGAGGACTTCTACGAGAAGTACCCGGCGGCTCTGAGGGAGACCACACACGGACGGAAATGGGTCATCACCGGCGAGGACCTGTGGAACAAGAAGTGGCGTCGATCGTGAAACCCGAGGCGGGTTTCACCTAGAGGGGGGGTAATGTCATGAATCGTCTTTTCATTTTACTTCCAGAACCCGAACAACCCGAACAACCCGATCATTGATCAGATCAACTATCTGATCAATCGAACTTGGATACCGTTTTAGGATCCCAGACGGTTGTGATCGGTTTCCCGACCTTCGGGTTCCCGATCACCCCTCTACGTTCCTATACCCCTTCATTTACTTCGCATTAATCTTGTCCGTTGTCATTGGACACTGTACCTTAATCTACAAACCCCTAGAGACTTTAGTATATAAACCGTAGTTATTCTCCTGTACTTTACACTATTCTAGTCTAAACTCCAGGCTTATTCGTTTGGAACTCTTCGTGCTTCAGTCGCCTTCGTCACCTCAGAACCCGGAATCTGCTCTGTGCTGACAATATGTTCCCGGACCCGTTGCAGGAGTATGCAGCGACCCGACCAAATACACCGGTGCCCTCGTTGATTGCAGAGATTCCCGATGGAATGGAGGAGGATGGGGAGGAATCAGACAAGGAGAACGAGAGCCTATAGATCGCGTGATAGTTCCAGGAGGCGGCGAGACACATAGTCTCCACTGGGTATTTATCCATAGTGTTGTACGCGTCGATGATCCTTCCGTGGAATATTCCGATCATCCGAGTCTTAGGGTGTAGGTTGCACGTGACCGTGGTATACCCGTGGTATATAGGTCGAGAATGGAGTGGGTGCATCGTAAAATGCAAGTCCGTCAGCTTCTCATTCACGCGCCCAGTGCCCATGTTCCTTCGATTTTGCGATCACTTCCGCTCCTTAATGTGTTGTCGCTCGAAGACAACACGTTATGACTTGTCCGTTGGCGTCCGTCGGAGGGATGGGCGGCTTTCCTCGAGTTCAGGCTGCGACCCATGATCTACTTTGTCCATGCGGCAGTCACGCACAATTTCACCCTTGTTGGAGCGAAAGACGTGTACTCGTTGGTGGAACTGGACCATATCAAGTACTGGGTGGGACAGGTTCTACTCCATTGCGTTGGTAATATCCCATCATTACCGCTCCGAGGTAGCTGATCCTGGACGCAGAGACTGGTGCTCTCGTCTCGGTGTGCCATTCGTTCGGTGTATATGGACAATGTCTGCATCCGCTACCCTCCTGTGATCAGGATGCCGGGCGAAGCAACAGCGATGTTCGAAATTATGCATCGCGTATGTCACTCGATCGGGTACCCGTTCGACCAGGAGTCATGGGTTTTGGACCTTAATCTCCTAATTCCCCTGGCGGAGAGTGCTCATGAGATGTGCGCTGTCCTTCAGACCGAACTGGATTATCCCGTGTTCGACAAGCACAGGCAGCTTTTAATTCCCAATTTTTACTCCGTCGAGGCTTGGCCGCAAGAGGGAACCTTTGGGATAGGGAAGCACGGGGAGTGGGTCGCCTCGGACGGCTATTCCGTCCACGTCTTGGGCGGTAAGACTGCTGGGGTCCATGCTCCGTAGTTTCGCGTGTTATTACTTCGCTTGGCCGTGTTTTGATTGCACGTGGGGCACATCTCGTTTTCGTGTTCTTCTTCTTCAAGTCCGTCAGTTATACTTGTATCTTTCTGTTGAATCCGCTCCGCTTATTTCTCCCATGCGTGGGGTTTTCGAAACTGCATAATTTGGCCGGGGAGATGATCAGTCTCGTCTGACCTGGGCAGAAAACCGGTTTCCGCCCTCTGGAGCGCCTTTTCCTTTGCCGAATGTTTGTTCGTTCCTGTCCATCGTCGAAATTCCTGAGCCGGCCGGGCTTCCTATATCCTATATCCAAAGTGCTGTGGCGCCCGTGTGGCTCGAGCCGATCAATATTGTCCGCTAATTCTCTGTAGATCCTGGTCGTATCCGAGTCGTTCATCATATCTGTCCTGCATAGCGGTGTACTCCTTTTGGTGGGTTATTTCACCCCTTTCGGATGTCGATAACATGCTCCGGTTGTGGGTCCAACAGGCGAGAAGGATCGTCTCCCTCCCCTTTCCTTTTTGGGAAGGCCACGTGACCTCCGACGCCCATATATTGGTGGCGTAACCGATTGGAGCGCCAATCTCGATTGACGTGTCCGCGTCCTTCATCCTCCTGTTGTTCAAATCCTTGACGTGTCCAATACGCATTGTTATAATTCGGCTGCGTGACTTCGTGCCTCGTACCGTTAAGGTTGGCCTATTTTCGTTTCGAGGAAGCGCATCAAACTGATTCCGGTTTTAGGTTTGTCCATTGAACTGTTTTTGCTTCCTTCCATGAATTATGGTTTCGTTTTCGGTCACGACTTGTTTCCCAGACACTGGCTGCGGTTTGCCACGTCGCTCTTTTCTTCCTCCCTTCACCTGTCCGCCTTCGTCTGACTCTCTTTTTACCTCTTTTACGATGCCCGCCAAGACTTGATCCTGTGCTCACCACTCGGAACAGTTGCTCGAATCGGCCCCAGCACCAAGGTCAGTGTTGTGTTCTCGCCAACGTACGTCGTTGAGGAACCATTGCCATGCGTAAGTCCACCGGTTTCGGCGATGACACCCAATTCCACGACCAGGCTAACATTGTCCGCGGTAGCGACGACTCGGACACCGACGATGCCACTGGATCTGATTTTGTGCCTGAGGAGAAGACCACGTCCCCCGACTTGGACAACGAGTTCCCCTCCAGCCTCACAATCCCAGCAAATTCCGGAGAAATGGATGTTGACGAGGAGTCGACGCCACCTCGTAGGTCTCGCCCATCCGCACTTTGCAAAAGACCATGCTAAGTAGTGTTGCACATTTTGCAAAAGTTTATGCTAACCTTTCGGGACATGAAAATGCCAAAAAAAAGTGGCCAAAAAGAGAATTGAACTTGTGACCGTTAGGTAATAGTTATAGCCAAGGTCACTACCACTATTCTAAGAGTGCGTTCAGATGATCCTGACAACAGGATCAGTATCAGGATCCAGGACCGGTAACACGGTCCGGTAGCGTAGTCACAGTCGTCACGTATTGAATCTGTTTGTCTACTTTCCGCCTCGACGTGTCCTCTTTGCTTCCATGACAAAGTCCCAGGCTGGGCACAATGGGATAGGCTACCGCCATATCGACACTATCACCGTCGACGCCCATCCACCGTACTTGGCACGCGATGAAATCCGCTCTGGCGCAAAAGCGCAGTGGGTCCTCACCGACCTCATCAACATGGCAAAGTTTCTCGAGTCCCACGTCCCTGGTGATGGGAATAAGTACAAGTTGCCAGTCCTCAGAAGCCTTACCGACCATCTCAACGACCGCATTATTGTTGGCGGCCTCAAAAAGCTAAACAGAGTGAAACAAAAATTAGCAGATGTGCGCTATCCGCTCCCATCTATTCCTCGCTAATCCCCAGCAGCTTCTGGTCATTTACAAGGGTGTCCATTACCTAAAGACACGCTCCGGCGGCACCTGGGACGACGACTTTGGTGCCAATGTCATCACACAGACAGAGGCCGACGTCTGGGAGAGCCTTGTTCTCTCGCGGCTGGAGTGCACGCCCTTCTGCAGCCAGAGCTGGCCGCCGTATCCGTTCTTTGAACGGCTCGACCCCGCAAAACCGAAGGGCGACAACTCGTACCGGCCACGTATTGGCGTGGTGGGCAATGACATCATCATTCCCGGCGCCGTGCCGCAGTCGCAGCAGCCATCGGACGCGGCCAGCACCGCATCGCAGTCACAGCAGCCTTCGGATGCGGCCAACACTGCATCGTAGTCGCAGCAGCCTTCGGATGCAGGCGGCTCTGCATCACAGCAGTCCAAGCACTTTAGCCCAGACTGGGATCTGGCACGGCTTACCCAGGACGACATGGTGCAGCCGGACTCGCAGGAGCAGGATGACCACCAGCTTGACCTCAACACCTCAGTCAGCTCGTCCACCCAGTCCAGCACCCCCTCGACGCCGTCAGCATCTGTGGCAAAGCGCCGGGCAACGTCATCAGCGGGTGCGGTGTCAAGGAAGAAAGTGCGTGTCCACGCTCAAGACGCGCTAGTCTCCACGAGCCGTTCTCTTGATATATTTAACGAATGAGCACCGCAACCCGTGACCTCACGGACTTTCTTCGTACCGGCAATGCCAACTCCAGTCCCAAACACCGAACTCGTGCACTTGAAGTCGTTCACAGGGAGCGGTGGCTCCAGCTCCCCGACCGAATTCGACTTGGAGGCCTAGTTGGGAAGGGGCAGATGGCAGATGAGTACATGTCATGGGCACGCGAGGGCTCGCCGGAGCGCAAAACGTGGGTTTGTATGACACTCGGGTATGACCCGGATTACTACAAAAATGTGCGGGCTCCCGAGTAGTTTAATTAATCAATCTGCATTCGGTCCTCGTCGCCGTCTGATTGAGGTTCTTCCATCGCAGAATCAACATCACTTGCTATACCCCCGTCCTCTTCCTCCAAATCTGATTCATCCTGGCGTTCGGGTAAGATTTCCTGGTACTGCACCCACATCTTGTCGGCAATGGAATCCCGAAGTCTTGCACCAGCTTCCGACTCCTCAGATGTACGCCGCTCAGTGGCAAGCTCACCCTGAAGCCGGAGTGCAGCCACTATTTCGGGGTCAACTGTACCACCTGGTGAGGGATCCCACACCTCAGGGTCTACATGGTCATCTGGGTCATGCTCAATAATGAAATTATGAAGTGCGGCCAGGGCGGCGGGAATGCGTGCCTGGATCTTCATGTCGTAGCCTGGCGGCATGATCAAAATGCACCACCGCTTCTTGATTACACCAAAGATTCGCTCGATAATGTTATGGGTTTGTGCATGGCGCAAGTTAAACAACTCCTCGCGGTTTTGAGGGCTGTGAAGAAATTATTTTTTACGTGGTGCATAGTTAAAAAAACACACTCACCAGTTTTTTCCCTTCACCCATTCCTGCAGATGGTATCGAACATTTCGAAAGGGGACAAGGACTTTGGCTGTGAGCGGAAAGCCCGCATCGCCAAGGTAATAACATCCATCGGGGATGGGGAAATCCTTGATGCGTGCATCTGCATACAAAAAGGCATCCGTAACAGACCCTTCCCAACCAGCAAGAATATAGATAAAGCGAAAGCCGAAGCTGCAAACTGCAAGGACATTCTGGGAAAGGAAGCCTTTGCGATTGCGGGCATTTGAACGATCCGCCTCACTTGCTGTGCAAGCAATATGTGAGCCGTCCATTGCACCCAAGCAATTTTCGAAAAAGGGCCAGAATTTCGGATTGTTTCAGAGGTAGGAGGCTGGTGGGTCCCGAGAGGTGGGTAGGGTGACATATGTATTGTAGAAAGCACCCCCAGAAAAGGTGAAAACCATTTTACGAAAGTATCTGCATTATTGTCAAGCCAGCATACATTGTAAAAAGAAAATCCACCCACTTTGTAATGGTTTCATTGGAGCGTTGGAAGCGCTCACCAGTGTGGCGACAGCCCAGCCCAGTACGGCATATGTACAGAAAAATGGCAAGCTGCTCCTCGAGAGACACAAATTTTGAATCCGAGTAGCCCAAGCCCCGCAATTCAATCAACAAGACATGCAGATGGACTCCGAGCTCGTTGTGGATCCGCTCAGGGTGCCCACGCATCAGCTCCTCGACCCATTGCTGTCCAGTGAGCTTTGAGGTGTGGTAGGGTTGTGCCCAATACCAGTTACTGCCGTAGAGCCAGCAGAGAACTGCAATGAGTCGTACAATGTTGGCAGCACTGTTCATCCATAGCTGCAGCTGGTGTAGGGTGACATCCCGGATGCTAGGAGCCATGGAGAATGCAAAGATCGAAAAATACAGGCGGTAATAGCTTTATCTGTCGTTATATATCGTTATCTATCGTTATCTATCGCCATCTATCGTTATCTATCGTTATCTACTGTCATCGATTGACATCGGATAAGTTATGACCGAGGCGCCGATCCTGGATCCTGATCCTGATCCTGTCGTCAGGATCATCCGAACGCACTCTAAGATAGCTATAGCTTTTAGGAAATGGTTCCCACACCTAGGGCAGGCACACCTATGCAGCCCACATATCCCTTCTAGTTAGAATGGGGTGCACTATAGGGCACCCCATTCTAGTTGGAAGGGCTTCAAGCAAATCCGCCTAGGCCGCGGTAAAGTCCGCAATAAAGCTGTGAAAAAGTCGCAATACCTATAGGTCAGGCCAAGACAAATATGTATGGTGGATGCAGCTGCTATAAAGCCACAATAAAGGCCGCAACAAAGCTGTGATAAAATAAGACATAGGTAAAGGGTATTTGTTGAGGCCAGATATGGACATGCTGCAACAAAGCCGCGATAAAGCTGCAATAAAGTCGCAATAAAAACACTTTGTGCTAGAAAATCACAAAGCAGAGAGGCCTCAATGAGGCTGCAACAAAGCTGCAATATAGTTGCAATAAAGTCGCAATAACACACTTTTTACTTGAAAATCGTAAACAAATAAAGCTGTCATAAAGCTGCAATAAAGTTGCAATAAAAGGACTTAGAGTCAGAAAAAATTCACAATTCCAAAAAAGGAAATCACGGTGTTTCAGAGTATATTCCAAGAAACTGTTGGTAACATTTGAAGAGGACTACAACACGGGAGCTCGAACACCAGGAGGGCAACCCTTCCTTCCCTTGAAGATTGGTCTGGGTTTGGGACAAGGAGGAGGAGTGGGGGAGCAATCAGCTGGCTGGGCAGGCTGGGCGCCCTTCTCAATCCTCTTCTTCAGCCTCTTCAACACATTCCTGTCGTCCTTCCCAACCTCGTCGCTGTGCTTCCGTTTGCCGATCCTTCCTCACTCTTCTTCTGACGTTTCCTGGGGGGCTTGTCCACCTCCTTGTCGTCGTCCCTGGAGGATTTTTGTTTGGATTTGACTGGAGCAGTGGCCTTGGAGGACTTGGATCGTAATGCGCTGAGCCCTTCAAGGGCCTTCTGCTTTCCCTCGACTGAGACGTTCGTGGGCTGGGACGACTGGGTGGACCTAGGTGACAAAGTTGGTACGAGTAGGGACACACACTCCAGACACTGGAGACGTGTTGGGACTGTTGCTGTTTGGGGTGGGCATAACTCGCACCACCTGGGAGCTGGAGCATGATGGCTGGTGGCGAGACAACTCGAGCTTGAAAAGTGGCAGAGGCAACTCCTCCTTGATAGTGTGTCCGTATATCAGATTTGGCGGCGGCGGATACGGCAGGGCTCTGGCGTTACAGATGAACTCGTATGGACACTCAATCTTGACAATAGAATCGTCAGATCCCAGCACATCTTGAGGGTTGCGCCTCACAATTGTGCTCATGTTGGTGCCTGGGACACTTCCCCTGTGCTGGTTTGCTCTGGCTCCGAGTCCGGCACAGTCTCGTCGTACTCCTCGTCTTGGTGGTGTTTTCCACAGAGAATCCCCCACTTTTCAAGCGTGTCAGAGCGCTGAAGATGCTGGGTGAGGGCCTGGGAGCTGGGATTATCCAGATAGGCCTTGGCTTCCGTTCTGCCACCCAAAAGTTCGAGTCAATGCTCAAAAAAAAAAACAAGAAAGACATCAGACATAGAGGCGCACCGGCTTGTGAATAGCCCGACATCCCACACCAGATACCAGCTCTTCTGGCTACTGGAGTCTTGATCCTCCACCGAGTTGAATTTGGTGCCTTGAAAGAACTTGAGCGCGCAAGCCATCCGGAATCTTGATGGTAATGGAGGAAGAGAGCTGGGTCACGTCACATCACATCGCATTTGATCTCAACAAGAACAATCAAAGACTTTTCAATGTGCGCCAACAATCAAAGACTTTCTAGATGGTATAATTTTACCAAGTACGTTCAACGGGGCCATATTATCTCAAGGTATTGGATGTGGAATTAAATTGAACTCTGTATCGTGTAAATAAATTGAAAATTATTCCTGAGCCACCCCTTTTAATTCTTCGCATCTGTGTCTGACTTCTTTTCATTTTCGAGCATTTGCCCGTTTGGAACCAGCTGCAAGAAGGCCACGGCTTGACCCAGCTTCCTGGCAGGGATGTAGCAGTTTGTAGGGGCAGCCAAGCCATGGCGTGCGGTATATGTTCTGAACCATCCTTAGCAATTTGAAGTAATATGGTAATAATCACCCACCTCATACGCTTGCTGCAATATAATTCAGTTGTGAACCTTTGAAGCTGCCAGCTTGGCTTACACTTCACAATATTCCTTGTCTATTCCCCAACGAGTCTCTGCATGCCTTGACAGCTCCTCTGACGATTTTATATATGCTCGACGACTGCCATAGTCCGTAATATGAATGAAGCAAGTAGGGAGGACTTACCTCTGCATCACCAATCATGCCTTTTCACAGGAAGCTTCAAGGTTGCTGTATCCAATGAGAAAATATTATGATCGAGACAGAAGGTGTTTATGGCTACTTGGCCTGGGCTTCAGCATGTCGTTCCTTGGCACTAAGTACTTGGTTCGGTGAAGAAGTAGCTGGGTGCTCTTTGTTTTTATTTTTATTTGGCTGGCATGTTGGTGGTAAAGAGGAAAGGTCAGGTTGCCTATATTGGAAATGCTACTCGTACTACGATCATGAGTACTGGAACAATGATTTTTGTTGTTGCTTTCCTGCCAAGTCTTCTAACACCTTGATTTTTTCTCAGTCAGGCTAGCGCCTATCTTCTGGATCTCCAAAAAATTCCCGAGAGCAGACCAGCAGAGACAAAGGTCTATAGAAATATTTTATACTGCCATCAACGACGTGTTGGTGATAAATCCGTGTGCGTTCGGCACCTTCGGAGCTATTGTCCGACCAGTCCGATGCTCTCATAAAGTGTGTTTTAAATCAAGAGAAAAATCGGAATAAATTACACAGAGCAAAGAACAAGTCGTTGATTCAAGAACAGTCGTCGATAACACTAAACATATTCATCCCCTGCTCCCACCACATCTCTGCCTCCCTGTTACAATCTGCTTTCTGCTCCTCCGACGCTCGAAGCTCAAGGTCTTCCATTAAAAGAGCCCCCAGCAGTATACTGGGTAAATGAGCAGCAGGTTTTGTGGGATCGAATAGGGAAACTGGAGTGTTGGACGATGGGTGAGGGGATAAAAACACTTGAGCCTGGATGAAATCAAATTATAAGACGATGATCCCTTGATATGAGATCTCCACCTTCATCAGGATTAAAGGAGCCAAGGGACGTGATAGCACACCACCCCCAGGCGTCGAGATGAGGGTAGGTAATGGTACGAAGGCGAAGATGAAATAAGATGTCTCAGATCAAACGAGCCAAGAAATGTGGTAGCACACTTTTCCCAAGCTAGGTCCGAAAAGTCAAGACGACTATCCCTAAGTGTACCACTGAGCAATGTGAGCACTGCGCTCTCCTGAGACTAGATTGTGGAGGCAAGTCTCACCGTCGAAATCAAGCTCAATAGGGACAGCACGGTCAATGGGAGAGAGCCCTTGCCCAGATCAGAGCTGCCTTCCGGGAAGGGCCGGAGCTAGAAAACGACCTGTCAGCCAGAATTATTATAAAACAAGGAATAAAGGTGAATGAAGTCGTCTTAATGCCACCAATATTTTCGGAGTTCCAGGGGCGGATCTCGTGAATACTGATGGATCTCGATAGCTTAAACGATGCTCTGAGTCCCAAGATGGATCTCTTTGCAAGGATAAGGTGAATGAAGTCGTCTCAATGCCACCAATATTTTCGGAGCTCCAGGGGTGGATCTCGTGAATACTGATGGATCTCAACGCATCAAACAAGGCTCTGAGTCCCTCAGGTGGATCTCGTTGTAAAAAGACAGCAAGCTTTGAGTTCCAGGGGCAGAAGTCTTTGCTCACATGCAGAGAAAAATGTATGAAGTGGCAGAGCCAGAAATGAGACATACTAAGCACCTTCTGACCCTTCAGAGACTAGTGGAGCCTGCATAAGGTGTGAATGGACCCAGAGAAGTGTGAATCAACCCAGAAACCCAGAGGAAGCCAGGGGAAGCCAGAGGAAGCCAGGGGAAGCCAGAGGAAGCCAGGGAGAACGAAGTGGCAAGATGTGCTGGCAGTCACGTCACTTGTCACGATGTGACCAAGAACGTGACCAAGAACGTGACAGACCCACACCCGGCTCACTTACCAATAACATAACCGGTACACAATGCTGGGCCTATGACTAATACAGCTACTCCAGCCCCTTGTACAAGAGAGGCTTGAAAGAGAGAACCTTGGATAAATATCAGGCACAAGCAGAGTTTAAGGCCAAGCTATCAAGTCTCTGTGATAGCTATTGATGATCGTGCTTGTAGATATATTGCTATTTCTTTGTTTGCAAAATTTCCTTGTTGGAAACATGAAACAGCCCGTTGTTCAACTTGGTTTTCTTCAAGTATTTTTATGGCAGCTTTATTGCAGCTTTATTGAGGCTGTTTGTTTTACGATTTTTGAAAACCAAGTGTTTTTATTGCGACTTTAAAACAGCTTTGTTGCAGCTTTATTGAGGCTTTTTTCGTTTACGATTTTCAAGTAAAAAGTGTGTTATTGCGACTTTATTGCAACTATATTGCAGCTTTGTTGCAGCCTTATTGAGGCCTCTCTGCTTTACGATTTTCTAGCACAAAGTGTTTTTATCGCGACTTTATTGCAGCTTTATCGCGGCTTTGTTGCAGCATGTCCATATCTGGCCTCAACAAATACCCTTTACCTATGTCTTATTTTATCACAGCTTTGTTGCGGCCTTTATTGTGGCTTTATAGCAGCTGCATTCACCATACATATTTGTCTTGGCCTGACCTATAGGTATTGCGACTTTTTCACAGCTTTATTGTGGACTTTACCGCGGCCTAGGCGGATTTGCTTGAAGCCCTTCCAACTAGAATGGGGTGCCCTATAGTGCACCCCATTCTAACTAGAAGGGATATGTGGGCTGCATAGGTGGGCAGGCAAGCTGCCCTAGGTGTTTGAACATTGTTTGTCACTGCTTATTATATATTCTGGGGTGTATAAAAACCCTAACCAACCCTAACCTCTAACCAAAATAAATAAATGTACCTGGGAAGAAGGCACAAACCCCTAACTCTAACCTCTAACCTCTAACCCTAACCACCCTAACCCCTAACCAGGCCCTAAGTAGGCTGTACAAGGTGAGTGCAAGGCTTATTATGAGTTTCCTGTCAGACTAAGCTGACTTTGTAGAGGTTTTCCCATAGCTATGATGGTGTAATGGTAATAGTGATGGAAAAATGATGCCCATCACTCAAGGGTTTTTGGTTCAATCCCGGCTAGTGACATTATATTTGCATTTCCCAATTGGGACCTCCGGTGGCGGTACGCTCACTAGCGTAAACTTTTGCAAAAGATGTGACAATAATAAGTGGATGTTTTGCAAAAGTCTTACATGGTCTAGTGGGTGAAGAATGGCGAGGCACAGGAGAAGGTGCGCAAGGTGAAGGAGAAGGCGACGCCGAGGGCATCAGGCCGTGGTTTGCAGTCAATGCCGAAGACGGCGGTGCGTGAGGTTCAGACGACGACGATGAAGAGGAGGATGAGTTGTGCCCCTGCAGGGTCCGATTGAGGCTGAAGAGAGCAGTGCACGAGCAGGGATCGGACGACAACGATGAACAGGAGGAGGATGAGTCGCGCCCCCACAAGGCCATCACAAACATGTCAGTGCAGGAGAAGCGCCAGAGGCTTCTCAGCCTCATGAGGTGGACTCGCAAGACCAATGCCGACGGCAAACGCAGTCCTGCCAAGACCACAAAACACAAGAGGGACGAGTGGGTGGACGACAACGACAACGAACGGCTGACTTACAAGAAGCACGCCGGGGCGGTGTGAGGTCTCCGAGCGTGCTACGCATCGCTCGTCGCCTCATGGCCCCTGCGAACCATCTGCACGAGTAACGGGACGAGCTCGGACGTACGCGACGGATCTTCCTAAATGGGATTCTACATTACCGAAAGCAGCTTCCGAACGAGACCACCGCTCCCCCCACATCTGCATCGTCTCCCCCGCCGTTCTGGGCTCGCTCCTGCACATCGTCACACGGATACGACTTGTACGCCACGATCCACGGGTTCCTACGACGTGACCTTCTGCACCCAACGAACCGGCGCTCCTCGTACCGCGCGCTGCGCTCGTCACTGCTCGGCGTCCACCAGCAGGATACGACCGGTCCCTTGGCGCGTGGACGGTGTTCCCTCGCTTCCGTTGCCTAATGCTCTCCCACACCGGACGGACCTACCGCGTGCCTGACGCCGACCCATCGGACGAGGCAGAGGATATCCCGACACAGCCCTTCCCCACTTCGCACGACGCATCGACTAGCCGAAGGGAGACCACCCGTTTCTCCCCCTTCCTGAGCACTCGAACACCCACCGACGCAACTACCATCCGTGCCCTGGAGCTCCAGACGTATTCCGAGGTTGTTTGGCCTCGCAGCGCCTCGCACGCACCCAGAGACGATCGGTCTCCTCAGCAGAGGCGTCCGTTCTCCTGCCGTATGTGCACCCCGAAACGCCTCATGACGTCCCCTGCCCCCTGGAAACACCTGCGTCCCGCATGGCACCTCTGGAAACGTGGGAAGTCGTCGAGGAGGTATAAAAGGGAGCGCATGAAGTAGGAGTAGTCAGTACCTTCCGGCCTGCAGAAGTAGTCTTCGGGGTGTTTCCCCCACTTCCTGTACCGTTCTCAGCTCAATCTAAAGGGGTACTCCCAGCCTTCCCCGACTTCGTACCTCTCTTGCACCCTCCTCCTCGCCCACTGCCGGAGGCAGGCCACACATCTTGCATTCGCTCGTTCATTGGCGTCTCACCTCTCACACCTCCATCAGCAAGGTCCCTCCTCACCGGACCCGGTGTCACCATCCCAGGCTTCCTCGATTAGGATCACTATTCTCGCGAGCCTCGCTCTGTAGAAAACAGGCCCGGAGAGAAGCCATCACATATAAATCACCGTCCATAGTCAACGAGACCAACCGCCTCGCCATCGACCGAACGACGTCGGTGTCATCGTCCGTGCGACACACATCACATCTCCAGCGCTGGTTCTAAGGGGAAGAGCGCACGAAGGAAAGCGGGCGGGGCAACGCATTTAGGGTTCCAGTACCCTCGTACGGGGAGCCAGGTTTAGGCATTCACATTTCCTTACCGTTTTCACTAACAACAGGTCCACCGCACACGTCCACACCTAGGTGACGAACGGTCTCCACAATCCCTCGTTCACACACACACACACACCATCACTCATACAAGGCCGATTCGCGCACCGACCTTCCGCTCTATCATTCGACTATACCTTCCCCTCTAGAGGACGAACGTAGTCGAATTCGAATCATATATCTTTCGATACCGACACCGCGGTCCTTATCACAGCGGGTGAAGTCAAGAATTCGCACCCACAGCGGATCTGGAAGAGGTCGGACCGCGGTGACGGTGACAAGGACGAGGCGGGTGGAGGGCGAAAGAAGAAACGCAAGAGCGACGATGCGCCCCGTACGAAAGCACCCTCGAAGACAAGTGCACCACTTGCCCCCCTGAGGCCAAAGCCAAAGCCCAAGCCTCGTGTCGCTGCACCCACCGCCGGCAACCCCAATGGCCCCCTTGTGAGCACTGCCAGCGCGACTGTCGCCGGCGCGCCCACTGCTAGCAGTCCTGTGGCACGCACGAGCACCCCCAACACCGATCCCGCCACCACCGCTGCCAGCAGCGCTGAGGCCGAGTCCGCCGCCGCCTCCCATCGTCAGAATGTAGTTGTAGGGAAGCGCGGGGGGCCTCCTGGTCAACGGTACAAAGCGTAAAATGTGCACAAGGCCCTCACTTCTTGATAGATTCATGTATATTATCTTACTGCATTTTATTACAATTTTTTTTGGCTGATTTCCTTTTTGGGACAGCGGGAGGTGCGCCGTCGGGCCACGCGCCCCGAGATTACATAATACATGCACTAAATATTACTTCAAGTCCCATACTGTAAGTGCGTGTACTGAGGCAACTGGCTGACCCACCGTGACGCCATCAAAAAAATTGGGCAACACAACCAGCCCGGATTTGGCCGTGACAGTGGAGAATTGGGCAACTGACCCTCTTGTATGTATGCTGATGGCCTTGATTTCAATACAAATTGAGACTTCGGGGCTAACAAGAGGAGCACTGGGGCTGATTTGCGATTTTTTTCACCGCATTTTGACCATTTTTTGGCAGGAAAAAAATATTTCGGAAATTTCCAGGCCATGTCACAGTCTTGACGAAGGCAACCGGAGGCATCATGACCGTTACAAGGCGTGTTTTGGGCAATGCAACGGACCCCTCCGTTACCGTGACGGTTGCCTCAGTACACTATGTGCGGCATATCCGCAGCATAAACTGCAGCATGTGAGGATCCACTGAATCTGCCTCTAATTGGAGGGGGCACATGCACCGCCATGCCCCTTCTAATTGGTACTGTTATATGGAATTAACAGGTGCTACGAAATCAAATCTTTTAGGAACTCAACATCCGCTGATCCCTCTCCTGCAGTGCACTCTCAGCAAATGATACTGAGGTTTAATGATGGCCTAGATCCCTCACTCAAAATTACCATATCTAATGCACAGAAGCAGAATTGGGTCGCGCATTCCATGTAATCAATTAAGTCCCTGGAAGTGCATACTAGAGTAGTGTTGATAGGTGAACACTTGAATGCAGCATCTATGAATATGTAGTCCTGGAATGTGCGAGTCAATCAAACCCTGCATTGTTCCTCCTTCTCACCCTTCCCTCTGTCCCCGTCCCTGTCTGTGCCCACCCCAGTGGTGTCGGTGTTCTACGGCACAGGTGCACCTTGCTCATATTTGAAGATTTTTGAGCCCCGTGCGAGGTGTGGCAGGTGCATGAGGTGTGTGATGTAGTCTCTCGTAGACAGACACTACAAACGAAAGAACCTCGTACCTCGGTAGTTTGTAGTCTGTTGATCACCTTGATCAATTGATTGCTCGCCGCTCTTATCACCGATCAGTAAATTTTTCTGCCGTTGAACACGCTTTAGCAACGCGTTTTTCAACTATTTGAGGTTGCATTCAAGTTTAGGGCATCGAAAACTTCAAGTTCTCCCGCGGAGTCGTGGGGTTTGAGTTAAAGAGCATCAATGCCGAATTTTGATGGCCCGGCACGCAGCAAAGGCCGTGAACGTCGTCTGCACGGAAGAGGGCTATTTAAACAATTCTGAAGAGGCACATTGTTTGAGAAGTAATTTATAGTGCATCTCTCTGCTTCAGAAGTTGTGAATTGGATGCTGAGATGTTTGAATGCTTTGTAGGGGAAATTGAAACTCCGATGATTAGTAATAAGGTCGGCGAGCAATCACCGGTGGCACGGTAAACTACAGACTATGTGTGATGCGTGCATAGACCGCAGGCAGGAGGACATGGTGTGCGAGCTCGGGGAGGCAGCTCCCCTGCGAGCCCATGAGTGGGGTGATTTGGGACGGAGCGGCGACAGTGTGGTGGGTGGGGGGAAGTGGTGTGTTGGGGGCACGATTTCCATCGCAGCGGGGGGGAGGGAGGTGGGGACAGCAAAGGTGGGGACAATGGGCCAGGCGCGAGGGGGGTGCAGGTGCGTAGGCGGTGTACATGGTGTCGGGGAACTCCCACCATGGGAAAAGGGCAGCGTGCTGGAGTAGCCCCACGGTGATGCAGTGGCGTGTGGGGAATGGAGCGGTGGGCTCGCAAGTGGGGTTGGTGAGGATGTGGTGGAAGGCTTTGTAGAGTGCGAGCTCGGGGTTGAGGGCCTGGGGGATGGCAGCGGTGGTGGCATTGGGGGTGGCAGGGAGCAGAGGCTGTGGGGGTGGACCAGGGAGGTGCCATTGGGAGACGTTGGCGAGGGAAGATCCCTTGTAGGGGGACTTGGAGGACGTAGTTTGCGGGGAAGGTGGAGGTTGCAGCGAGCTGGAGCTGGGGGACAGGCGGAGCGGCACCAGCAGCAGTGGGGCAGTAGGGGCATCAAGGGCTGGGGAGACTCTGCTCGAGGGGACTCGGGTGCATCTGTTATGGTTAGAAAGGGGGCTAGAAAGTCAGGGATGTGGCCGTCCCAGTTGAGTGTCTGCTGTCGCTTCTGTGGGGACTCTGCCTCAACTTTGAGCTCACACTGGGGGCAATCACTGACACATATGAAGATCATATGCGTCAAACACATATGGTCTGCACTTGATGCCCAATGCACAAAGTTGCCTTTGACTTTCAAAGGCTGCTTTTGGCACATGCTTTGTTCGCCCACACAGGAGCACAAAGCATGCAACAAAGCTGCCCTTTGTCTGTCAAAGGCAGCTTTGTGACTTTTGTTCTACCTGCCGACCATATGCATTTGACGCATATGGTTTCCATATGTGTTCCTTTTTGCCTCCAGTGTCAATGTCCTCCTCTTCATCCTCCATTGTACAGGGCATACGTCAGAGGGAAAGTGTTGTTGCACTAGTCTCTTGCACTGACTTCCCACTCGCAACCTCGTTCTGAAGTCTGTTAGTTACCACACCTTGATTACCGTTACCCACCCTTATTATGTAAGTTTCCATTTTTGGAACTCACGTGTTTGTGTCCTGGACGTGTCGTATTGTGTTTTTGACGCGTTTTTCAAAGGTTTCTGTCTTGGAGCAGTGTTAATTGTTGTTTTGTGCTCTATAATACACCATCATAGAAAAAGGACACCATGGGAGGGTGTCAACACCCAATTGTGCACCTGGAGCTGCTTTTGATGCCAACTCATGCACAACTGACCAGGCAGCAATCAAAAATACTATTCAGACAACTCTTGAACCTATTATAGACCTGAGAATGTGTTCCTAAGAAATTTGTCATGCCTTGACGTCTGAAAACGTGTCCTTCCAAGTCTCGCGCAGTTTCAATTGGATCCGAAAAAGGAAAGCTTACATAATAAGGGCGGGTAACGGTAATCAGGGCGCGGTAACTAACAGACTATTGTCGCACTGAATGCGGCCGAGTTGGGCCTTGAACTCGTTGAGCTCCTCGACGCAGTGGCCCGAGTAGATGGCATAGCACAAGAGGTCCTTTGCCTCAGGACATAGTTGATGAGGTCCTGGAGGCCAAAGTCGAGGTCGTCGAGGGTGTCGGTGGTTGTTAGAGTACTTAGTGTGGCCTGCATGCTGTGCGTACTTTGCGGCTGTGTTTGCAAGGAGCTGGATGTAGCAGGCAAGGAGGTCGGTGAGGATGGCGGACGCGTGTGTTGATGAGCAGGAGAAGGCGGCAGCATGGAGGGAGCGGTGTGTGTCGGCCTCAACCACGATCCGGGACAGCGAAAAGGGGGTGCGGTTCATCTTGGAGAGGAAAGAGGCGGTAGTGGAAGACCTCACCGACCATGCCAGAAACCGCGGTAAGGCCCAGATTGTTGGTTCCAGGTGCCTACAGCGGTATGCGGCATTGTGTGATGTGACCGGGGACCTTATGACTAGTGACGTGACGTGTATGCCTCTCATCTGCTACCACATTCTGGTGCCGTTGAGAGGTATGTGCGTCGCTCTTTCCTATAGACTTTATACTCATATATTACCAGTATCTCGCTTACAGTAGCTACAGGTGATATATCTGCTACCACATTCTGGTGCCGTTGAGAGTATCTCGCTTACAGTAGCTACAGGTTCCAATAGGTTATGGGCATCTGAGTTCGCCGTTGACAACGACGAACCACGGAATCCTCCCCTAGCTCGAGTACCTCGCCTCGCCCAGCGGAATCAGGTCGATACCCGCCCTTGTTCACAATCTTTATGCCTTCGCGCCGTGCGCCACAACTTTCTTGACATCTCGCCATTTGCACATCGCGACACTCAATATGGCTTCCATGATCCCATCTCTCTCGTCAAACAATCCTTTCCGCGCACCGTCGAATCCCTGGACCGTGGGACACCAACAGACGACCTCAGTGTTACCACTGCCTGTCTTCACTCCCGTTCGCCCCGTGGAATATCTCGCCCCACATCATCCGCCTCGCCCTTACGTCCCCGGTGGTCACCGCATACCCACCCATGGCTACATCAATGAATCACCATCCTTCGACTCCATATTCGCCGACGACGGTGAAGTGCGTCACCCGCATCGCACCGACCAGTATAGCTCTATTTCTGGTTACGTCGCAGATCACGGCCTGACTTACAAGGCGCTTATGCTGAATCCGGGCTCATAGAAGGAAGACGACAAACTCTCGATGGAACGTGGGAACTACCAACCATGGGCGAAGCGACTCTGGAGCAACATTGGCATCCATGCCGGTGCGACCCGCTGGCTCGATCCCACTTCCGTTCCCCCATCCGTCGACATGTACCCGCGCGCGCACCAACAGTGGCTGGACAACAACGTCGCTGCTCTCTCGTACATCAATCTCGTTGTGTCTTCGTCGGAGCAGAAGCATATTCAACATTGCGCTTCTGTGTCTGCGGCGTGGGTGACTCTTCACAACCGACACACTCGCCGCGGACCCCTCAACCAAGTCAACAAGCTGCGCACTGCGATGGCAGTCCAGTTTTCGGACGACCCCGAGTCGTGGGCCGCCACTCTCGACCGGATCGCCGAACTCAAGGAAGCCGTCTGGGCTGGTGAGGCTCCCACCGCTGAAGGCATCCATACTGTCCTCCTCCTCCACGCACTCTCCCCGTTCCCTTCTTTTGTTGACTCCCTCCTCGCCGTTCCCGACCTCGACCCCTCGTACATATCGACGAGGCTCGCAGCAAAGCAACAGATGCTGAAGACCTCCGGCCCATCTGCATACGCCGCGACCGGCGCCAGCTTCGCTAAGAAGGAGCGGGACCATTGTAGCAACCCAAGCTGCAAGTCGCCTACCGGCCACTCCTACCCTTATTGCATCTCGCCGGGGGGGGGGCATGGCTGGGAAGACCGTGGAGGACGCCCGCACAGAGAAACACACGGACGACGGACGAGCGGGCGGTAGGGAGAAGAAGAAGGTGGAGAATCCAAAGGTCGGACGTGACAAGGAGGGATATGCTTGCATCACCATCACGGGCAAGAGCTTCCACCTCACCCCTGCAAACCCCCTTCCTCCACCAGTCGCCAACGCCGCCTTCACCACGACTTCGACCCTACGCACGGACGAACTCCCCATATTTGACGACCCCACCTACGAGCTCGAAGCCTTCTTGGCTGCCGAGGATGGACCGCATGTCTCGCTGGATTGGAACAATTGCACCATGAACGCCGCCACCTCATCCAATTACGACCTCTACTCTGACACCAGTGCCAGTGTCCACATCACTCCCGTCTGCGAAGATTTTATTTCCTTCTCTTCTATCTCGCCTCGCGCCATCCGCGGATTCCAAGGAAGCTCTATCAATGCTACCGGAGTCGGCACCATTATCAACGACAAGTTTGCCCTGCAGATGGCCTTGTACGTTCCCAACCCCGTGATCCGCCTCATGTCCGTTTCCCGTCTGTGCCATGACAATTCCTTCACCTGCCACTTCGACGCGACGTCCACATGGATCACGGATAGCAACGGCAGAGTCGTGTGTACCGGCTCGCTCCACCAGTCCTGTGGTCTCTACAAACTCGACTGCACCCTTATCAACCCATCTCCCACCGTCGCCTCTGCCAGTCTTGACCTCTACCACCGCCGCCTCGGCCATGCTCATCCCCAAGCAGTCGCAGATCTCTACCAGCACCAACTGGTTGACGGTATGGACCTCAATGTATCTTCCGAAGCAACACCTTGTGATGCCTGTCTTCGTGGCAAACAGGTTAAAGCTGCAATTCCGAAAGTACGCGAGGGGGAGAAGTCGAACGGGAGACTGGATTTGGTGTTTGTCAACCTATGCGGGGCTTTCGACACCACCTCACGGAGCGGGAACAATTACATGCTGGATATTGTTGATGATTGTACGTCGAGGGGCTGGTGTATCCCAGTAGCAAACAAATTGCACGCCTTAAAGGCCCTTATCGCTTGGCAACTCGCCATCGAGGCTCGCACTGGAGACCGCGTCAAGGTGTACAATATCGACAACGGCAAACTCAAGTCCACCGAATTCGAAACGTTTTGCGCTAGCTGCGGGATCGAGATTTGATGCACATCTGCCGGGACGTCAGCGCAGAATGGTAAAGTCGAGTGCTTTCACCTTACCGTCACCAACAAGACGCGCACGATGATGATCTCTTGCAACGCACCCTTGTTCCTCTGGGATGAATTCGCGGTCACTGCTGCTTACTTACACGCTCGCTCACCATCCAAATCCCAGCTCGGCCATACACCATTTGAGGCATTTGAATGCAAGAAGCCAAATATCTCCCATCTCCGCGAAATCGGCTGTCACGTGTTCGTACTCATACGCGGTCACAACCCCAAACTACGTGCCCGGTCGATAGAATGTGTCCTCATCGGATACGCACCACAGGCGAAGGTGTACCGGTGTTGGGAGCGGTCATCCAGGAAGATTTATAATTCCATTGACGTACGTTTCATCGAGGCTAACGAGATCGTGCACGTGAAGCTCAAGAAGGACCTGCTGGCGGCACGTCCATCTGAGCCCACTGTGCCCAACTCGGATGTCCCCAACGACCAATCCTCAGACGACCCTCCTCTCACCACCTCTACTCCTCCGTCCGACGCTATCCTTGTCCCACCTCCCCCACTTCCCTCTGTCCTCGAACCCACAGAACCAGTCCTACACAGGTCCGAACGTGCGCGCTGAACTGTCTGGAATCCGACTATACCTAAACACCGCACATTTTGCGCGTTTCAGGAATAGTCGGATTACAGTATAGGCTTATTTCTAAGGACTGGTATACGGTCTCGGTATAGCCAGATGGGTTGTGATCACAGAGTAACGAGTACAAGGGGTAGGGAACTACCCTGCGGACTGACAGTGCTCGCCTCGAAAACTGTAGAGGAATGTGTAGCCCACAAACCTCTTTAGAGACTATTTCTGGTCTTATTCCCACACGATGGAATAAGCTGGACATACTGATAACAAGGGCATGCGGGAATAGTCTTATTTCTGCACCAATAGGCCGTGCGCCTTCCATGTGATAGACGTCAAGGCCTGGGGATATACGTTCCGGTGAAGTTCCGGGACTAGCGAAGGTCGGCTAAGGAGATCTGATGGGATTGTTCTTATTCCGAGCAGACGGAGTTGGGGAAATAAGAACCCTTTCTGGGACGAGTCTCACTAGGGGTATCTACGAGGAACTGGAGACCAGGGGAATATTACCCGATGGTCAACGAAGGTGGGAGAGGCCTAGGGACATCGGGAAATAGGACGAACGACTCGGTATCAGTCAGCCAAGAGACTGAGGGTTTCAAACCCCTAGGCTGACCAACGCCGCTCAAGCGGACATCACGATCGCCCTGTTCACCAGCCAATAGCAATACGCTCGCGGGAGCCCTTCCGACGGATAAACAGCTGAGGGAGGGGAACTCGGGCCATTTTACTAATTTCTATTTTGTTCTTGGACTTGCATATGATTCTGGGGTTTGTATAAGTAGTCAGGACATTATCTCGAGTAGGGTACAGAATCCCCCGTGTATTAGTAGGCTGAACGCTTGCAATTGGGCTATTTCTGGGGTTGGCTCAGTGTGTATTGTCGTTGGACTTTAACATCGGGAAACCTTGAGTTGGAATAAGGAATAGGGTATTGGAAACGTCTTGGACGTGATTGAGGCTATTATCATCTGGGAATCGAATTGTGTTTGGAATCAGCTACCGTCATCGTCACTTGGGAAATAAGCTTCGGGCTTGCTATCGTTTGGAATTGTTATATTGTCGACCTATCTGAGGTCTCTTGCACGTCGTCGGACGACACCACCACCACCACCACCACCACCACCACTACTCTCAACACTTGCTGTCTCATAAGCTGCAAAGCTTTTAAAACATCTTATTTCCACCGCTCGATTATTGCTCAGGTCAATTCCTGGTGATATCTTGTAGTGAAGGTTCATCTTCCTAAGGGAAACACATACCTTCCCTTCAACCTTGTTAGGACCTGTAAAGGGACTACCACTCGTCTGAATCTCGGCTCTTGCGCTCGCTGATCGGCCTATTTCCGATCCTAGTCTTATTTCCGTAGGCCTCACCGCTTATTCTGGAAGGACTTGGGTTGTATTTGGGTGATAAGTGTGTTGTTTGGGTTTAGTTCGGAGCACATCGTTCAGCGCCGTTCCCCTATCCGTACCGTTGCCTCTGCTCGCCCCGTCGATGGCAACGACAACGACGAGCAGGGCATACTGGACGCATGGGAGAAGACCGTGGCCGCTACACTGGAAGACGACGACGGCGAGGAAAGGGCAATGCTCGCCGAGCTGAACGCGTACCTGTGCAACAATCCCATCGACGTCGAGTACCCAGACGACCCAAACAATTACGCTGAGGCCATGGCTTCACCCGACGCCGAGAGGTGGGTAGCCGGCACGCACAAGGAGCTGGATGCACTCAGAGACAAGGGGGTGTACAAACTCGTTCATCCATCCACCGTCCCGACTAACAAGATGATCCTCGATCTCCGCGCAGTGTACATCTGCAAACACGACATGGACGGGAACGTTGTTCGCAACAAAGTTCGGTACTGCATAAAAGGTTTCCACCAGGTCTACGGCCACGATTTCACCTCA
Organism: Mycena albidolilacea; assembly: GCA_029282495.1. Taxonomy (NCBI): domain Eukaryota; kingdom Fungi; phylum Basidiomycota; class Agaricomycetes; order Agaricales; family Mycenaceae; genus Mycena; species Mycena albidolilacea. Next base: position 658,038 of record JARIHO010000055.1, on the reverse strand, counting down.
ACCACTTCACCCACCACTCGCCTCGAGTCCTTCCACGCCGTTCTCCACGTCGCCGCCTCGCGCGATTGGGACGTCCAACAGGTCGACATCAAGACCGTGTTCTTGAATGCACGCCTTCTGGAAGACGAGGTCCAATACACGAGACAGCCGAAGCATTTTGAGGAGAAGGGGAAGGAGGGCTGGATATGGAAGTTGGTGCGGAGTCTGTACGGACTAAAGCAGTCTGGGCGGATTTGGAACCGCGAGATGGACGAATCAATGTCGGCCTGGGGTTTCCGACGCATCCTTTGTGAATGGTGCGTATACGTGCGCACTGATCCTCTGTCCGGCGACACGAACATCATTGTAGTCCACGTAGACGACATGATCTGCGCTGTGCCGTCCCGTGCTGCCAACAAAGTGTTCAAAGCCCAGCTCCAGACGAAGTGGGAGATATCCGATCTTGGCGATGTCAAATATTGCCTAGGCATTGGAATCGTTCGGGATCCGGAACGACGCACCATCGCTCTGTCACAAACCGCCCTCATTGACCGTCTCGTAACCCAATTCTTCCAATGCGACGCCCACCCTCCTTCTTCACCGATGGATGCCAGCCTATGCCTCCGCCATTCCACAGATTCCCCGAGCCCTTTCGACGCCCAACACGTCACCCAGACCCCATATTGGTCGCTTGTCAGTGGCCTAATGTATCTGGCCCTCGGAACACGCCCTGATATCGCGTACCCCGTCAACCATCTCGCCGGATTCCTCGGCTGCTACCGCTTCGAGCACTGGCGCGCAGCCATCCGCGTGCTCCAGCACCTCAACAGTACAAGGACCCTGGCCCTCACCCTAGGCGGCACCACTCCTATCTCCCTTTCTGGCCACGTCGACGCTGACTTTGCGAATGAACTCGACAAGCGTAAATTCGTGATGGGCTATGAATTCTCTCTCAGGTCTGGCGCGATATCCTGGGCCTCCCGCAAACAGAAGGTGGTCACCCTCTCATCCACGGAGGCCGAGTACATCGGCACGTCTGAGGCTGCAAAGGAAGTGTGTTGGCTACAGATGCTCTTGCGTGGTATATCGGTCCCCGTCGAAATCCCTACCCCCATCCTATGTGACAACGACGCCGCGCGTATCCTTGCCGCAGATCAGATGTTCCATGCCCGCGCAAAGCACATCGATAATTGGTATCATCACATCCGCGATTGCATCGAGAAGAAGAAAATTTTCTTACCGCGTGTCTCATCCGCCGACAACATCGCCGACACCCTCACAAAGGCCCTTCCTCTACCGACTTTCCTCCGGCATCGTGCCAGCCTCGGGCTGTGTTGAGGGGGTGTTCGCGAGCGTGAGGGGGTGTACCGCAGCAGGACCTGAGGGGGTGTGTTGGTTCCAGGCGCCTGCAATGCGGCATTGTGTGATGTGACCGGGGACCTTATGACTAGTGACGTGACGTGTATGCCTCTCATCTGCTACCACATTCTGGTGCCGTTGAGAGGTATGTGCGTCGCTCTTTCCTATAGACTTTATACTCATATATTACCAGTATCTCGCTTACAGTAGCTACAGGTAATATATCTGCTACCATATTCTGGTGCCATTGAGAGTATCTCGCTTACAGTAGCTACAGGTTCCGATACAGATAGCTGTAGGGAACATATCCAGGAGGACTTACCTTCCATCTCACGAATTCCCCGTCTCTACCGACTTTCCGACGTGGTTTCTTGTGTCGATTCGTGCAAGCAAGAGTGTCAACTCAGATATATTCCTTGAGAGAGGGGAAGTCCATGTTAGGGCCTTGTTGAAGGAAGGTGTTGGCAGTTTGTACCGAAGAGAGCAGCACGACGATGGTGGTGAGAAGAACACACCTCACGGCAGACGGCGCGAAGGGCGGCCCGCGTGGATCTTGAAACGATTGGCCTGGGTTTAATCCAAACCAGGTACTATCTCCGAAGAGATAGACCTTGAAATCACTCGGCGGGTTCACGGATCATCTTGATATCGTTCCCGCGCTGGTGTGCTTCTTCTCAATCTGGAGCTTGCGCAACACAAACCGCGCTCGGAATCGACGCCGGTGAGCTCGCACAATCACTCTCTACTTTCCCCTCTTTTCCTCTCTTTTTATCGACTTGAAAACTTGATTCTTTCCCTGTAACCACGGACTTAAGCCAAAAGCCCCCAACTGGACCTCACTGCCGTCGGGTGGGCTCTCGTGCATTCCACTGGAATTTACCGCAATCCTATAGCCCTGCGTCTGCCCCTGCGAAGTGAGACTCAGGCGACAGGAAACAACTTGAATCTCAACTGGAGCAAGGAAGGAAGGAAGGAAGGAATTCCGGCGCGGTCCCGTTAAGTACATGGTACATGTAGTACAGCTCGTCGTAATTAATATAAACCAGGACATTGGGCGGTCGGACAATTGAGCACAATTACGAAGCTGAAACTGATGCCTGCAGAACGAAGAAACTAACACCTGTTCCTGATGCTACCAAAGCGGCACCCACGTCGCCGACGGTTTGCGAAACCGCCCCGGCGACAGAGGTTCCTGCGCTGCTGCCTAGCTTCTGAAGTTCCGCCTTGTGGGACTCGACGGCCATCCTGCACGATCGGCCGGCGATAACCATGAGATTTTTACCCACGGTCAGCTTCGCCGACTCGAGCTGCACTAGTTCTACGATCTTGTGCAGTGGTTCCGCTGACTGCTGCCTTGTGAATTTTATTCTGGAGAGTGCTGACGCGATGCCGACGTTGTGCAAGCCCGACGGGTCTGTAAACCGATCCCAAAGCAATCTGTCCGCAGTTTCGGACGCAAGCCGCGTCTGCGTGCTTTGGCGACTGTCTACGGTGTCTATAACAGCCGCAGTCTATGGGAGCAGTAGTGGTTAGACATTGAATGCAAAAGGAGACGGCACCTACAAGACGTGTGTTTCCAGCGGCCTTGCGACTGGTGAGCGAGGCAGCGCCATCCTTGTCATCCGCCAGCTCGTCAACCCAAACCACCGTTGCATGAACACGGGGATTCGCACACAGTTGCACCAGGAACCGAAGTGCGAGGCGATCGTCAGGCCCACCGATGAAGGGCAAGAATAGATGCTGGTCCGCCACTGCCCCCGAAAACTTCAAAGCCATACCACGATCAACAAACAATGCGACGTCGACGGTGGATCGTAATAAAACCTTGCGGATGAGGTCGGAGTAAACGATGGAGTTGGTTTGGTCCTGACTAGCGGCCTTGTGGAAGATCCCGTCGAAGGGATTCCGCACCCCAGCCGTCCGACCCTCCTCCTCCGCATCCTCCGTGAGAACCGCGCCGCGAGACCACGGCAGTACCACCATTTGAGACCCGAACTCGGCCGCGTGCTGAGCAATTGCGTCGGGGAACTCCTCGTACCCGACTACTGATATAGCAGCCGAGACAACCATTTGATTCAAATAACCGAAAGTGCGGAAAATCGAAACGACGGGGTCGTTATGGAGGAGGACGTCAGCCTCTTGCGACTTGAGCACCGCGGATGTCCGGTTTGTGAGCTCTATTAGCCGGATCGCATCTACACTGATACCAGAATGCGATGGGCCCCGCACGAGAGTTGGCAAAACCTCGAGTGAATGCTCGATGGTCTTTTCCTCTGCAGAAGTCGAAACGGAGGAGGGGGCAGGAGGGCAAGGAGTTTGGAAGAGCTGAGAAAGGGTCATCGCCGATGGCAATTGTTCGATCTTGTCCAAAACGATGGAAAACTTGGAGATGACCTCGTCCTTAGACGATGAGCGGTGCCCGGCGGCGATCTCTCTGTCAGCACTGCCGACCTCAGCAGGGGATTTTCTGTTGTGAATTCGATATCTTGCGGGATGGAAAAAAAGTGTAAGTGGTGTGGTCATGAATGTCAATATGAGTGCCGCCAAGACAAACATCGAAAAGGTTCGGGGATCCAATATTTTGGCTTGGAGACCGATATTGAGCACAATAAGCTCCACCACACTGAAAAGCTCGTTCAGGAGGTTCGATAGAACGAGTTTACGACGTACCCCTTGCAACTCATAAGGGAGCCGATAGCGGCAGATTCACGCCAATTGAATCCGATGGAATAGCCCGCTAGGCCACAGGTCACAAATTTAGATGCGAATTCGACGACGCATATTATCACAATATATGCCCAAGTCATGCCCGTGTTGAGCAACCCCAGGTTAGTATTTAACCCAGAGAGCGTAAAGAACTATTAACCTGAAATCAGAATCAAAAGGCATTCGAGATCAAATATAAACATACGAGGGGTAACAATAGGCTAGACACAAGATCCTCAATTCTTTCAACCAAAGAGATGGCAAAACCATTTTCGTGGGGAATGACAAGACCGGCCAAGAAGCCACCTGATGAATCTCAGTGGATGAAGCGATAATGAAAGGTCCAGACGACACGGACCAAAAATGGGATGGACACCAATTATGTCCGTGAAGAACGCCGAGGAAAGAATCATAATCAAAGTCATTGTCATCATGAATGGCGTTGGAGAGCCCTCCTCCAGGCTGCCGGTGCGCCGCGCGAGCCACACGTAGCCCCAACGAACTGGGTAGAGCAGGAATATCGCGAAACCAGCGCTAGCAAGGAGCACGTAGAGCGCCGTCAGTCCCGAGGATGCGTTGACGAGTGCAATTGTTAATGCGAGCAAAATCCATCCAACGACATCGTTTCCGATACCGGCTGCAAGCACCACGATTCCAAGAGCAGTGTCCAGGAGTTGAAGGTCCGTCAGGATGCGGCAGAGGATGGGGAACGCGGTAATACCAGTTGCGACCGCCGTGAATAGAAGAAATAATCCGAAATTTTCTCCGGAGTCGACGAACTCCTTGTAAACGCCGACGCCGAGGCCGGCTCCCAACCCTAATGGAACGACAAGACCTGCAACGAAGATCACGGTGGAAGCCCTAGCGCTGCGCTTAAGAAGTCGCACGTCGATCTCGAGGCCAACCAGAAAGAGGAACAGTACAAGTCCAATGGTGCTGGTCCCTGTCAAAACTGGCATGCCCGCAGCGGGGAAGATGGCATTTGTGAACCCTGGGATGTGCCCCATGACTGAAGGACCGAGGACAACTCCTCCAATGAATTCTGCAATCACACGGGGTTGACGCATACGCATCATACAGAGCGCGAGCAACTGAGTCGTCGCGATAATTATGACTATGTGTTTCCGGAGTTAGTGAATAAAAATCATAAAAGTGCTACGCTACGCACCGACTTGTATAACCCATAGCTTAAATGGGTCTGCTAAGTCGTAAGTCGACGGGTTTGCTCCAGATATTACACTAGTCTTTTGCGTGGAGATGAATGCATGTAGACAGAGGGACGGATGGAATACGTACCTTTGCTACTGCTCTTATCGCCTGTCTCAACTCAGCCATCGTCGATGTGCGAGGGGCGCGGGATACAGTTCAAGGCAAGCTAGAGGAAAAGAGACCAAGATTTGTTCCATGTTCGTGCTTTAATAATGATATAGAGCAAATCGCAAATCCCAAGTCGCATCATCACGGTTACATTCACAGTACCAGTACCTCCATGCGGCTATCTGCAGATGACGAGATACTGGGTGCAAGATTTCTCCATTCAGAGCTACACCCGCCACGACCGCAAATAAATAAGACGAACTGGGCCAAACCACCTCTCATTATTATCATACCCAGACGCCCGTGTGTACCAGTCTGCTGGTCAGATCAAACGCCTCCAATATTGTTCTTTTCCGTGTGCGTCGTACGGTTCCCCCCTCGTCGGATGGCCGCTACACTTGCAATCCTCATCATGATCTTCTCCCGCATAGTATGTCAAACTGTGGCGTGTTCGAACATGAAGTCAGCATCGCTGTGGCCATGCGGTATCTGCGGTGCATACATCCACTGGTACATGAGGTTCCGGGATGGAACAAGGATGGAATGCAGGCCCACCCGGATGTTAATAGCCACTTTCACAGGACTCCGAGATCTTAGTAACCTTGCGCACTTTCCGTGGGTCAATCGGGCCCACATCCTGTTGATCTTCAAACCATCAGAACACCGATTGAACTCTGAAAAGCCCTATGCCCTACTATACTAGGAGGATATTTCGACTTTTCTTTATCATTCTTTTCAGAGCAGTCGAGCTTCCAAGCTGAAACTGCCATCCGAGCTGTGCCAATCTTCTCTGATTCGTAGTGCCAAGCCAACAGAGTCTGACTTTTTCAGGTCCGCCACGGGAACAAGCAGCTGCCGGAATGACTGACTCGGGATTTATGCATTGACGTGCAAGTCGAGTCTGCTGCGTAGTTGACTTGCTAGATGTGTCCCTTTTTCATGCTATTCCATACGTGTTGGACACAGTGGACAGGAAACGACGATTCTGCATGTAAGGGAAGAGTATACATATATAGAGTGCGTGTCAATGGGAAACTAAATCCTGCGGCGGGGAGGTTTGGAATATTTACAGATACTCGCTTTAGAGTGCCATGGTTTCGGCCAAATTATTTCGCGATGTTCTGGGTAAGCAGTTCGTGTGCTTTCGGAGATCGACATTTCACGTTGCAATCAAACGGAGACGGGAAACTGTCGACAAGCGTTCAGTTCCCAGAACAACAGCACCAACCATTCGTGCGCCACACTCGCCTGATAGTTCCAGATGTGTAGGCAACATCTTGAACAATTTTGTTCCCTTGAACATCGACGGGGAGCAGGATCTCACACGTGGCCAGTACTGTGGACGCGATTGCAAAGAAGGTGCCGTCTGCAAACGCCTTGCCTGGACATGCCCTTCTCCCGAATCCGAAAATGAGGTCGGTAACCTTTTCCATTTCTGCGTCGTTCTGGTACCGGTCGGGGTCAAAATCCATTGGGTTGGAATAAACCTCCGGGTCGTGAAGCATGTGCCTGCAATAATTCTATAAAACTGAACTGCACTCGAGAAGGTATCGCAAACTACGCACCAGATATTGGGAATCACCAACGAGCCCTTCGGTAGGTCCATGCCGTTGTAAGTGTCATCGTGGCTTAGTCGATGAGGAATACCTACGCACATTTTATTAAATCGTCGAAATCGCCAATCAGCCAACCATACCTAACGGCGCAGCTTGATTCCAACGAAAAACTTCCGCCATAATACTCCGGACATACGGTAAGACGGCTTTGTCTTCGATGGTAGGTAGTCGGTCTGAGCCTATTGCTGTTTCAATTTCCTTCTGAGCTTTATGTTGAACGGTGGGGTGGAGCATCATGGCAAGAAAAAATGTTTGCACGGTGGATGCATTCTAACGAGATTAGATCGGTAAATGTTGGCCCTTGGAACTTACAGAATCCAGTCCGCCACCCATCACTGTCGAAGCAGCCCAGACCAGTGCTTCCTCGTCCTCTTTCGAGGGCCATCCTTCCGCAGCTTCGAGTGCCGTGGAGCATAGATTGGGGAGAAGAACATTCCCGGATTCCTGCGCAGGGATTTCTTTGGTGAATTGGTAGAATGATTTAGCATCCAGGACGCACATGGTTTTCCTTGCACCAGAAGTACGGATCCCACGATGTGTTCCAGGAGATTTCCCGCCATTTCTTTGCGATCTGAAGGAAGGAGGTTCCAGGCATCCATTCAGGTAAATGTTTCACTAATTGGACCGCTGTCAAAAATCACCAATATAAGAACGTGAACCTACGCATAGGTATGAAGTCGACTGCCCACGTCCCAGGTGCGGTGGCTTGGCTGAAATTATGCACAGCAGCGACTGGAGCGGAGAAAAATCTATCCTCTTCGTCTGTAACATAATGACCATAAGTGACCCGAATTATGACGGTTCCAATCCTCCTGTGGTTTGTTAAGTAAATAACGTCGACCGAATCTGAATTTCGATTTAGACCCACAGCCTAATCTGACGCGCGAAGGTGCTGGGATTGTCTAGAATCCCATGAACCAGTTTCCGGGCTTCTTTTTCTTGGAGAGGATAATACCGGCGTACTGTGCTTGGGCTGAAATCCTGAGCGATGACCTTACGCTGTTTTCGCCAGTTATCTCCGTACGGCTGAAGAATAAACAGTTCTCCGTATCCTGAACTGTTTTCATGATGAACGGAGAAACTGGCGGAATGTCTCTTTCTCACAGGTTCGCCATCGGCTGTATCGTGCTTAGCGTAAAATTGTAATAAACCTGCTGCGACTCACTAAGGTCGGGCGGTCTGAATATATATTGGACCTTTGATCCAGTAGCTCTTTGGCGACTTTAGCCGAGTTGAGCACTATGAAAGGTTGTCCGACAACGTCCAAATAAACGATGCTGCCTTTTTTTGTTGCCGAACGTTAGCTTGATTATACAGTGGAGTTGCACGAGAGTCACACCATATGCTCTTGCCCACTTCGAAAACGTCAACCATTGCTGAGTTTTAGGAATGTGATAGGCGCTGCCGATTATAGGCAATCGACGCGGGCCTGGAGGGAGGCGTTTTCTGGTGGACATGACGGCTTTGAAGAACATATATCCAAGCAAGGTAAACAGAAGAGAGAGAGAAATGCGAAGCATCGTCGTTAGAATGTGGGATCAAAGAGGGACGTCCTCTGGTAAAAGGATCGAGAACTTCGAGCTGACCTACTGCTGACCTGGGCGTCAGCGAAATATTTCGGGAGTCATTCATGCTCGCTGTGAAGAGCCTCAGCGGATCTATGTGTGATATCAATCTGTCATCCGGGAGAAGGTTGGCTGGTTCGGACACGAGTCGAACCGAGTCACCTACCCCATCGGGAACCACCAAGCGTGAGAATGATCTCGCTTGCTTCCAACTTCAAATGGAATCCTTCCGAAATCAGTCGCTCCTGTCCCGCCTCTGAGCTTCCTACAACAATTACACGTCGAATCTCACTGATCTCGGATCTTGATTCCATGCATCGTATATTTGAAGTCAAATGAGAGGTGGACGTGCAGCAAGAATTTATGTTCATTCTCAAGCCCGATGGTCCCCTCGGTGAGTGACTCGAATGAGATCCTTCCCATTCTAATAACAGTGGATGACAGAATAAAACATGCATCCTTGTGATTGGGGGTGGTCCTGCTGGTAGCTATGCCGCGACGACGCTTGCTCGTGAGGGACTTGACGTAGTCCTTTTGGAAGCAACGAAGTTTCCCAGGTACACAACACGATTGAGCTTGAACTACTATCTCACCTGAGACTTAGATATCATATTGGGGAAGGAATGTTGCCGTCAATGAGGCATTATCTCAAGTACATCGATTGCGAAGAAATTTTCGACAAGCATGGATTCATGCACAAGGTTGCTATTCATTCAAAACAGAGGATTTAGTAATTCATTTGCTCTAGCCCGGAGCCTGCTTCAAACTTCGAGAAGATCTCCGCGAGAGTTGTTCGTGATTTTGACCTCTCCCGTATCGGCTGATTGAGACGCGGGTCGCAGTTACTGATTTTAATGCTTTGGGGCCTAATTTCACAACCTGGAATGTGGTTCGTGCAATAAACTTGAGCTTCGTGAAACTGGCCTCTTAAATTCGCTACACCTCAGATTCGTTCTGAAGCCGACGAACTCCTCTTGAACCACGCAGCAGCTCAAGGGGTTCATGTGTACCAAGAGACGCGTGTCGACAGCATTTCTTTCACCGGAGATCCCGCAAACTCTCGTCCCGTCGAAGCGGCGTGGACGAACAAATCCGGAAATTCTGGTTCCATCGAATTCGATTGGCTTATCGACGCTTCAGGCAGGTCAGGTATCATGTCGACAAAATATCTCAAAAATCGCGAGTTTCGCGAGCATCTCCGGAATGTGGCGGTCTGGGGTTACTGGCGAAATGTTACAATATACCAAGAAGGTACTGCGAGATCTAATGCGCCTTGGTTTGAGGCAATGACCGGTTTGTTCTTTCCCATATCCAGAGCAAAGCTGACAAGGATTTCAGATGGTCTCGGCTGGGCCTGGTTAATCCCTCTTCATGATGGCACCACCTCCATTGGAGTCGTCATGCATCAAGATATCTCCAACAAGAAGAAAAAAGAGTATCCAGGCGGTCCACCTTCGTTGAAGGATCATTATCTTCACGAGCTATCGCGGCTCCCCGGGGTTCTGAAGTTGATCGCAGAGAAAGGATGTCTGGTGGAAGGTTCAGTTCGTGGATCTACCGACTACAGTTATTCGGCGCCACGATATTCCGGAGACCATTTCCGCATTATCGGGGATGCGGCGAGTGTGTCCCTTCCTTCTCATTTACCATACATGGACTCACATCTTTCTGCAAGATTTTGTAGACCCATTTTTTGCCTCTGGGGTGCATATAGCGATGACCGGTGCCCTGGCCGCTGCCATAACCATTTGTGCATCTATGAAAGGTCAGGCAGAAGAGATTGACGCCCAACACTGGCATGACGCCAAAGTCGGCATATCGCATACCAGGTACGTTGAAAAACGCCATATTCGCGACTCGGGTTCATCTCTCGAAACAGATTTTTGTTCGTCGTTCTGGGAGCCTACAGGCAGATGCGCCAGCAAGAACAACCCGTACTGCACGACGTAAATGAAGATAACTTTGATGCGGCATTTTCTCTCTTCAGACCAGGTTTGTCGGACCGTATTTTCGTCCCTTGTTCTTAGCTTACTGCCACATTCTAGTGATTGCGGGCATCTCGGATGCCTCGGAAAAATTGAACGACGAACAAATCGGAAAAGTTATGGACTTTTGCGCCAACATTTTTGATCCCTCCGTTGGCGTCGACAACCTTATCGCAGTCCGGAAGCGATACAATCCGGCGTACAGCTCTTTAACGGGACCGATACTTAGTGTTGAAGACGTTGAAAAGATAGCACCTGGAGATCCAGAGGCTCATAAAGTGTTCTTGAAAATTAATTCACTCAAAGTCATCAGGGAGGAGGCGGACTATTCTGCGCTAGAGAAGGAAGGAATGTATGGATACGTCGCAAATACTGTCCGTGGACAACTGGGTTTCTGTAGATACGAGAAATAATTTTGCGACTTGTGTTTTTTCGTACTTTTTCTGTATGGCTTGAATCTCGCTTCTTAGAAGGATGAGGCCATTGTCGTATATCCACTTATCGGTACCTGTAGAGAAAAAGGTTTTTTTTTCCGACCCTGTCCAAAGCATTTAAACTCCGACCGAACATCACCGGCCACTCACGGGACCAACGCCTTCAACCCCGATCTTCAGCGACTTCGGCACTGGGTCAACGCAACATTTCACAAGTCCAAATCACGAAGGAGCTGCGCAGGAGCCCGGCAGATCACTTGGGTTCTGAAATACACTCCGACTCACACGGAGGATAACGTATTTGACGAACTTCGATCCATTTTCAACCTCGATGTTTCGGGATGAAGATCACGGTTCTCCCGCACTGTGTGAATCGCCCCCAAAACGATTCGCTGTCACAGCAGACATGTTGCCTTCCTTTTTAGGCGAATTCGTCGTGGAGGCCTCTTTTTTAACTCGGCCTCGTGGTCATTGGCCAGCCGCTCGACCTCTCTTCAATGCCTACTCCCATGAGCTCCAGCTACGTAGAGTCCAAAGTCGACGGGGAACCTCTCCCAGCTCGTCGCACCGAGGGATTCGATGTCCTCAGCACTCTGTCGAAAGGCAAAAAAGCACTTCTCTTGGCGATTTTCTGTTTCGCCCTCTTTCTGGACACCTTCAACAACTCTTCACTCTTCACCGCTATTCCGGCCATCTCGGTTCAGCTCAACATTCCAAACAGCCAGAGCGTTTGGCTTTTAAGCGCTTACCAACTCACATTTGCTTCTCTCCTCCTCGTCGTGAGTCCACTGTGCTGCATGCAATCGGTAACGATCGCTGAGTCTCTGTTCAGAGCGGAAGAGTCAGCGATTTGTACAGCCCAAGTAATGTTCAGGTAGAAATTTTGTGAATATGTCGTGTTGAACGAGTCTTGTAGAATGGGTGTTCGTCATCGGAGCCTTCATGATGGCCGTCTTTCCACTTGTTGGGGGGTTTATACGGACAGAGATTCCGCTCAATGTAATCCGAGCATTGACGGGAGCAGGCATGGTTTTCGTTCCGTTCCGTCCTTGAAATCTGACGCCTCTTTCAGGCGGCGCCCTCACTATACCTTCCTCTATCCACCTCATTGTTCACATGTATCCAGATCCATCTGAGCAGGCCAAGGCAATTACAGCTTTCGGTGGGATGGGCGGGGTTGGACTCGGTATATATATACACATATATTTTCTGGATTTCGTTTCTGATATTCACCAGTGTTGGGTCTTTTGATAGGAGCTCTCTTCGTGTCATTTGCCTCTTGGCCTTGGGTGTTTTATTTCAGTGCCATCGTATCGGCACTCATTGGACTTTCGATTGCGCTTTTGGTTCCCAACCTCAAGAGAACCTCCGAGACCGAATCTCGAGCAGAGAAACTCCTCCGTTTTCGCCGATTGGATCTAATTGGAGTCTTTTCCTTCACGGGTATGTTCATGAGCGATTGGTGCTGAGCACGATATTGATTCTATGTCTCAATGTAGCTGCTCTCATCCTGTTCATCTTCGCCATCACTTCAGGCTCCATCGACGGTTGGCGTTCGGCCCAAGTGATCGCCCCGCTCGTTTTGTCCTTTGTCTTGATGGTGTTCTTCTTTGTCTGGGAATCGAGGCTTCCCGAGTCGTATGCCGCAATGTCAGTGCCACTATTTTGCGAATTATCCACAAACAACTGAATACCCGGTCCAGTCCTTCCAAAATGTGGAGATACGAAAATTTCGCAATCTTGATGGTGATCTCGTTAGCACCGTTCATGTGGTGGAGCTCGATATTCCTGCTTTTCTCCTGGTTGTGGGAAGTTGTGTACGGGTTTTCGGCGATTAACACAGCCGTGCATTTGTGAGCAAATTTCGTCCGACTGCGAGCACTTCTTTGACTCGATGTACTTTAGCCTTCCAGTAGGGCTAGCAATGTTCCCAGTTGTTCCTATTGCTGGCGCCATGCAAGCACGGCTGCCCCTAAAATGGGTTATTCTCATCGGATTTTTTTTCATCTGCGTCGGAACGGTGTTGTTACCGTTTGCGGATTCAAAGGGGCACTATTGGCCGTTTGCCTTCCCCGGGTTCATCCTTGGGACGGTAGGAGCATCAATCATCTATACCACCGCCAAGTACGTATCAACAGACAATTTCCATGGTGTCGGAGTCTAAAGATACCTCCGTAGTGTCGCCCTCTTGGCTACTACACCAAAGGAAGTTTCAGGGATCGTTTCGGCTATGTATATGTGTGTTCTTCAGATGGGAGGGGCAATTGGCTCTGCCATCTTGACCTCGATCCAGACCAGCGTTCAAATCTCCCATGGCGGGCCTACATCTTTCAGCGGTCGTGCGGCCGGGTTCTGGTTCCTTTTCGCATTCTTGATCCTCCTTGGACTCTTACTTTTAGTCTTGATGAAAAATACGATTGGACCTGTAGGGAAACAAGGTGGCGGGACCACTGCAACCGACGCTGAGAACAAAGATAGTTAGGCCGTTGTAGTTCGTTCCAACATCATGTTACCCGTGTAGTCTGAAAGGGCTCCTTCAATTCGCATCCTTTTTTGGGTTGGATCTGGACTTGTTTCCGAGTCACGGTGTTCTCTTTCGTCTTATTTAACCGAAGTTTTGACAACATTTTCTTGACCCTGATCTTTGACCACAGAATCCTGGATCACTGCCGGGCCGGCGGGGATCTTGGCTCCTGTCACGGTTTCCCTGCTGAGCAATTCCCACGCAACGCACTGCCCAGTGCCTAAGCATGGGCCACTCTTCCCCCGCGTATGGAAATCCAAGTTTAAAATAGATCGAGTACCATTGTCCTGGTCTCTGTCATAGAGCTACATTCCCACCGGCACGCCGAGACTCCTTCAAAACTGATCATGATTCACGTACGTCAAAATCCTGTAGCTTGTTCTCAGCCAAAAGACAGCCACCTCATTCCCTATGGCCGCCTTCACCAAAGAGCTTGTCAAAATCGCCAGTGTCGAGGATGGTATAGCTCTTGAAGCATGGCTCTTCAAGCCCGCCGGAACCGAACCATTTCCGGTCGTCATAGCTGGACACGGGCAAGTACCGTGATACTTCTGCGCGACTCGTCTCATCTTGAACATACTAGTTTGACAGTCGTCAAGGACGCAGGTCTCCTTCCATTTGGAGAGCGTTGGGCCCTCGATGCACGCTACGCCTCTCTCATCTTCGACTATCGATATTTCGGTGGATCTGACGGGGAACCGCGGAACTTTGTCTCGCTCACTAAACAACGGGAGGATTACCAGGCCGTGCTTCGCTGGGTTCGGCTCCAACCTGAACAATTCTTGAATACTCGGATCGTTCTGATGGGAAGTGCACTGAGCGCCCTTACAATCTGTCAACTGGCTTTGGATGACTCTGGTTTGGCCGGTGTTATGGCCCATTCCCCCATGTTGGACGGTAAGACTGCGACGCATCTTCGAGAATTTGATGTGCAATTTATCACAGGCTATGATACGGCAATGTCGCTGGGGTTCAATCCGCGTCTGATGTTCTGGGCGTTAGTGGACCGCATTAAGAGAAGTATGGGATATTCCCCGCTGTTCATCAAGGCTGTCGGCCGTCCTGGGGAGTTTGCTTTCTTGAACACCCCGAGTTCTTACCAAGGTACCTCGTTCCTGCGGAATCCAGCCTTTCCGATCTTACCCATTCATCAATGACAGGCTTTGTATCAATGTTTGAGCAAGGAAATATTGCATTTTCCTCTGCCCCGAATGTCATAAACCCAAGCGTCCTATTCGAGATCATGAATGCGCGGCCAGGCAGAAAACTTCGTGATGCGCACTGCCCAGTTCTCCTCGTTACCACCAAAGCGGACGACATCATGCCTTCGAGCACAGCTGCCGAGGTAGCGGAGATAGCATCCAACAGTTAGTGGTATCGTTTCGGCAACTAGCGATACGTGCTCAAGTATTTTCGTCCAGATGTCACGATGATAGAAGCTCAAGGCGGCCATTATGATATTATGCACGGGGGACAGGTGCGATCGCCGCATGCCAGCAGTCCATATTGGACTCATCTCATTCTCAGGGTTTCGAAGTTAACATTAACGCGCAGCTCGATTTTTTGGCGCATCTTCGTTGATACATTTGTTTCGGTTCGGTTCCATCTCAACCAGACTGTCGATTTTCATATAACAACCCCTGATATATATTTTGAGCTTTCGCTATTTAGCCTGTTTCAGGGTGATGCCACCCAGAACACCCGGCTATGCGGTTCAGATGGCAGAGTTACTCCTCGAAAGTATATTTTAAGGTCTTCACTTTCTAGATACAGCCAGACACAGCTATTTAGGGCGCTTGCTGTGGTCGGCGGACCTTGAACGAACCACCCAATATCCGCTCGAAGATTGATTGTTGAGATGTTGCAATATAAGATTAACATGCCGAAGATCGCCGAGAATTTGCGAACTGCCCCCGCGGAATGATCGATAACGATTGCATGCTATTTCTGCAGACTGCAGCCCATATGAATGGCTGTTCGGTTTTGACTCCCCACCTCAACATGTCTGCCGAGCAGTTTCTGACCAAATTCGATTTCGACAAATTCACCTGGAAACAGTCAACCGCGGACAGTCCTGGATGTTGGGAACGTCCTCTTGCGGGTTCTGAACTAGTCCAGGACGTCTGGAACAGATTCGAAAAGGGAAACCAGACCTTATTTCTTGCTGTCTATCTCGACTTCGCCAGCCTACAGTCTGAAGCGGCCGTTCGCGAGGCTGCCCGCGGCTCCTGGATCTCTCTCCGTCACCAGATCCCCATCGTCGCGACTACCATCGAGATCGACGAGAATGACGTTCCGCTCCTCAAGTATCGTGTCCCGAATGATCACCAACTCGGTGACTGGGCGACGCGCACGCTTCTCGTACACCCCGAGGCTAGCTTGGATCTCAACAAGTTTCGCGAGAAGCTGGGCGACCAAAAGATCCCGAGCCCCGCCGGGGACCAGACGTGGATGCACCTGGTCTTCCCTTCCTCAGCCACTGTAGGCCAGATCGGCCTCATTTTTCACACCCACCATTCTGTCACCGATGGAAACGGCGCCAAGATTATCGTCAATACCTTCCTCGCTGAGTTTGGAAAGCAGCTTGGTCGCACTGCCGATGTTGGTTTGGCCTGGGGTGAAGAGGTGGAGAAGCTGACCCCCGCGATATTCAACATTTTGGGCCCTGCGGAGCCTGTCCCTATTCCTCCTAGCTCTAATGAGCAGCCTACGTTCGCTCATCCATTATATGGCACTTTGGGAGCGGAGATGCAGAATATCGGCGAGTCCATGCAGGTAAGACACATCTTCTTGAACGCTAATGTAGACTCATTATTCGTTCAGAACCAGTATGGTTTCAAGACTCGCGAGGCCGACAAGGGATGGCCCAAGGCGGGTCGTGTGGAGCTCGTGTTCTCTAAGGACGAGTCGAAGGAATTGCTAGCTTACATGAAGGACCAACCTTATACATTGACAGTTCTCGGTGTGTTTCATTCCTGTTCACAAGTTATGCTTAAAGGGATTTACTTCTTTTAGCGCATGCTGCCTTGGCCATGGTTGTTATGTTCTCCAATCCCGCGTCGCCGGAGACCGCCAAACACACGATGAACAATTTCTGCATGGTCGATGTGCGCCCCCGGCTCAAGGAACCCTTCTCTTCTAGGCATGGCTACGCAGGCTACGCGCTTGCGCCACCCATGTTGTGCCTCCCGGTTTCTCTTTTCCTTTCGTCCGAGGGAGCGCCACTTCCCTTGGACCGCGCCGTGCTGTTGGGCGCTATGGATCATATCCGAGCACGATACAAGGACCATAAAGATATGGCCATCGCTTATATCGCTCAAGCGGCGGAAATGTTCGTTTATGGAATGAAGCAAGGATATGCCGCTAACCAGTACGTTCCAACCGAACATCCACCTGTCTGCATTGACACGATATTCAGTGTTTCTGCTAACCAATGCTACATGTTGTCTAACGATGGTCAAGGCGAAAACATACTCGACCTGACCTTCCGAGATGAAAAAGGGCAAGCCACGTTCAACCTCTCGAGATTCTTCACGTCTATCAACCATCCTCATCCCGCTCCGTACGCCCTTTTTCTTCCCGCCGCAAGCAATGTAATAACCTCGATTTACCTTCCAGCTACTTCCGTTTGTCGTCGTGGCAGGGTGTCATCGATATTGGAGCGGATTTCAACGAAAATTTGATTTCGGCGGAAGAAGTTAAGGATTACTTGGCCAAGTGGAAGGAGTTCATGTATTGTATTATGAAGTAGCCACCTAAGTCCTTGGTTGGCTCGTCGTCAAGCTTGTCTTTAAACTTGTATATCTGTCCCGTAGCTTCAATGTTTCAGTATAGCCAGTCGAGAACCAAGGGGGAATACGTACCAGAGGTCTCGGAATCATAAATTTCTCAAAGCTGCCTTGTAGAATGTCACCCGGAGGAGGTACTATAGCGAGTTAACCGCACAGAGTGCAGCTCTCGCGAGTAGTCGGTCTCCACTTCTGATCCCGGACATCCATTCGGTTATTTTCTCCCCAGTAACGAGGCTGAACGCGCAGAGATGCTCGACGATGGTGAGTAACGAAGAGGATTCGATAACCACGGTTCAATGTCTCGCGAATCGCGCCCAAGCCGGTGGAGCTTTCGAGACAATCGCAAAGGCGTCGGCAAGCGTTATAAAGGGCACTTCTTGACCTGGGCGCAGACAAGTTTCCCAAAATATGGGCAAGTATCCAAGTAAACTACTTGTGCGTTATCTTTATTTTCACCGGGTTACCGTGTATACCCAAGCAATACTCGAGAGAGACTGTGACGAGTGCACAATATTCAACTAACAGGGTGTCCACATAGTATGAAAACACATCGAACCAGAGCAACAGTGAATCCCTGAGAATGACCGAAATCAGGTCGGTCGGCCGGGTGGCGCCCAGCAGGTGTGCATACCTCCAATCCCTTCGACGGATCCTGCGCAATCGTATGGATGGACGAGAGCGGCGAGGCGTGTACACGGAAGCGTATGCTGGTCGCACGTCCGCTATGCAAGCCGATTGCGGCACTGAAACAGTTGGGGGATAGCCATAGTATATATTGCGCAGGCTTAGCAATTTTGGCTTAGCAATTTTGCGTTCGGTAGTTGCACGTTAGAGGGGTTTCCAGTGCGCATCCTCAGGACACGGACTGAGACTACCTGTGCTCGGGCAGGGCCAGCAGAAGTGACAGCCTGGCGAAGCAGCGCGGGAGCGAGGCCTGCGGAGGTGGTGGCTAGGGCGGATCAACCGCCGCCGGAATCTGTTGGAGTGCAACGACCGCATATCGTCGCGGTGTTCACGGTGTGCAAAGGCCTAGCACCTGACTCGCGAGTGTTAGGTTGAGCTGCTTGAGCTCATCGAAGAGGGCAGAGATCTTGGCGGTGTCGCCAACGGCTGGACTCCAGTGAGGTGGGGGTGGGTAAGCTAAAGATATCGATAGGTCTCCAGCGCGTTCACATTCTGCTCGACGTGGAGGACTCGGGCAGGTGTAAATAATATATTTTTGGTCTTAGGCGTGGGGGCTGCACCTGCGGCATCGGCATCCATAGGAGGGAGTGAGGCCGAGTTCCAGTGTTCCACGTAGTAGGCATTGAGCAGGACAGTGGCGTCCTCTTGGAACAGGGTACCGGCCCTCGTACCCGCCGCAGTACGCGAAGTGAAACGCACTTGTAACTGGTGAGTGGAATAAGACAAGCGCCGTCGACGCCGGACGGTCGCGGTAGTACTAAGCAGCGATGACGCGTCACAGCGCGTCACAGCCATCACCGCGCCTCCCTCTCTGCGCTACGCTACATTCTTTCAGCTCCTTTGCAGCCATGCCTACGTCGCAAAGTCCCACCAAATTTCCTTGGCCAAGTTGGCACATTCACAGAGTCTTCTTTCTTTGGAAGCCTGCCGTCCTGCAGTGATCAGCCCGCGACTCTTCTCCGACTAGATAGCGGCTGCTTCCTTCACGCTTTTTCTCAGCTTTTCGACAGCCCAAAAGCGCTCGGCAAAGGCTACGTTCTTCTGTGCGGTGGCTGTGCACATATTCCTCCGCTGACTTTGGCGCGCAACTTTACGGGTTCACTAAAGCGGCCGAACTTTCACGAGAAGAATGGGACTTCTATTTCAACTTCAATGGCAGATCAACAAGCTTGCGTCATGCCCGCAGTTCTCGGTTTACGTGGTAGCGATCTTCGTTCTTGGCGCCGGCCACAGAGGTGTTATGAGATAGGACAGCCGGACGAACTAGGTCTGTGGGGTATCAGGGCGGGCGGAACGAAATCAAGCTTCTTTCTGGGCGCTTTGAAAACGCCAAGACAAAAGCCGAGAGGCCCACTTTGTGGCGTATATGGCGCGATGATCATTTCCAAACCCAAATTGGCGCTGCGAGCCAGTTTGCATACGTGAATCGGGTATTCACGTTCCCTGGCCACAAATATCGTCGCTCGTCCATTATTGGTTTTCCCTTGGAATGCACCATCCAGGATCCATCTTCGAATCATTCTAGATCCGCCGTTGAAGGACAGCACAAGAATGCCACAGCGTCCCTTGAGTCGGAATTAGAATACTCTCGTACGACTGAATGGTAAACCGGCGCCCAATTTAGATGCGGGCACTGTAACCTGATTTATTGTGGCGTGTATGGCGCGATGATCATTTCCAAACCCAAATTGGCGCACAATAGCGCTGCGGGCCGGTTTGCATACGTGAATCGGGTATTCACGTTCCCTGGCCATGCTCCCAAGTATCGTCGCTCGTCCATTATTGGTTTTCCCTTGGAATGCACCATCCAGGATCCATCTTCGAATCATTCTAGATCCGCCGTTGAAGGACAGCACAGGAATGCCACAGCGTCCCTTGAGTCGGAATTAGAATACTCTCGTACGACTGAATGGTAAACCGGCGCCCAATTTAGATGCGGGCACTGCAACCTGATTTATTGTGGCGTGAATGGCGATGATCATTTCCAAACCCAAATTGGCGCACAATACTGTACCAGCCTGTAGGGAGGCGACGGTCACGGTCACGATGGGCTCGTCGCGTCGCCGCCGTCGAGGGCAGGTCACGGTCACGATAGCCTCCGTCGCCAATGAGCTGTCGTGACAAAAAAATCAAATTAAATTAGCAGCCCTCGAAATTCAAGTTGGAAGCTAAAAGTAGTGAATTCTGCTGATTTCCTCGTTCAGTTGAGTAACTTTACTCGTATCATCCCTGAAATTGACTGACGGAGCGCGAAAAGTGGCCGGAGAAGAAACTGCGTGTCGCCAACTTGGACGACGGTCACGGTCACTCTTGACTCTGTCGTGTCGCCCCCGGCCGCTGGACCATGTCACGGTCATCGAGCGGTCGCCCCGCTACAGGCCAGTACAGTAGCGCTGCGAGCCGGTTTGCATACGTGAATCGGGTATTCACGTTCCCTGGCCATGCTCCCAAGTATCGTCGCTCGTCCATTATTGGCTTTCCCTTGGAACGCACCATCCAGGATCCATCTTGAAGCATCTTCGAATCATTCTAGATCCGCCGTTGAAGGACAGCACAGCGTCCCCTGAGTCAGAATTAGAATACTCTCGTACGACTGAATGGTAGAGTAAGTTTCCATGAATCCCGGATATCTATCTTCCGCTGAGTTCCGAGCTCAGAACGAACCGCACGCCGGAAAAAAAGTGAAAAAACAACCCGCGCCCAATTTAGCCTGAGGTGCGGGCACTGCAACCTGATTTATTGCGGCGTATATGGCGCGATGATCATTTCCAAAACCAAATTGGCGCACAATAGCGCTGCGAGCCGGTTTGCATACGTGAATCGGGTATTCACGTTCCCTGACCATGCTCCCAAGTATCGCCGCTCGTCCGTTATTGGCTTTCCCCCGGAATGCACCATCCAAGGATCCATCTTCGAATCATTCTAGATCTGCCATTGACGCACAAGAATGCCACAGCGTCCCCTGAGTCGGAATTGGAATACTCCCGTTCGACTGAATGGTGAAGTAAGTTCTCATGAATCCGGATATCCATCTTCCTGATATCTCATGCGACAAGCGATAGTTCGCAAAAAAAAAGGTCGTGATGAAAGCGGCTCTTGATAAGTATCAGGTAACAGCTGAGGCGTTCCTTCCGGCGGAAACCCGATACAGAATAGTCCGTGCAGTACAATTCCCGGAGCTGACCTGAGAACCGGACTTTTATTCAGTCCCTTTTTGAGGCGTAGCTAATCAAGCACTTCGATGATCCACATGAAGCTGATGGATGCCGTCTCCCCACGTCCCGATACGTATTTACGGGCGATTTTTTGCAACCCCATATAAAACACCGCACTTGACGATCCCCCATATCGCATGGCTAACGTGACCACACTTCCAAACGCCTTTACGCCTCTGGCATTTTTGCCTCCTGCCTTGGCAGGACAGTTTGAAGTCTCTAGGTACATCTACGCTGGGACGCTTGGCGTAAGTATGGGCCCCTGCCAAAACTGCAACTCACGCTTTTGCAGGCATACCTATGGGATATCGGATTAAACCTGGGAAACGACTACAAGTTGCTCTTCGAACATCGGGTCCGCTTTCCAACAATCGTGTATTTTCTATCAAGGTTGTCGTCACGGATTTACTGCATTTTGTCACTGAATTGAACTTTGCAGAGTATTCACTCTATCGTACATAACAACTTCCTTCGTATTTCAAGGTGATCTCCTTCCTATGTTTACTTTCCGTCCATACGTTCTCAAAGCGGTACAGTTTCGAATGTCGCCGACTGCAGTGCCTTGATGGTTGGGCTTGGAGTCTGCAACGTCCTGGCCCAATCGGCCACCGCGATGTTGTTCTTCTTGCGAGTCACTGCAATTTGGTACCCGAGCAAAGTGGCCTACGTCGTGTTTCTACTGTTGTGGCTCGGCGTAACCGGCGCTGCGGTAACCGTCCCTGCAGGCATTCGCGGAGCCCACATTGCAACCACCATGCAGTGTATCAATACGGTGGTTCCCGACTCCACGGAAGCCACTGCGATAGTGGGGCTAATCAACGACAGCGCCGTTTTCCTGGCTATCAACTACCGCATCCTGGGATATACATTGGTGTCGGAATCGTTTAAGAACATTGTCGTCACATTTTTCGGTGGGGGGCATCTGTCGAGACTCTCTCGCGCCCTCGTCCAAGGCGGTCAACATTTCTATCTGTGCGTATTGCTCATGATATACGTTTGTCAACTAACGGTGGCCATTTTCCCCCAGGGTCGCAGTCTGCGCCAATATAGTGATCCTCGTTTTGGTGAAGGTCCCCGGCGTCCCTCCGACGTACCGGGGCATGCTCACCATCCCTTCAATCTCTCTCGTCAATGCGATGGCATGTCTAGTCTTCAGGAAGATAAAATTTGGACTCATCACGACCGATGGCACATCCTTTCCAAAAAGCAAAAGTGGTAATACCTCCACCTTCCACGCCACAGCGAATCCGCGATCGCATCCCGTGCGTTTCCGAAGCGGCGACCCATCCGCCACTGACTTCGAATCCACTCCCGATTACCCTCTGGAAATACGTATTGAACGGGAGCCATCTGGGAAAGAGGGGAATACGCTTGTCGCGGAAAACACCAAGGGATCGTTGCAGTGAGGGTGGAAATGAAAGGAGGATATATGGCATCGAATCATGGGTCCTTGACTCGACGTAATCATTTTGCATTCCTATTTCTTATCTTCTTATTTAGATCAATCATCTTTACAATTTTAGGCTGTTCATCAAAAAAAATGATGTGTCTGGAGTCGTCTGCTCGGTACTCCCCTTTGCTCAAGGAAAATGCGTGGAAACGGCCGCCCAGGCACTCCTAAATATTTTGTATAGATCTGGAACAATAGATTTACTGTCACTATCCGACGGAGCCAGAGTAAGCCAGCCCAGGCGCTCCTTAGTAAGCTGCTCGAGTAATAAATATAGAAGAAAAAAAGTGAACGTGACATAGTGGTCGAGAGACAACTTGCCGCTGATTGCACTCCGCCATTCTACTCCCCTTGACATTCGGTCAATTCTTGCCGCCCAGATTAAAGGTTCATCTATCTGCTGGGTGCTCAGATAGTACATCTCTCGCGATGTTCTGCAGTACGGAGGCCTCCATATTTGATATAAAAACGGCGTGAAAATTACACACGACGACGACGATGAACCTATCACGATAATTTATACTGCAAGGAGAGAGGCAGGGACGATTAACCAACCGGCCAGAAAGTTTGAACCGGAACCCCCACCGGTCACTCTACCCTTGAGCAGCCGCCTGAGGGAATTGGTAGCCAATCCTGCTGAATCCTGTCTACTGACACATTGACGATATAGGCATTTTTGTGATTTTTTTGGGTGCTGGAAGCGCTATTGCCGCGGAGCGGAGGCCACCATTAATTCGAAGCGGATATTCAATGACGGGATGTACAGACGTGGCATGCTAATTACCAAGTGAGTGCTGAAAGAAGAGAAAGGACTGGGCGCAAAGCAAAGAAAATCGATGGATTAGACAGAGAGACCGGGAGGTGAAAGCGGAAGCCACCATGGTTGGCAATTGAGTTTAAAGCAGTCAATGTAGGTTGAAGGGGAGCGCGATGAGTCAGAGGCAAATTGAAGAGCTCCGAGCAAAATTCCGACACGGCGGTGACGCACACGGCGGTACTTTAGTAACGTCTGGAGGCCACCGTGTAGTTGAACCAACTTTATAGCACATTTGGAAGTTGAAAACCACACAAGATGCATATTGTGAAGGTGCTGGCAGAAACAACAGACCGACACATATTTTTCAGAGAAGTAGGCAAATCTAGAAGCAGGTACGGTACGGTACGGGGGAAGAGCTGGATTCCAAAGAGATGAATTCATTAGTCGATAGTTCAAATATCACCAAGAGGCCACATGGAGAATGGCTGGATAAAGCGACCTGAACTGGATTTACATGGAGGTCAAGAATAAGAAAGGTGATGCAGAATATCTCATGGACAACATGAAAAATCCAGGGTGAAAAAGAATCCCACTGCCCTGACTTGAACCCACGCACCATCAAGATTACGTGATGTGTCATTGGAGGGGGTGTTGGCTGAGCGCGGAGTTTGAATATTTTGGACGATGCCGATGATCGGCATCATAGTGGCTGTACTGTCATTAACCGTTCTTTAACAAAATGGCTCCTCGGCTGTGCTCTTTCCCCATATATCCATGCTCTTCCTCTGCTCTTCGTCTCTGCTTAGCTCCATCTGTCATCAATTTCTCGTGCTTTTACCACTGCTCCACCGGCCTTCGTTGCTCCATCTGGCCAAGTCACCATTCTGTTTCTATCCTGACCCCATTAGGTCTGTTCAACCTCCCCACTTCTTCAACTGTTCACTGCCCGAACTGTGCCGCAGTATGCACAGTCCGAAATCACTCAGCAGACCAGCCTGCAGTTCTCTTTTGGCAGGTTTTGGCAAGTCACAGTTCATCGCAGCAACTGCTGCCTGGGCCGCAGTTCATTTCCATTATAGTAGATCCGGCCGTGTCAGCAACAGCCTCTGGGTCGGCTAAACAGCGAGTAACCCGGTGAGAACCCCAACCAGGAGAAACCCGATAGACACTAGTAGCTCGTGTGTTCCCCGAGCAGTAGGACCAGTCGTACGGCGTCCTCCCTAGGAGGCCGTATGTCGTAGGTCGGGATGCGAGGCGGAACCCGGAACGAGTCGAAGAGGGTGTGATATCCACTCAGGTACAAAACCCGAGGCGTGGATACAACCCATAGTACGGTGCAAAGGAAGCGGGGCAGGGTGGAGACAATGCCTATGTCAAGCCAAGGTAGAAGCCTGAGATTAGACGAGGTAGAATCTACTGTACATGGAGATTCTACCGTGCTTATATAGGCTTCTAATAAATTAAAGTGATCGCGGTCAATCGCGATCGGTTCCTGCACCGCAGCATTAAGGAGCACTAATGCTGATGCTCCTGGACTCCTCTGTGTTGGTTTCCGTGGTGTCGGTGGACCTAGGAGACCCGATGTTCGGGTTTCCTAGTCCTGAGTGTCATCGTATCCAGTGGTTCAAACCCCCGATCGGTTTGCAACCACTCCTGTACTTCGTGTACGCTTCTGTGTCAGCCTGTTGGTGCGTCCGGGGACTAGGATGCGTCTGTACGGGTTCCTAGTCCCTAACGTCTCCTGTGGCGCAGACTCCCCGAGTCTGCGACTTTAGAATCCGAGGTCGGGTTTCAACTGTGAGAAGGTCACGTGGTGGCGTCATGAGAGTCCCGTGCCGCTAAGACGCGTCTGTATCCATACAGATGCGTCACGCGAAAAAGTAGAACCCGGGCGATTCATGACAGGCCGCAATGTATGCTTCCAAACATAAATAGCACGGTTTTCCTGACCCCAAGCCCCGGACTTTTCGCTCACTCTCCTCAACTATCCTCAAAACTACTGGGTCCGGACTCTGCTTTCTCTGCACATGTTCAGTCGCTGCTCGGGACTGTTGTCTGATCTGGCTCATCTTGGAAATGGCTGGTTGCTCCGATAAATTCAGCTGGCGCTGCCATGGGCAAAACCATTCTCAGCTGATGCTCTAATGGGTTTCTCATCACACCTACCCTCAAAGTATTGGCAATTCCACGACCGGAATGACACCCACTATCAACATGTGTTCTCCGGACCTGTGTGCTGCGAATATTTTATGCCCTTGGATGTTTGTCATTCCTTCAGCCTTCGCCCATGAACAGATTCACACTTCAGATTCATTGTTCCTTCCTGTCTATTGGTTTGTGGTGTTGGCGTGGTCAAATCCCCAATTTTATTCTGTATTCCGGAGCTCTGAGTTCTTTCTCTTGCCGGCTCTGATATTGTGTCGTCATACTGAATGCCGAATGAATGCTTCCTCCTGTTTTTTTTTGAGTGACTGTTAATTCTCACTGAAGTATTTGTGGTACTCCCATTCTTTGGTTTCCACAGAAATGAAATTGCCTTTCTTTCACGCTTTTGGATCCCAGAGCAAAGCGGAGGATCATCTTGTCATTATACAGTTAAAAGCTTCATAAACCACACATGGACTTCCTCAAAATTCTGACGAGCCAGTTTTCAATCAAATTGGTGTTAGACCGGCACCTATCTTTGAAATTTTTGTAAATGACCAGAATTGAACCCGGAATAAAGGAAAAGAAAACTTTTCTTGGTGATCCGGTAGCCGTAGAGTAGAGTTGAATATAGAAAAAGGAATTGTGGTGTTGAAGCATGTGAAAACAGGCAAAAAAGAGGTTGTCAATAGGATGGAAAAGTGTTAAATGAGTGCAAGTGTGAGACGAGATGAAACAGGGATTTTGGTGGCTAAGAGCCCACTGGTGGCATTCCCAAGTGGAAGGGGCGAGGTGTGACGCTGCTACCTCTGGGTGCTTGCCCTGCACTGGCCGCGTAGATGGTGGTACAAGCTTATAATTTGATGATGTGGCAGTATTTACATTACAAACAAATGCTGTAATGTAAAATAGGAGGCATAATAGTGTAGAATTCAAACGAGGATGTGGAAGGATTTCCACATCCCGGCTGTCCGACCCTTCCACAACGACCCAGGTGAAGGATTACTGGAGCCGTGGGAAGGGAGCCAAGGCATCTGAATGGGTGGAGCCAAGGAGGGTGGAGTTCTGGAGTGGAGGTGGACAGAGTCCTGGAGTTCTAGAGTGAACTAGAACGGAGGGAATGAATCCGGAATGGAGAGGGAGTGGTTGACTCATATCAATTGACCGGTGGGATGCAGGCAAGTTGTCAGACATTGGCAGCTCGTCCGGATGGATCACCTGGAAGGATGGCTGAAGCCAAGACAGCCAAGGCAGTCGAGGGGGACAAGGTTCAGAGCTGAGGGAAAGTCCAGACGATGACCAGAAGATATAGAGAACCCGGAGGCATGGCAGAATGGTCACTTGGAAGGGAACAGCCATGGAGAAGTGAGCCGGAGGGGATGGCTCAGAGTCTAGAGCTGGAGCACAGCCACAAGTGCCTGGAATACAATTGGAAGGACACTGGAGCTATGGCAGAATAGTCACCCGGAAGGGAGACAGCCATGGAGTGAGCCACAGGGAATGGCTTGGAGTCTGGAGCCAGGACACAGGCAAAGGTGCCTAGAATGCGACCGGAGGAATACTGGAGGGTACTGGAGGATTTCCGGAGGGAGGTCAGGAGCAACCAAGAACAAAGGAATAAAGGGAAAGGGGAAACACTCAGTAATCCTTCATTGCGTGAAAACCCCTGTGGCCTGGAAGACTGGATTGTCAGAGTATCATCAACAACAATGTGGTCTAGACCTGGAGCCTGAATCCGGATGGGACTCGGATTGAGGATCGAGTGGACCAGAGGTGGAACCAGAGGGTAGCCTCAGAGGAGTAGTGGTGAAGGGCTGAGGTTGGGAATGGAAATGAAGTGCCTAATAGGGTTGTGGGTGGGCAAGTTGGCATGGGCTCCCAAGAGTTCACCTCTCAGCTAGGCTCGTGACCAACCGCGTTCGCCATCACGTGGCTGCGCTTTTCACGGTTGGCGAAGCGGCTGGGATCACTGGTTGCCGTTTTGGGTGATCCTGCCAAAGATGATTTGATACTTGGTAAAATTTCGTCGCGAGCCTTCTAAAAAAGTGTAAAAAGTTGCCTAGTCAAACTTGAATAACTTTTAATTTCGCGTCGATTGAGATCCACTTGTTTTTTGACTTTCTGTGAGCATTTTTAACGTGTCTGATCCGCTTTGACACTGCACACCACGTTCCTGCTTTCAGCTCACTCGCGAAGACTTGTTTCTGCTGCCGAAGATGCCAAATTGTTTACGATTGATGTGAACTACTTTTCTGGAAGCTATTCTGAGGTGTTTACGGAGCCTGGGAAGCCTGTACTGTTTACCGCGTTCTTTCAAATGAGTCCCATAGTGCCGTCGCCTCAGCAGTAGGCTGAAAACTCGCTTGAATTTCCTCCGGTGTCTGTGCAACTGCTCGGCTTCTTCGTGTGGTGCTGCTAGGTACTGGGGTACTTGTGCCGGCAGCAGGCGTGCTTCCTGCGGTGATTCTCAGCCCATCAGGACGGCAACATTTTGACTTACTGTCCACTTCTATCCCGCTCGCCATCTCTGCTGCCGGGTGTTTCTTCCCCTTTGTCTTTGGTGGGAGCGGAACCATTGCGGGGATTTCTTGAGCTGCAAGACATTCATACAACTCCGTGCCGTACTTCGTCCACCAAGTCCATTGTCCTGCCAGCACTTTCTGCAGATGCTCTTTGGAATTTATCGGACCAACAGAAGATAGAAGCGCAATGGTTTCATCTCGGAGGATTGCCGATGCAGCAAACAAGGGCGACATGTAATCGCACTCCTTGATTGTTGTTTGCCACTTGTCCAGCACAACTTGTAGGTCCTTGTTGACCTCGCCGCGTTTGATCGCAGATTGACGCGCCACTTTTTGCGGCTTTCCAGCACGAACAACGTCGAGGAGCTCTGGGGAACAGATGTCACAACAGGATACATGTCAGCACAGAGCAGATTCCGGGTTCTGAGATGACGAAGGCGACTGAAGCACGAAGAGTTCCAAACGAATAAGCCTGGAGTTTAGACTAGAATAGTGTAAAGTACAGGAGAATAACTACGGTTTATATACTAAAGATCTCTAGGGGTCTATATATTAAGGTACAGTGTCCAATGACAACGGACAAGATTAATGCGAAGTAAATGAAGGGGTATAGGAACGTAGAGGGGTGATCGGGAACCCGAAGGTCGGGAAACCGATCACAACCGTTTGGGATCCTAAAACGGTATCCAAGTTCGATTGATCAGATAGTTGATCTGATCAATGATCGGGTTGTTCGGGTTGTTCGGGTTCTGGAAGTAAAATGAAAAGACGATTCATGACATTACCCCCCCTCTAGGTGAAACCCGCCTCGGGTTTCACGATCGACGCCGCTTCTTGTTCCACAGGTCCTCGCTGGTGATGACCCATTTCTGTCCGTGTGCGGTCTCCCTCAGAGCCGCCGGGTACTTCTCGTAGAAGTCCTCAAGACACTCCGTAGAATCACCCAAGTGTTCTAAGGGCTCCCAAGTATTATCTTCGGGTCCGTAACCCTCCCATCGGATGAGGTACTGCAAGCGTTTCCGCTTCTTGTTGAGGCGTATTTTCAGTACCTCGGCAATCTCATAGAGATCCACCCCGTCCACTACGTTAGGCGGAGGAGGATCGTCCTGATGCTGATGAGCCGCCACCGGTGGAACCCAGGGTCGAAGGAATACGGTGTTGAAGACGGGGTGAACCTTCCAGGAATCGGGGAGTTTAAGCTCGTAGGAGATGGCTCCCACTTTACGGACAACCGTGAAGGGACCATAGCGCCGAGCTTCGAACTTCTTCGTCGGGCGATGTGTGACCAAGTTCGCTCCAGAGAGGTACACTTTATCGCCGGGTTTGTAGTCGGGGTCTGCCTGTCGTTTGGCGTCGTAGAACCTCTTCATCGTCTCCTGCGCAGCGCGCATGGCGGCCCCCGCTTCCTCTCGGACTTTCGACATCCGGGTTGCGAATTTTGTCGCATCCTCAGTCGGAACTTCAAGCCGTGGTTCTGTCCCCTTCCGCGGGTGGAACCCCATGGTTACGAAGAATGGACTGAAACCCGTAGTCTTGCTAATCTGATCGTTGTGGTTGAATTCTGCCAGAGTCAACCAGTCCGCCCAGTCGTCCTGCAAGAAGTTGGTGAAAACCCGAAGGTATTGCTCGATGTTCTGATTGACCCGTTCGGTCTGTCCATCGGTTTGGGGGTGATAGGCTGTCGAAGCGTTCGACTTTATGCCCAGGAGCTTCAACAGATCCCGCATGAAATGCCCCACGAATTGCGTTCCCCGGTCGCTAATCACCACTTCGGGCAACCCGAAGTCCTTCCACACATGGTCACGGTAAATGCGCGCCATCCCCTCTCCTCCCAGGTGTTCGGTGCAAGGCACAACCCGGATTCCTTTCCCCAGTCGATCCACGATCACCGCGATAGAATCGTATCCATTACTGACGGGTAGTTTGGTGATTAAGTCCACCGAAACATTCTGCCAAACTCTTTCCGGAACCGCGTTAGGGTGTAGTGGTCCTCGGAGTTTAGAGGGAAAGAGCTTTGTCCACTGACACACGGGACAAGCCGAGACGTATCGTTTAGCGTCCGATAGCAGAGAGGGCCAGTAGTAGTTCCGGGTTACTAATTCCGCCGTTCGGAATTGTCCTGGATGTCCGGAAATGTAGTCGTCGTGGTGTGCTCGTAGAACCCGGTGTCGTAGATCTCCAGTTGGGGGAACATATACGGTTCGATACCGGGTTACGAACCCGTCCTCGTGTTCTTCCCAGCCCTCAGCCTTTTCTTCTAGCGCTTTCTTCACCGCATCTTCCCAATCAGCTTTTCCAGCCTTGATGTCCTCCATGAATTGATCCCCCGGCGTGTCGTCCAAGACCGCCGGCATGGCTTTCAAAAATTCCTCCCCGTCCATCCTCCAGAAGTATTGCTCCGGCAACAGCACAAGATTCGAATTATCCTGCGCCCCCTTCTCATGACCGCTTCGTCTCGAAAGCGCGTCGGTTTTCGCGTGTTGTTTTCCGGGCTTGTGAATGAGCGCGAAGTCATATTCGCTGAGTTCCAAAGACCACCGAGCTTGTCGTCTATTGAGTTTCTTCGTCGTGGTGAAGTACTCCAGATTTTTGTGGTCGGTCCAGATCTCGAATTTTAGCTGGCTGCCCTGTAGGTAGTGTCGCCATTCGTAGAGCGCCCGCATGATCGCCAGCATTTCTTTATCGTGAATGTCGTAGTTCCGCTCGGTGTCATTTAGTCCCTTGGACATAAACACAATCGGAACCCACACCCCGTCCTGACACTGCGTCAAGCAAGCCCCCGTGGCGTAATCCGAAGAATCCACCTCCACCCGCCACTCCCCAACGTCTGTTGGGAAATGCAGTACGGGTTCCGAAGTTACGGCCAATATTAATTGGTCGAATGCGTTCTTCTCCAGTTCTCCCCACCTCCACTTGTAATCCTTCCGGGTAAGACGAGTTAACGGCTTCGCGTAATCCCCGAATCCTTTGATGAAGCGTCTGTAGAAGTTGAGGAACCCGAGGAAGCTTTGTACGTCCTTGACATTCTTCGGGGTCGCCCATTGTCTAACGCCCTCGACTTTGATGGGATCCATCCGAATTTTCCCATCGCCGACGATAACTCCCAGATATTCGACCTCTCTCTGTTCAAACTCGCATTTCTCGGGTTTCAGGAACAACTCGTTCTCCTGAAGGATCCGCAAGACCTCCTTGACTGTGGAGCGGTGTTCTTCCAGGTGTTCCGAATAGATGAGAATATCGTCCAGATAAACAATAACCCGTCCTTCCGCAATAAGATCCGCGAAGATGTCGTTCATCATGGATTGGAAAGTGGCCGGCGAGTTCGTAAGGCCAAAGAACATAACCAACGGTTCCCACAACCCTCGGTTTGTGACGAACGCGGCTTTCTCTTCGTCTCCTTCCTTGATCCGGATATTGTTGTATCCCCATCGAACGTCCAATTTAGTGAACCAGGTTGCCTTACGGAGCATGTGCATGATCTCCGATATCAACGGAAGAGGATACCGGTTCTTGATGGTGAGGGCGTTCAACTTCCGATAGTCCTGAACAGGCCGTAGCTTCCCGTCCTTCTTCTTCACGAAGAAGAAAGGAGAGGCCCATGGCGACTTCGAGGGGCGAATACGTCCGGTTTCCACATGTTCTTTAATGAACACGTCCAATTCCGCTTGCTCCGGGACCGACAATGGAATACTCCGCCCTTTTACGGGTTCTGCGCCGGGTTTCAACTCTATCGCGTGGTCCCACTTTCGCCGTTCCGGTAGTTTGTCGAAGTCCTTTTTCTCGAAGACCCCTCGAAATTCCTCCAGATAATGAGCGGGAACGCTCTCTTCCAGCGTCTTAGCCCCTTTGGCTTCGTGAGCAGCGGCTGCCAGTTTAGTAGCCACGCTACCCATAGCGCGGAGGTGTTCGGCATCCCGTGTGTCCAGAACGTCTTTGGGATACATCTTCGTGACAAAGATGCGGTCTCCCTCTCCTACGTCAGTGTTGTCCTCCTCCTCCCACTCCTCCCATAAGCGGGCTCGTTTGCAAGCGGCAGGACACCTGGAGAAACGGAGGGTTTGTTTCTGCCAGTCGATCTCCGGGTTGTGTTGTTTCAACCAATTGAACCCGATGATGACGTCGTTCTTCCCGGTATCCGTTACCGCAAACGAGAATATTTCGGCGTGGTCCTGTACGCGGAGACGCATGCGCGCAACGTGGGTAATTCGCCCTCCTTTGTTGAGGGAACCATCCGCGTTGTAAACCGGAACCGCTACAGCTGGGGGTTCCACTTCGATTCCGTGCTCGTCGACGAACCGCTGGCTCATGAATCCGTTGGTAGCCCCACTGTCCAGTAACCCGACCACTGTATAACCTTTCAGGTTATTCAGCCCCTCAAGGGTCATTGGAACCATCATGGAGTTCCCAGTGGCCCGGATATACTGGGGTGGCTCCTTCAAATTGTCCAGTATGCCTAGGGCGTCAGGAAAGTAGGCCGTTCGGATTTCTTCCACCATCTCGTCGTCCACCTCTTGTATTCTGGCCAGGTGAGTCCACTTGGTGATGATTTCCCGCGCCTTCCATTCTTGGGCCCGCGCTCGGGTTGCAACCCGGCGCGCGCTTCCGAGGGGGAGTCTGCGCCATTCCGCTTTCTCCCGCTCGGGCTTCCGGGGTTTCTTGCCCCTTCGCTTAGAGTCAGAGGGAGGAGCGGCTCCCTCACTCTTCTCAAACTCAGAGGGAGTCCTCGCTCCCTCTTCCATTTCCACTGTGTCTTCCCCCACACCGGGTTCTTCGATAGTCAAAACAGAGAATGAATTGTTCGAAGTCGTTACAGGTGGGGGGGGTATAAGAGAATCCGAGGGCACAGTCTTCACTCGGATTCGTCGACAAAATCCTCCTTCCCGAGGTGTTCCTCCATCATTTCCGAGATCAGAGCTCGGAACTGTGGGTTGGTAGGTCCTCGGGTAGTGCAGTTACGGGCCATATGCCCGATTTCTCCGCACTGGTAGCATCGGGGAACCGGCTTCTTGCTGACCGTCCGGTCTATGTCCATAGGCGCGGGCCCCGCGCTAGGGGCTCTGCCAGTGGCGACCGGGGGCGGAACGACGGCCGCAGGGGGATTCGTTGGAGCGCGCTGCTCATTCCTGCGAAAGAAGTTCCCCGGGTTCTGGTTCTGCTGCACTTTAGGCACCGTGACGGGGCGATCGCGAAGCGCGCCATCCATAACGTGGAAGGCGCGACGCAACCCGTCGTGCTTGATGACCGCCGCCTTCCAGTCGGCATAGGTAATCGGTAGTGCGGTTTGCCCGTAGACGGACTGCAGAACCGGCTTCAAGATCCCCTGCTTGAGGAGACGGATAAGTGTGGTTTCGTCGTAACCCGCGGTGTTGTTGTACGTGTCCAGGAGCGTGAAGTACTCCGTGGCCGTTCCCACACCCTGGCGCAGCTTCTCGATTTTAGCCTGCGCGATTTCCACCTGTGCCCCTCCTTTAAAGGCATCAATGAGGTTCTTCTCGAAGACCTCGTAACTCCGATACAGCGGTGTATCGGGGTCCCTCGGGTTGCGCATGGCCTGCACAACGTTGTTGGCCCATGCCGCTGCCGATCCTTCCTTCATGTAGGACAGGACGAAGGCGATCTTCGCGCTGTCCCACTCGTACGTCGGGTTATCCAGGAAGTGCAACCAGCACTCCGCCAGATAGGAGTCCACCAACTCGGAGTCTCCCTTAAACGGGGTAGGGGCGGCGACACGGGCCGTCTTAACCTGTTTAGTCTCCCTGGGCCCTCCCGTAGAGGCTCTCCCCAGGGCGACGAGGGCATCGCTCAAGAGTTGTTGCGAATGGAGGTTGTCCTCGCGGAGCAGACGATTCTCTCCGCGCAGGTTTCCCAGCTCCTCCTGCATCACTCCGAATTGCCCTCCTGCGTGTGTTAGGGCCTGCAGCAGGACACTGTCCCTCTCCTCGCCGTTTAGGGCGCCAAAGCTCTCCATCGAGGGGAGCACGTATTCGGTGCTCATCGTGTTACGTCCAGTCGGGTACGCCGTGTAGAGACACTATTCTTTTGTCAGCACAGAGCAGATTCCGGGTTCTGAGATGACGAAGGCGACTGAAGCACGAAGAGTTCCAAACGAATAAGCCTGGAGTTTAGACTAGAATAGTGTAAAGTACAGGAGAATAACTACGGTTTATATACTAAAGATCTCTAGGGGTCTATATATTAAGGTACAGTGTCCAATGACAACGGACAAGATTAATGCGAAGTAAATGAAGGGGTATAGGAACGTAGAGGGGTGATCGGGAACC
This sequence comes from Mycena albidolilacea, assembly GCA_029282495.1. Lineage (NCBI taxonomy): Eukaryota > Fungi > Basidiomycota > Agaricomycetes > Agaricales > Mycenaceae > Mycena > Mycena albidolilacea. Next base: position 623,708 of record JARIHO010000055.1, on the reverse strand, counting down.
CGAAGGTCGGGAAACCGATCACAACCGTTTGGGATCCTAAAACGGTATCCAAGTTCGATTGATCAGATAGTTGATCTGATCAATGATCGGGTTGTTCGGGTTGTTCGGGTTCTGGAAGTAAAATGAAAAGACGATTCATGACAATACAGTAGGATCTAGACTCTGTAAGCACACTTTTCGATCTCGGTGGCATTCAAACTTGACTTACTGGCAGGCTTGTTACGGTAAATGGTGGTCAGGATCGCTCGTCGACATGTTCCTGACTGCACTAGAACATACAGTCCTTCGTTCGCAGCCTCGGGGTCGAGTGGAGGAGTATCCGCAACCGGAATCACATTGTGCTTCCCACCAGCAGCGCCACGATTGATTCCTCGAGATTTTGCATACGCCTTTCTTTCCTGCGCCTTTTTTCGCTTCTCAGCCTCGCTCTCCTTCTCTTTAGCTGGCTGCTCCTTCGCAAGCTCGGCAAAGAGATCAATCGCATATGCACTAGGCTCGACAAGCAGAATTGCGATACTGGTCCGCCCATATGCCCGCGCAGCTCGTCCGGCCCTCTGAACAAATACGGACACAGACGACGGCAGCTTCCATTGCACTACAACATCGATATCTGGAATATTACACCCCTGCATTGATTAGGTGCGTCCGGATACTCAGGCAAAGGAGGATTAGACTCACCATTCCAGCAGCATCTGTACAGACCAGGATTCGCACCGTCCCCTCCTTGAATTTTTCCATGGCCTTCTTCCGGTACTCCTTCGACAGCGCCGCATTGTACAGTTGAATCGGGATGCATTTCTTGAGAGGTCATTTCTTTTTTTTTTCGGCCTGACGGCTGTACCTACCTACCTCCCCTATGTCCCGGCTTCACCGGCCCGAACCCCCTTGTTTCCTGCATATGAAGGAAACATCCACTCACCTAGATTTTACAGCTCCTTATGTAGCCCGGCCCCAAAACTGTTTTTCATCTTTAACACATGCAATTGAGTGAAATAAAATGGGATTTTACAGCCGTTTGCAAAATTTAAAGTTATGACACTAACTAAAAATAGACACACCGGAGAAAGCAAACTCTTGACCTAGGTCAAAAGGGTAACCAATGTAAGTTGTTTCAGTAGACGAAAAAAAAGAATATACTTGATGTCTTGATGTAGTATGAAACCAACCCCGAAAGAGCAAGTGGCAAACACCCTATTGGGGATCACTTTCACTCTTAGTGTTAGCAAAGTACAAAAGGACTGCTGAGAGGTAGACTCGCAACCAGTACATTTTAGGCAACCAAACTTTTTGATCACGAGGCAAGCTGAGGGATCAAAAAAGGTTCCTAAAACGACTGGGATCATTGGTCGACATTTTGGCAGGACCCGCGAAAGATGATTTGATACTTAGAAAAATTCTAGCGCAAACCTTCAAAAAAAGTGTAAAAAGTGGCCTAGTCAAATTTGAATAACTTTTGATTTCACATCGATTGAGATTAACTTGTTTTTTGACCTTTTTCAAGGATTTTGGCCTGGACGGTACAGCGCCGAGAGATACAGGAGTGAAGATGAATTTAAAACACATTAAATTCGCATCCCTAGTAGCTATCAACATAGTCCATATCATCTGTGTCATCTGCGATGAAGCCCGCGAGGTCCAATTCCGTGTCCATATCCAACTGTGAGTTAAATATGAAACCAGTATCACCGCCATCCATATCAAGAGCCACATCGTCGGCATTGTCTCGCGTCAACGTCGGTTCATCCACTTCATCTATTGTACGCTCGAACACGGTGAGAAGTTCCTCGTTGGGATCGACACTGCCGTGACTTCCATTTTCGGAAGTCTCGTCGTCCACATCGCTCATCTCCACGTCGGCGGGTGATAGAACAAATGGCACAGAGCTGCCAGGAGGATCTGAGGGCAGTGGAGGGGGAACACTGGAAGTAGCTTCTGGCATTGATTCCGGCACATCTGACCAAGTAGATACAAGGGGCCGGAGACGGCGGCGGGCTTGTAGCTTCAAAAGAGCGGCATTGTGCTCGGTCAAGGGGTTGGAAGTATTGTCTGTAATTTGCTGAATACCATCTGTGATGACATCCGGGGTAGGGGAGCCGTCACCGTCCGCAAAAACACGCCCCTTGATCTCATAGACTTCGTGCTCAGCCAAACTACCCATAAGGAGCTCGATATCAGCGGAGAGGTTAGTGGGAGCATGTTTTGTGCCTTGGTCCGAGCCAAGGATGTTGATGATGGAGGTGGAAAGATGGCAGAGGGCGGTGACACATGGTGGACCATACCAAGCCACTCCCAAGACGCGGCACTGCCATGAGCCTGGTAAATAGTCTGCGAGCCGTTAGTACAATACTTTTTCTTCTGTGCGCACCCACCTTGATCCAGAAGTTCATGTGCTCTTGCATAAGGTCTACCTCCACCCACGAGAACGGTTTCCCCGTCGGATTAACAAGCCAGTTGTTTAGGACGATATTTCTATACGTAGGTCAATATCTGTAAGTATTAAAATAGGGGCGAGCATACCGGATTGGTTTCAGCCATACATGGGTCAAGTTATGGATGAGATGCATCATCTCGTATGCATACTTGGACCGGCCGTTCCCCCGGAAGCTGAGAGCAAGTACCTTCAGCACAAGCACAACACGTCCCGAATCACGTGCTTTGATTGAATCTGTGAACTCGCGAGAAATAAGAGCATCGCGGAGGAGCAGAGACACATTCTCGAAGATCTGATCCCCGGGTGGTACACCTTCGGCTTCCTCTGCCATTTTTCGCTCCCAACGGAGCTTTGAGACAAGGTTGGCATTGGCATATTTCTTTTGAATCAGAGCTGCATACCTGTCCAATTGAGCAAAAGAAGTTATTGAGTCTGCGCATTCGGCCAACGATGTTTTGCCGGACACAAGCAGCAGACAGTGAAGTATGCACGCATAAAGAGAAACAAATACGAGGTTGTGGCAGACACGAAACGGGGGAAAGGAGGTCAAGAGAATCGGGGAGCGGTGAAGCATGATGTTGTGGAAGAAAAGAGAGCCTGGGTTTCGCGTCCCCCGGTGCGGGACACCCCAGTGCATAACAAAGAAGCCGTGCATATCTGCTATCTTGCCGTGGAACAGGCCCGACATCCACACACCCCACCCAAATCCTGAGTACCCTCCCTCATGTCCAGCGCGGATGTTCAGGAGAGACCGGAGTCGGGCAATAGAGAGCTGGTCACCACACAATATCTTGACAATCCAATTCCAATGGGACAGACCCTTGACCTGGAGCTCTGTGTATATCGCATCAACGACCTCGGCGTTCCCGATGATTGTGGACTCGTTGATGTTCCATGCGGGCAGCGGGTGCAGCCGAGTACAATGCAATTCGATTTTCTCGGGTGTAACGGGCTGAGCATTCTGCACATCATCACAGAACCTCTTAAAGTGTTCCCCGCCGTGCTCCACTATGATGCGGAGGATGCAGTGTCGCAAACACTTATCCATTAATTCTGACTCCGCGGCAGTTAGAAGGATGTCGTCAATGGAGAGTGGTGGGGCTGCGTGGAAAGCGGCATCCAGGTCTGCGATCCGCATTTGTTCTGCGGCAGCTTTCCACAACGGAAATATGGTGGCGCAGGTCCCGTTCTCCTGTGAATCTAGGGTAATCGGGTCAAGATGGCATCTGATGAGTAAGAGATGTAAATACCTGTTCGTCCCATTATTTGCTCTGCCGCACGAAAAACTAGATTGATGTTGTCGTAAGATGCTGCAAACAGCCCAGTTGAAGCGGCAACCCTCGCAAAGCCTCGCATGGAGAGGGAGAGCTCCTGGAGCGTGCCGGGCTTAACAATTCTCTTCAGATTTTCGATTTTTGCTGCCAAGGGGCAGTCGGGATCCGAATACCGGATATGGGGAGGGGGGGGGGGGGGGGGGTCCCCGGCGGGGCCTTAAAAAACTTTTTATAGTAGATTTTGAATTAGCTCAGAATGATATTTAAGCCACTTTGGAGGCTAGGGGGAGTTCAGAGGGCACAAACTGACCTACCAGAAGTGTTTTTCAGCTCTCAGTTGGCATGTTACCAGCTACAATTGAGCTACAGTAACCAGTGGGGAAGGGCAGAAGATTACAACAGCAATCTAAATGCAATATATCATCGAACTGTGGGCACAGATAAGCCTAGAAACACTTACTGTGACCACAGGATGCTTCAGTGGCGAGTCGCTCGACGTTCGGACATGTTCGGACTGAAGTCGGGCATCAGACGGCCGTTGCTTCACGTGACGCGGCAGCCCACGGCAGCGCTGATGCGGGCTTCCCGTGGGAAACTCCTTCCCTATATAGGGGGGGGGGGGGGGGGGGGGGGTCAGGATCGAGGTCTTAAATCACTTTTCGACGTCATATCCGAATTTCGAAACCCGACTGCCCCTTGTTTGCTGCCAAGACTTCGGGTTCTGGAGGTAAGTATGGCCTATTGACATCGCTGCTATTCGGGGTGCCAGGTGGAATCCTGGGAGGGTTGTCCTCCGGATTAACAACACGCCGACACCGGTTTATCATGACACGCGAGCTGTGGATCAGATTCTGGTAGCTTTCCGAAATGCCCAGATGGGACATGACTGAGATCGTCTGGCACTGGGCTCCTGTTGCGTACAGATAGAGGCCCATAATACGGCAGGAGAAATTATTTTTGTGACTGAATTCACCAAGCAGGGACAGCGCCGCTGCAGTTATAATCTGAACACGACAATTGAAGTAAGTGCTCGCCCTTCAAAAGAATAATGACATAACAACATACGGTAAAATGTTTCCCTGCGCGCTGCACGAGTCCAGACTTGAGATTCCGTGGGGAGGTCGCAAATGCCACGAGAACCTTCATAGAAATGCGGGCTGCCGTCTGGAAGTATGTGCCCATCGACAGCATGCTGAAGTTGGTCACATAATCGTTGTTGATTGCGGTGTCTGCTGTCTGCAATTTTTTGGACTCTGTGATTCCCTGGGCCTCGTCGTGCATCACCTCTGCCACATAGTCCTCTGCCCACGTCCCCACCTCTTGTTGCGCCAAAGGGCTGTTTTGATTTGACATCCAAAGATTGAGAACTTGGGTCGCTAGTCCCTGGTGCTTGAAGAACCCGTTCCATCGCACTACTCCTTGCTTATAGATGGGGTCAAAGACATAGAGCATTAGCTGGCCGAATGACAAGCCATTTGAGGACAGTGTCTCCAAAACTTCTTCGAAAACGGCGGCTTTACGTTCCTCGGCGGATGCTGCTGAAGCAGACTGCTTATTGGCCATAGTTTCTTTTCGCTTTTTCGCCCCCTTCTCCCGTTTCTTGGCCTTTTTCTGCTCCTTGGTACTGACGACAGGGCTGGTGTGGATTAGACCATCACTTGACAGCGGTGGTAACACCGGTAAAGCAGAATTTTGGGGGGCTTCATCCTCGTTCCCGGAGCCCTCAGACCCAGAATCCTCGGACTGCGAGTTCCCAGAATGGGATGGATGGACAGGAGAGGTGGGAATGGGGGATGATCCAGGTAAAGAATCCGCTCGCCGGACTGCCAGAGGGGTGAAAGGAGAATGCAGGGTGGACACGACACCCAAACCGACCCCGCCGCACATGTAGGTCTCGAGCGATGGAAGTGGAGTGCGTCTGCCAGACTCCTCGTCGTCAGACAGGGCTCTCGTCGGTGTTTCCGGGCCCGGGGCTGCATCCAGCTCATCGTCGGACAGAGCTGTCGGTGGCGATCCCCCGTCCGAGGATAAAATTCTTCTTCCCTTGAGTTTAGGCATAGTCGGCAGAGATAGGAGAATTCGAATTTGAGTGATCGAAAATTTGTTTCTCACCAAACACCCATGCCGCCGTGCAAAATAGTGTCTCGCGAGTCGCGTCAAGGTCCCAATTCGCGGCAGCCGCTCACGAGAGAGCAGCTACAGGGACTTCCAGAAAAAAATAAAGAAGAAATTCAACTGGCAGCATGTCGTTTGGGCCTACCAGCTTGAAGGCATTGCAGCACAGCTGTTAATGCGCGATGGCCTCGTTCACGCCGGCACCGGAATGGGAAAGACAACGATTGTAGCAGGCCCTCATGCACACGAAAGTAGTGCCGGAAAAGTTACACTATTTATTTCCCCACTCATAGCACTACATGACGAGCAGGTAAGCCTTCGCGAAGTACGGCAAGAGTTAATGTTTCTTACCTACATCTAGGTTGAGACCTTTCGCGATGAGTTCGGATTAAAAGCCATTGCTGTCAACAGCAGTAATGGCGGCTGCAAGCCCGAAGTCCTCCAAGTAATGTTCCCGTCCAAAGTGTGTGTGATATACTAACAAGTCGGGCTCAGCAAATCGTCCACGGAGAGCACCAAATCGTTTTACTCTCACCAGAAATGGCACTCTCTTGCCGGTTCATCCGCGAGGTCTTAAAAAATACCGAGTTTGGGCGGCGGATTCTTTCCGTGGTTGTGGACGAAGCCCATGTCGTCTCACACTGGGGCGCATCCTTTCGAAAAAAGTATGGCACATTGGGCACAATCCGAGCATTCTTGCCACGAGGGACCCCAATGATCGCGTTATCTGCAACGCTCCCCGTGTGAGTGCGAAATGATGTCTTGAGCAAGCTCCAGTTCAGTAAAGACTATGTCAATATTGACATTGGCAACGACAGACCAAATGTCTCGATAATCATCCGTGGGATTCATCACCCTCTCAATACATATGCGGATCTCGACTTCATTGTGGCTGGTATCAAAAGTCGTGCGGACCTAAAGAAGACCTGGATCTATGCCGACAACATTGCAACCGGTGTCGAAATCATCGACCATCTAACAAGTTTGCTTCCGCCCGAGCTGCAGGATGCTGTGCAGGGATATGACATCTGAAGTAAAAGAGGTAACTAGTAGTTTAAACGAACATAAGTATGTATTGAAATTTATTTACTGCGAAAACACAGTGAAAACATGTATTTCCATGGTATCTCCCCCCGAAAGCCAAGTTTGTTGCTGAGAGTATGGATAGTGAGGATTATTGTAAATGTTGTATCTCCTCTTCTACCCCCATGTGGGTTCTCAGTCAAGTTTCGGCCAAGTTATGGCAGGTTACGGCTGTAGCCGAGCGGAATTACCCGATTGGGACGGCCACGTGATAGGTAGGTACGCTGAGACCAATATGTTTTGTATTCCGGTGTCCGGATACGTAAGGGGGAGCTCGCTAATACAGAGTTTTTTTTTCGCCACTAGAGATTTCGAATATTTACAACTAATCCTCATTTAATACATACTCTCTAAGATCCATACCATACCATAAGTATCTGATTCAAAGCCAAGTACAGTCCTACATACAGTCTCATACTCCCATTTTCATTGATAATGGGTTTGTGCAGCCAGCCCACAGGATTTTCGGAAAGCTATACCACATTATTGTGGTTTGACTTGAGAAATTGCAACAAAAGAACGGCCTGAGGAAAAATCTTTTGTTGCCAATATCAATTGTTACTTTGTCAAGAGTAATCCCTTGACTCTTGTGTTATAGCCCATGCAAGGGTAAGTGGTACATAATTGTGGTCTTGATAGTGACTTCCCAGTTCTGTCGTCCCATTTCATGGTCACAGGAACAATCGGAATCCAGGATGGATCAAGTCCCTCTCAACCTGGTATGGGAGGACTTGGGGAGGACCTGTTTAATTCATTTAAGGAATCACCCTGAACAATGAAAAAAAATCCAGAGAAAATTTATGGGAAACTGAAAAGGGGGGGGAAAAGGGAATGAAAAAGGCATGAAAATGTCTACTGTGAACAACCCTAATGAATACCTGAATATCTGTTACACTCAACAAACACAACTGATGGAAGATTGATACGCACATCAGATTCAGGGAGGTAACTAATCTTCTTTACAATTCCCTGACAGCCATTTACCAACCCTAGGAAATCAGAATGCATTGGAGAAGTAGAATAAACACCTTTTGAAGTGCAAACATTGCAAGTAAGCATGATTGTTGCCCCTTCAGCTAGGAGAATCTCCTCCTTCTGCAAGCCTTCTGCATCCTTATCTGAGCCTTATTTTGCATTATGACTGTTGTGCTTATACATAAATCTATAACAACTCTGATGTTCGGAGATTGATATTGATATCAATCTACGGATAAACGTGAATTTCGGCCAAAACGAACTGGCGCCGCGGCAGCGCCATCGTGGGAATCGACTCGTGACTTTATCACATGATAAATGTCAGTGGATTTTCACGTGACACGCAAATCGGACCGCCTTGATAGATCGGGGGAGCAAGCTCCCCCAAATATGTTTTGTATTCCGGTGCCCGGATACGTAAGGGGGAGCTCGCTAATACAGAGTTCCAGTTATGATTTGTGAATTATGAAGATCTAATACTTTCAATTATCATTAAATACATACTCGCTAAGGTCCATACCATAAGTATCTAACAGAAAACCAAGTCCAGTGAATATCTGCTACTGACAATTCTTTGTCTTCACGATGGGTAGTTGTGTACCACTTTGATGCCTTTTTAGCATCATGTCACAGAATTGTGTTGAGAGCCCAGTAATGAAAGCGAGGATGCTGTGCAAATCTGCCATCTTTGAACCGCATCAGATGAGCTGCCCATTCAATCATAGACACTTCAATGTCTCGTGGAGCATTATAATCTGCCTTTCCTGTTGGAAAGAAAGAAGGAAAGGCATCAATTGCAATTGTATGGCCAGCATGCTCATTGAGGGGAGTGCCATGGACAAGAGGCATAGTTATAATCATTGGAGTTTCGTTGTGGAATGCAGCTGCATGAAGTTGTTCTATCTCTGTTTGTCTGGTGCTGACATTTGGCACAAACCCAGGTGTAAAAAGTGGTGCTTCATCCCCTGGATTCAGGCCCTCCTGAGGTGGGCCAAGATCCTGATTTGGTTCAGGCAGATTCTGAGTTTCCACAGTGCGTAAACATCCATGGACAGAGGAATCCAATGGCAGTTGACTGAGTTGCTTCCAGTCTATGGCGACCTGGCGTGATCGAAATGTGGGATGATGAGCCTCCAGATATTTCAACCATTGCTCTACAACAAGTCTCTGGACTCGGAAATCCTGATATACCTCTTCATCAGTTGCAGGATTAAGACCAGTCCGACGCATGATAATGACATCACACTCTTCTGGAAGGAGTGGTAGTTTGTTGTGGAAGACAGCAGTGTCACGGGCAAAGTTACAACAGTGACCTGAATATTTGAACTGCCCGCCTCTGACCTGATACAGAGAGACCAAAGCATGCACTGGAGAAATTATCATTTCCTCAATCTGTGTCAAATTTGGCAGATTTGCAGCTGGACCTGGATCCATTTGATTACCAGCATGAAACTTCAGTTTCTTGCGGCATTTATCACACTTTCCATCTTTGACATCCAGATCAAACCACCGCTCATTGCATGAGTTGCAAGTCTGCATCTCAATCTTCATCAACTCCAGTCGCACTCGATCCATCAACAATTTGTCAGCAGCTGAAACAGCAGGCTGAGCCATAGGATCGACTGGGGGTGGTGGATTTGGTGGTATCAATGGTGGATTCAGAGGTTCGTCAGGCCCAGGCATTTCCTCATCTAGTGGAATCTGCTGTGCCAGTTGTACCTGTTGTTGTGCCTGCCGTTGTTCTCCAAATAGCTGTTGGTGTCTATAATGCTTCCCACTGGTGCACCAAAGTAAATCAGGAAATCCTGGCTTTGGATCTTTGGCCTTTTGTGCTGCTGGTGGAATGTCTTGTGGTGCAGGGTGAATGTTTGGAAGAGCAGGTGGAGGAACTGGGGGAATCTGTAATGGAGGATCCCGTAGATTCGAGGGTCTAGCTATAGCATTTACCCTATTGCTAGGATTGAATTGAGGTTGATGTTTGCCAGCAGGTGCAGGTGCAGGTGCAGGATTGAATTCTAGAGGGTGCTGTAGCTGAGCTAAACATTCCCGTGCTAAAGTCACACTATCTGGAGTCAATTGTGGTGCTGCATATCCATCCTGAAAATTTAAATTTGCTAGAAAGGCCTGTGCTCCTGGAACTGGACCACCACCAAAGACATCATCCTGAACCTGGTGAAAAGGAGGAGCAATGTAAGGCCGATTCTAAGGCACACAATGGTGCTGGGGGCTGTCTAGAACACAATTATCCCACTCATTCCTTTGAGCTGCAATCCTAGCTCTTTGAGGAGTATTAGGTGGAGTTTGATCCCTATTTTAAAATCAATTTGTGAATGTGAATCAGAAGGGCAAAGGAGACGTGCATTCCAACAGAGCTACAAAAAGTGAGAAAAGTGAGGTCAAGGCTAAAGAAAGCACACACAGTGTTTGAGATAAGATCAGAAACAGTAGATAGGGGCCAATCATCAAGTGCATCAAAGCTTTTAATAGAGTGAGTTGGAGAATTAAAATATAAGATACAACTGAAGAGAGGGGAAGTACCTGAAGCTTTACAGTGAGGATGGGGGGAGAAAGCAAGGAGGAATATGAGTTCCATATGCTTGCCTTGAGGATTTCATTGCATCATTTTATTCTGGGTTATCGTTGCGGTGGTATTGATATCAGTCTCTGAATAGATTTCGGCCGAAACGAACCGGCGCTGCGTGGCAGCGCCATCGTGTGAATCAACTCGTGAGATATCGGTCTCTAAATAGATTTCGGCCGAAACGAACCGGCGCTGCGTGGCAGCGCCGTCGTGCGAAACAACTCGTGACTTAGTACACAAAGCCAAACCGCCGTTTTTCCACGTGACACGCAAATCGGACCACCTTGATAGATCGGGGGAGCAAGCTCCCCCAATCAAGAGCCTGAGGTGCTTGATCGGAAGATCATGGCCAACGTTCCCACGACACACCACACCCCCAAATTGGGAAATTGTTTGGCAGGCACAAATATCGGCGATCGACGGCAGCAAAGGCGGCCATCCAGTTCCACATCCTCCGGCCTACGACTTTGCGATAAAATCCGCTTCTAACTCCACCGGTGCCCATCCATACACCAACGTCCCAATCCGGTGCATTCTCTGCCAAGTGTCCACTGGAAATATAAATGATCGGTGCTTACAAATCTCTCGCTCGTGGCCACATCAGAGGACAGGATCTTCCGATCACTCACCTCTTGGAGACCATGTTTTTGAAAAAATACGGCCTAAGTGGATTTTTTCACGGATTCAAAACCCCTTGGCAGGAAATGTGCTGATTTACTTTCAATAGACGTTACACATTTCCTATACAATATTTTCTACTTTAATCGCTACTGGAGCGAGTAAAATTGCTCTGCAAGCTATTCATCCTTGCACGCGAGCGATGTATTGAGTGTTCGGGCTGACACGGGCAAGAGATGAACTTTTCGGGATGCTACGCTTGATATCCAAGCCTGAGCAAGCGCGAATCACAACCTACAATCCGTCGACAATGGACCCGAGGCAGAGTGGAGTTCTCTCCCTGCTAGATTTTTCCCTGGACGCGGTATCGACTCAACAAGCCACGGCTGAGACATGCGTAAGTTATGACCTGGTCATCGGTAGAGGATTTCGGTCGCACCGCTGCCCGACGCGGATGTGCGGACGTAGGCGCCGTTTGTGCCACGGTGGACGTGAGCACGACCGTCAGCATGTAAACGCTGTTCAGGACCGGCGTGTGGAGATTCTCGGGCGTTCGAGCAGCTCTTATTTTTGGTGAAAACACGGTAAGGACAGCGATTGATGTACAGATCTATCGTACGGTACAAAGAATTACAAGTTCCGAGAATCAAATCTGTTGTCAGCTCGGCCTGCAAGCACAAGTCTGGGGCGGCATTCTATTTCACTATTTGCTGTCTACCAGCCAAATGCTCTAAGAACGAAATGAAGTAAGTCAGGCGCCTTGCGAGTTGGATAAAAAGCTTACTCTTCATGGATTTCGATTCCACCAATCTGGTCCCTCTTCGCTTGTTCTACCACCTCAACGGCTTTGCTCACGTCGTCCGCCAGGCCAACGGGCCCACACACGCCTACGAGCAAGCCCGAGCGCACTTCAGTTCCGCCGGCGGTGCTCACTGCGTGTGCGATGGTCCCCTCCATGGCAGCCACCAGGCGAGGCCGGCCGGGGGTGAGGGTAACGCCGGGTTGCAGGCCGCTGAAGCGAAGTTCGCCCATGACGGCGCGGGTGTAGTGTACCGAGATGGTGAGACGGGCGTTCGTGCTGTGGTGAATCATGGCGTCGAATTGCGGGATGAGAGGCTGCAGCGACGAGGCGTCTTGGACAATCCAGATGAGTTCTGTATAATAAGAATCAGGAATGCACTGGAACGAGACTGAATAGGACAAACCTATAACCCGCACGCGGCTTTCGCCTCTGGAGTCTTGTTGGATGAGCTCTTGAATTGCGCTGAGGGCGAAGGTGATTCCGCTACCACCGACAACGAACACGGCGGCGGAGAAGCTATTGAACATCGTGAACCCTGGTCCTCCTTGGATTGAAACATTGAGGACGCGAAGGATGAGAGACCCAGCAAAACAGAACGCACCGTAAGGTCCCTCGATGGTAACCCTGACATTCCGTCCGACACCCCATTCCGCTTGGCTCATAGAAGCCGCAGCAAAGAGCTTGTGCGTCCATGTCCCCGTCTTCTTGCACATGAGCACAAGCCCCTCCTGGCTGCCGCTCTCGCTCGCGATGGTGAAGGGATGTGTCTGGGCCCAGCCCAGGAATCCCATGGCAGAGGAGAGGACTTGGATTCGGACGTGCTGGCCCGCCCGCCAGCCCTTGTTGAGACCGGGAATTTCGATGCGGGTCACGCCGAGCTGGGGGATGGGGCGTATGGTTGCGGTCGTGAAACGGGTTTTGACCATGCGCAGGAGCCTATCCAGTCCGTAGATGACAACGGTGGCGATGACGTAGGGGATCAGTTGCGGGTAGTGGTAGAATCCCTGAGAGCGATAGATAATTCAGAGCGCGTCGCGCACACAAGACCGGCCACTCACGCAAACCAGGAGGGCATGGAAAGCGACCAGGTGTGAATAGAAGAAAACATTGTAGGCCCTCTTGCGAACAACAGCAAGTGATGTCAACAGAATGCAGTCGAAAGAAATGAGCATGCACAGCCCGAAATAATTTTTCGGGACCTTGATCTCTTCCATGAAATTTTTGTTCAGACACCACTTGTAAACTGGTAAATGCATCGGTTATATATCGCCGTAAAAAGGGAAGACGAGAGAGAACTGACTGTATCCGAGCCCATGTATATGTGCAGAGACAATTGCAAGTCGTGCGACAAAACGGTGAAGGAAATTCAGCTGAGAAGGGTGTAAGCATAAAACGCGCGCGCAGCAAGCTCCGATCCCACCTTCTCATATCCTACTCCCAGCACGGTTCCGAGAACGTTGTTCTTGGTTCCCAAAGCAAAAATGAACGGAACCTGAGAAATCGCAATCCACCCGTAACGGTTAAAGTCCGTGAATGGGCCCGGAGACCCAGAGATTGCAGGAAACAGCATGACACCGAGCCAACACACACAGACTATCATCTGGGCTACGGAAAGGCCGGGGGCTACTCTCGATCGCAGGATCGACACCACAGGCCGAAGGAACGACGGCGTGGGCTTCATGTGTGGCGGATACGAGACCGTTGTTCCGCCCCATAAGGAGACCGCAGGCTTCGGCTCGTGTGAGTCTTGCGAGGAGCCCATTGCGTTGGAAAAATCAATCGTTGTGGGAGCCGCAGAAGTGGGAGGAATTTGGGACGGCTCGGGGTGGGGTTGGTGGCTGAGAAAATGGCCACGCATCCACTCCGAGCGGCGCCACAGTCGGGCGAAAGCACGAGGGATTCTGACGAAAACGGCCAGCGCTACCAGAGCGAGTAGGACGATGACCGTATGGTAGACCAGCACACCGACAGGATCCAGTCCTGTGGGACCACCTGTGGGACCACCGGCCGGTGCGGCGCCCATTGTACTTGCGGAAGCCGCAGCAGCTGCTTTGGTGGACATTAGAGAGGATAGAAAGAGAGAAAGAGGGAAAATGAGGATTGGAGCCTAGCAAAGGCGGCCTATAAACGAATTGCTCGTGAAAAACGTGGTGAGCTCACCCGAAGACCGGATAACCAGGGAAACTATAAAGACGAGCTGGCGGGAGGACATTACATTCTTCTGAGTGCAGCTTGCTCTCCATTTAGAAAGATAGTTGCGTCGTCCAGGTAACCTTACGGATGAGAGAGTGTGCCCCGTCCTCCGTCTCGACTGCGACCAGCGGGAAATCATTGAGACGACGCCTGAAGACAACGTCTCGTTTGAAATTCGCCGATATCATTTTGCTTGCGGTTACGAGAGCTTCGTGTTGTCCGTCAAGGAATCCTCGGTTCAGCAATAGAAAATGTATTCGGAACCCAGACAGAGACGGTGATAAAGGTCACGAAAAGTGAAGGGGACCATGGGATGATGTCGTCAATATAGGCGTCCCAAAAGGCGAGCTTGCCACCTCAGGCTCCGGTTTTCCTTGACCTGGTCTCCAAGGGAAAAAGAGGGAGCTAGAGCACAACTGCTGCGGTTACAGTCCGAGGGTGCGTAGGCTTGGGGTAAACGGCTAAACGCTTGGCCGCTTCAATTTTGGATGCGATGTCAAGGAACGGAACTGCCGAGAGCTGCAAGCAAATAATGACGGACGCAACGCACGGTGGCCATTGAGCTTTCAAGGCCCTCATAGCGAGCTTGTGAGGAAAGCGTCCAGAACGACCCGGGTCTCGATAAAAGCCCAAGGCATGCGGGTGCGGGAATTTGGGCAGCATGAGATTGAATTAGGATCAATTCTCTTTGAGGACAGTGCCGACTCGGACACATCTATGGTAGGCCTGAGGAATGGCGCAGGGATATCACAGCCTTGATTGAAGAATTCAACAAAGTGTCGATTGATGGATCAATGTTCAACTTATCCTTCAACGGCCTCTATGTCCTGCTGCTCTCCCTCCTCGTCGCCTACCTGCACAGTCCCGCCCAGTCCGACAATACCCTAGCCGCCCAGCTCCAAGTCGGCCCTCACGCGTCCTCCGGCTTCGCAGGGAACATCCTCCTCCTCACCGCCCACCCCGACGACGAATGCATGTTCTTCGCCCCCACAATCCTCGCGCTCGCCGCCCTGCAGGGCCCATCCGTCTCCAGTCGAGACCCCACGTCCACCTCGTCTCTCTATTCGTTGTGCATGTCAGTGGGTAACGCAGACGGCCTAGGCGCGATTCGGAAGTATGAGCTGGGAAGCAGCCTGGATCTGCTCGGCGTCGACACGGATAAACGACTGGTAGTGGACCATCCGTACGTGTTGCTGGCGCGTCCTGCTTTTGGCGGAGTATCTTATGCTATGTGTAGGGATTTGCAGGACAATTTTACCGCGCACTGGGACGCGGAGACGATTGCGAGCGTGCTCAAGCCGTATGTCTTGGAAAACCGTATAAACACCGTCCGTGCTCATCTCCGCCCGTTACTATTTGTTTTCGCCTCCTAACGCTTAAATTTTCGCACCCGCACAGATTCTAACCTTCGACCGTGAAGGCATTTCCGGACACCCCAATCACCGATCCCTGCCCGTAGGCGTCAAGCACCTCATGTCCACCCTCCCCGAAGTGCGCCTCTTCACGCTCATAACAACGCCCCTGCCCGCGAAATACGGCGGCCTGCTCGCCCCCGCCCTCGCGAAATTCGACCTCTACGCGGGCGCGCTGCTGCATCTCCTCGAAGCGCAGCTCACCCGATTGCTGCGCGCACTCAATATATCCATTTCCTCTACACCAGGGACGAGCGAGACGAAGCGCCCAGACGTGATGCCCGTGTTCGTCTCGGGAACGAAAGAGTACTGGGCCGCGCTGCAGGCGATGCGCGCGCACCCGAGCCAGCTGGTGTGGTTCCGCTGGCTATACGTCCTGTTCTCGCGCTACATGTGGGTCAACGAGTGGAACGAGATCAAACTTGTGTAGGATTATCCGGATCGTGGTGTACAGTACTAGTTGTAATTTATTTCATGGTCGCGCGACGGTGTACTGCGAATTGCTGCCGGGTGTGGTGGGTGTAACGACGCCGACGGAGTGCACCCAGCTGCGGAGCCACTTGACGATGCCGCCCTCAGGCGGCGACGGGACAAAGGAGCGCGCCTGCCCAAAGACGGGTGTGAGGAAATACCCCGCGATTGCCCTGCGCCACATTCCAATTGAGCCAGCAGAATCCACGAGCGGAATAGACGCACCACAACGCGCCCTGCGCCAACGGACTCAGCACCTGGTCCCGCGTCGTTACCCATGCGACGTCCAGCCATTGGATCTCCAGCGTGTCGACCGGCCCCGCGCGTCCCTCGTCCGCTTCCTGCTTCTCCTTTCCTTTGGAGTTATCGCTGCCGCTGCGAAGCCGGAAATACGGCCGCACGCTCTTCAAAAACCCATACTCGAAGCGCAAGTCGGGGACGCTGTGGAGCGCCGCGCGGTGGGGGTGCTCGGCGTCGGGCTCGACATGCTTGGGGTCGTGTGCGACGAAGGGCGGGTGCGCGGCGGACATGGTGATGAGCGTAAGAAGAAAGTTGACTTCACAATCAAATTTAGCTGAAATTCCCAAGAAAACCTACTAGTAAACTCTAGATCTATCTACCGTCCTTCGTGTACTCTGTCAGGCCATAGCGCAAAATCAAGCAAATATATAATCTACACAGGTACCTAACCCACATTCACATCTAAATGATCTAGTCTACACCACCGTTTCCGCATACCGTGCCCTCACCCGTTCAGCCACCACGCCCTTCGGACACGCGCGCCCCGTCCACAGCTCAAACTGCACGTACCCCTGCTCCAGGAGAACATCCAGCCCCCGCACCGCCGCCCAGTTCTCGCCCGCCTTTTGAGCGAGCGCCAGGAGACTCGTTACCGCGGGCTTGTACGCCATGTCGATCACCACCGCGGGCCCGTCGCGGTAGAGGAAGAGGTTCGGCGAAAGCGACAACGCGCCAGGTGAGCTGGAGGGCGTGGCCACGGTCGTGGTAGCGTCAGAGGGGACGGTCGAAACGATGACGTTCGGGGGGACGATCCCGCTCGGCCACGCGTCGATGCTGTCGAGCAGCTCGATGCGCGCGTTGGGGAACGCGTCCGCAAGGACCTGTGCGCTCTTGCGCGTGCGGTTGTAGATGTATATCTTCCCCGCCCCGAGCGACTGCAGCGCGTAGATCGCCGCACGCGCCGTCCCGCCTGCTCCAATCACCAGCGCAGCGTGGATCGCTCCGGCATGCACCCGGCGCGACTGGATGCACTGTCGGATCCCCTGCCAATCTGTGTTGTCGCCGTACAAAATACGGTTGGTGCCATCGGTACGCACAGGGACGATGGTGTTGACGGCGCCGATGGCCTTAGCGGCGGGGGACAGCTTGTCGAGCAGCGGGATGACATCCAGTTTGAAGGGGATCGTGACCGATGCGCCGCCAAAGTCTGGCGCGGTAATGGTCGCTTTTATTTCCTGCCCGACCTCCGTCGTTTCTTGGAGCTCGTAAAAGTGCGGCAGACCGAGAGCTTGGAAACCCGTGTTGTGTAGCGTCGGGGACATCGAGTAGGCGATCGGAGTACCGAAGAGAACGAACCGCTGAGAAGGAAGCTGCCCGATGAGATGCAGCGCCTTCTGAATCTCCACAAAAGAAAGCTGGCCAGGTGCCGCCTTCGTTGGCAGAAGCGGATGCGAAACGGGACTGAAGATGGGATTCAGGATGCGGGACATCTGGCCCTCCAAACCCATGTTGATCGCGATAATGGGCTTTGCGCCAGGCTTGCTATTGGCCTCCGCGACAAAGTTATAGAGGGCGAAATTGTCCTGCAGCGAGTCCGCCTTGCCGACAATTTTGACAATGTCCCCGACGGCGTTCGCGATGGCGTACTTTTCCTTCACTACAGGTCCATCCCACTTCATGTTCCCGCTCCAGTCGTGCCAAGACGCGATGATCTTGGAGTGCCCCTTGCGCGAGATGAGCTCACGAATCATAGGCTCTGGTAACGAGATTTCCACATCGAGGTATTCGATGCCCAACGCGAGGGCCAGCTTCAGAAGCTCGAAGCCTTCTTTCTGTGCGCTGTCCGGGAACGCTCCACCCTGAGAGACGGTTCGGATCGTGAAGATGAGGGGTAAAGACGTTGAGCGACGGAGAGCCGCGAGTTGGTCCTTGACATAGGTCACGGAGGGAATGGAGCTCCCGAACGACGTCAAATCACTGAGCAAATCCACCCGCAATTCAAGCGCATCGACGCCCTGCGTAAGTTCGTCGATGTGGTGAAGAGCGGGGGTGATGTCGGGGAACGTGAGCGCGAGGAAATACGATCGCTTCCCAGGGGTGAGGTTCGGCGCGAGATTGGGTTGTTGGCCAGTGATATGCTTGAAGAAACGGATCACCTCGTGGCGCGTGCCTTTCTTGTTCGCTGGCGACGTGTCGGCGCCGACGTGGTTGACAAATTCGTGGCTCGCACAGTCCTTGAACCAAGGAGCCCGTCGGTTGAATACGTCGGTGATGGGCTCGCCGTATGCGGGCCGGCTCGCCTCGACGCCGAGGTACGCGACGATCTCATCCACGGGGCGCATAATGTGCACCACAGGCCCCTTGGTTTGATAGTAGTGCTTGAGCAGTTCCCGAGCTGCAGGTGTCTCGACGATCCCACCTCCGAGACTGATAACATGATGTTTGTCGTGCTGGGTCAAGAGCTCCTCAAGAATAACCGTCTCCGCTGCGCGGAAAGCCGGCCATCCATGTTCCCCCACGAACTCGCGGACGCCGATCTTGTGCTTTTCCTCAAAGACAGTGTCGGCGTCGATGCACGTCCAGGATAGAGTACTGGCAACGAGGTGTCCCGTAAAAGTCTTTCCGGACCCACGCATCCCGATGAGAACGATGGAGGCCGAAGCGTCCTGACAGACTGTCCCACTAGCCGAGCCAACAGAGTTGACGCTCTCAAGGTCAACACCTTGAACACTGATCCCAATCTATCAAAGCAATTTGAGCCTGGCTGAACGCCCATCGTACAACGACAACAAACCTTGTTCTCCAAGTCGTCCCACCAATTCGGCCATGTCTTCTCAACACACCTCTTCTCTTCAAGAATGGTTCCACCAACGACGGTGCTCAGCACACTGAAGGCCATTGCAACACGATGATCATCGTAGCAGTGAACGCTGACGCCTTTGACGAGTTGTGCGATGGGTTTACCGATGATTTCAAGTCCATCGTCGAGTTCAACAGTTTCGACCCCGAACTTCGCTGTAAAACATCGATCAGAACTGTTGCAACGACGGCAAGACAAAGAAGCTACCAAGCTCATCGATCATCGCTCGAATCCTATTGCATTCTTTGACCCTCTGGTTGGCAATACCGATAATCCTGGTCTTGCCGTTGGCGACGGCGGCCAAGACGCTGGCAGTTAAAAACGCGTCGGTCATAACCTCCATGTCAATCTCTTCGATCGCCTTGAGCTTTCCCTGGGGCGGGCCCGTCACCGTCGTCTCCGTCGCCGTCTGCACCACCGTGCATCCCATGCCCTCCAGCACCTCCTTAGCAAACCGCGCGTCGCCCTGCAGTGAACTCGAGCCGATGTTGTTGATGGTGCACGTCGTCCCCGTAATGGCGGCGATGGCAAGCGGGTAAGTCGCGCTGCTGGCATCCGATTCGATGCTGTACTCTGCTGGGTTGGTGTACACGCCGGCGGGGATGTCGTAGATATCCAATGGTTTCCCGGTGGCTTTGTCGACACGACGCGTAACGTCGATGCCGAAGGTACGCATCATGGCGATGGTCATGTCAATGTACGGTTGCGAGATAACTTGGCCGCCGGTGAGCTCGAGGGTAATCGGCTCCTGTGCATAGGGGGCGCAGAGCAAGACGGAGGAGACATATTGGCTCGATACGCTCGCGGCGAGACGAATAGTGGCGCCCTTGAGTCCTTGGGGGGCAATAGAGAGAGGGAGACACCCCGCTGACTCGAGGAATTCAATCTTGCTCCCATTAGCGCGCAGCGCGTCGACGAGGGGACCAATTGGACGCTGCTTCATGCGAGCGTTCCCGGTGATGACGGTCGTTTCCTCGGCGGCGCCGGAACTCTGTACGAGAGTGCAGACGGTGGTGAGGAAGCGCGCGGCAGTGCCCGCGTTTCCCAGGTAAATTTCCCTGCCTTTAGGCGGCACGGAGAGCGCGCCACCGCCGCCTTGGACAACGAGTGTGTCCCCACCGTCTTCCCAGCTGAAACTGGCGCCCTTGAAAGTAGCGTTCGTCACACCCTCAGATAAGACGGGCTGCGGCAACGTACCTTCAGCTCGATGAGGGCTGCCATCATGACTGCCGTGTCATCGGAGTGCAGGAGATTTGTGAGCCTGCAGGTTCCCTTCGCGAGGGCAGCAAGAACCAGCGCGCGGTTAGAGATGCTCTTGGAGCCCGGGGTGGCCATCTTCACGGGGTGGTGCGTCGGCACACCTGGGACGACCTTCACGGCATCGGATAACGTCTTTGCGATGAGCGTGTCGTGGACGACGGTGGCTTTCGGCTCGTACGTCGCCCCGATTTTGGAAAGAAGGACGATCTTCTTCGCGTCCCCGCTGTTCTTTTTGTCTATACGCATGATGTCTAGAAGCCGGTCCACAGTAAGCAGCTTCGCGGCGGGAAGATTCGCGATTCTAGGATCGGTGAGCGAGATGGGGAGATTGTACGCCTTCAGGCAGCGCGTGAGGCGTCCGACGCCGACTTGAGATATGATGCCCATTTGCCGCGAGAGCTCCGCCTCGAGGATCATCCCTACACTGACGCATTCGCCGTGGAGGATGGACGGGGTCAATACCGCCTCGATTGCGTGCCCGATGCTATGCCCGAAGTTGACTAGGTTGCGGAGACCCGTTTCGAGCTCGTCGATGGTGACGATGTGGGCTTTGACAGAGATGGAACCCACGATGACGGACAGAAGAAGGTCCTGCGCTGCGGAGCGCGTTTGTTTCGTGCGGCCCGAGAAGTTCAGGGACGGCGACTGTATGGCTGCAAATATTTCCTCCGCCCGCGACTCGAGCGCGGCGAATTCGTCTTCGTTCCAGATCGCGGCGGTCTGAAAGTAGAGCTGAGCCTCAGTTCTACGAGCGAAAGAATATACAAACCTTGACCACTTCGGCCATTCCATTCGAGAATTCTCGGGGTGGAAGCGTCTCGAGGAACGCAGCATCGATGAAGATGTACTTGGGCTGCCAGAATGCCCCGATGAGATTTTTGCCGTGCGGCGTGTCAATGGCGGTCTTTCCTCCAACACTGGAGTCGACCATAGCCAGAAGAGTCGTCGGTATCTGTACAACGCTTACGCCACGCATGCTGCATAAAATTAGTTACAAAATAACAATTATTGCATTGCACATACAAGGTGGCAGCCACGAAACCGACCAGATCCCCTACGACGCCGCCGCCTAGAGCCAGTATAACAGTGTCCCGAGTGCATCGATTGAGCAGGAGGAAGTCCTCGATGCTAGCCTTTCCCTCTCTGCTCTTGGAGGTTTCCCCAGGCGGAATGATGAAGCTCAAGAATCTCGGCGGTGTGGTGGTCCCGTTGGGTTGGGCGACCGAAAGCGCCGCTGTAAACTCGGCCTCAAATGTCGCAAGGTGGTATTTCGCGATATTAGAGTCCGTGATGAGGACATAGGTCGACGAATGAAGGGTCGAAATGACGGTCTTTGCAATGTAAGGAACCAGATGGAAGCCACAATGTATGGATTCGCGGCCCAATATAGAGACCTTGAGCACGTCCGCGTCTGCCATGTCAAAAGGATGAGAGAGAAGGAAAGAAAGGATTTCCAAGTGGGTGAGTCAAAAATTAAATTGGGCCGATCACGTCCCGTCCTTATATGTAGCGACCCACAACGGCCGTCGGACATGGAGTGGATGTAGTCATCGAATTTGTGTACAAGTAAGTATACAAGCATCTACAGCTACTCGTTCTAGACGTCTAATCCCCCAAGGCATTTATTGTGGGGCTGCGACCTGTTCCACACGGCCGTCGTTCCACTTAATGGTTACACTGCCGTCCTAGAAAACACAATCAATATAACTCCGTATTTGAATGAGGCTAAAGTACATACTTCGTTCCCAAAGTACGCCGCCTTGGCCATATTGCAGAACAGCCCTACCTCCACAACGCCAGTGAGCATCTTGATTTGGGCCATAATCTGCGGAGCGCTGTTAGGAAATAATTCAAAGCCTTGAATTCCTCTACTTGCGGTGTACGGCGTCTTCATCTTCTCCAGATCAAACGGAGCATCGATAATGAAGTTGCCGTTGTCGGAGACAACGGGGCCAGCTAGAAGATACTCAGTAAATCACGAAACGAGCAACCGGAGGGATGTGGATACCTTTCTTTACCGCCATCCGCAATGATGCGTTGGGTGAGCCGAGGATGTGGTGCAGATTCTGAAGCACTTTAGCGTATGCGAAAGGCACGACTTCAATGGGAACCCCCGGCGTGAACTGGAATAATGAAATTAAGTCCGAAACGAGAAGATTGGCCAGAACAAGGCGCACGTTGGTCCCCAGGTACTCCACATTTTTCCGGAAGTCTGCGACCAGAATGAATCTGCCGAGTGCCTGTGAACCCGGGATCTCGCACCGGAAACGGAGAAACGCACGTATTTGCGGCTTCAGCGAGCACTTTCTCGCGGAGATGACAGGCACCTCCCCCTTTGATGCAGTTGAGCTCATGATCAACCCTTGAGCAGAGGCAATGAGTATCTGAGAGACAGAAATATGAATGGGGACTCACTCGTCTGCGCCGTCCAGTGTTACGTCGATGGTAGGGAACTGGTCGACGTCGCCGAGGTTCAAACCGGACGAAACGATGAGTTCCTTGGACTGGAAGCCTTCGCCGATATTAGGGCAACTGCTCCGAGTCCATGGCGGCGGGGCGTACCGGTGGGTATGAAGACGCGGTCCTGGTTCGGCTCTGCCCCGAGCTGAACAATACGCTCTACAACATACGGTACCGTAGAGCCTTGACCTTCAGTGAGCCTTGTTCGCACACACACACGACGACGAATAAATACCAGATCCAATGCCGATCACCTTGAATGTCGCTGTTAGCTCAGAATAATGAAATGGAACGATGCCCACCCTATGCTCCGGCTTAACATGCTGATCTACAGCCGTCCACGCCGCCAATTGCTTGGACCGTTCTAATACACTCAAATTCTGGTCTTTTACCGGCGAAATCAGCTTAGTAGCTAGGGTCGCAGAGAATAAGTTTCTGGACACATTGAACCAGACAAACGACGCACGCTGGCCGATGCGACTCAGAACTACAGGCCGAATTGTCGGCGAGACAGGGCTGGGCATCCAAGTGAGACGAGAGGAGGCAACCGGTAGGAGGAGGAGAGCGACAAGATATTATTATTATCTATCGGATCGTGCCAGTCCAGAAGACGTACGAAAGTGGAACCGGGGTGGGAAGGGGCATGGTAGGGATCGCTGGCTTTATAGCTGACCAAAGGCGGAAAGCAAGGGATCGATGCATACATCAGTGTCAATAGCCGGCAATCTAAGCATGCACAAAATATTATGTGATGGCGGTTCAATTTCGTGATTCTCAAGTCTTCTTGGACTTGAAGCTTGAAGCTGCAGCCAAAAAGGACAGATGAATGTATGTTTTCGCTCTACACAAATTCATGAGCCGCCGCGAATAAATACGAATCGGAAACGGGGTCGTGTTCATTAGTAATATTGCCCAGCTCAGTTCAAGTTTCAA
>JARIHO010000054.1:600000-755998 GCA_029282495.1 Mycena albidolilacea | reverse complement strand
TGATAGGCAGCGCGTCGAGCAACGCCTTTCGAACGGTGGTGTCGTCCTCCAACAGCTTCGTGCCGATTAGGTACTCGCTGAGGGCGTTTGAGGCGGGATGGTTCCAAGAGGCCCAGACGCGGTGAGGAGCTTCGCTATGCATGGTGACGAGCACCAGGGATAGTGGAAGAAAAAGGGCGAGAAAATTTGGAGTCGAGACGGCGACTTGGGAATTATATGGGAGGCTGCGGAGCCGCGGCCGGCAAACTGAAACGCGGGGTCGAGAAGTCTTCTAATTAAGAGGACTTCTCGAAACCAAGATTGAGTTTTGTTGCGGCGCCAAAATTAGCAGTCCCTGCAAAACCCAGTGACGTTACGCCCAAATATGGAAAATTGAAACGAACCTTGAGTCAGGAAGGCACAGGGACCGGATTAGAGTATCCTCGCGGCTTTCTAAGTCGCCAGGGTGTTCTGATTAAGGAATTTGGGCTGTAACTGGTGATGGGAGGAGCAAGGGTAGTGTGATTAGGGGTCAGAGACAACTTTTGGTTCCGCCAAGAAGTCTTGATGCCGATCACGTCAAACTTGTGGCGGTGCTCATTAGAAGCATACAGTAGGGTCTATCAATGGCTCGTGCAAACGAGCCGGCGGTTGGGCCTTAAATGGGAGAAATGGTTTCACGGGTCAAAAGAGCTTGGCTCTTGAACGTGTTTAATCAAGGATAATACAATGGGGTCATGGGAGAATCAGAGAAAGGTTGACCGGGGACGGTCAATAGCAAAGAATGGGGGAGATGATAAGCCGTGAAACGGACCATGGGTGAAATAGCAAGGAATTTGCCGATTTCTACCTTAATCACGTAGCGCGCTGCTCCAAAGGATTAGCATAAGTCCAATATGGCTAATCAGGGCTTGATCCTGCATGAGGACCTTAATCAAGTCCGCCTGGGATGCATCAGCTGGAAAGTTCATACTGGTTGACATCCATGGTTAAGGGTTTAATTGCCAAGATTAAGCATCGCTGCTTAATCAAGGCATCGCGGGGCCCACAAACAACATGGGCAATATTAATCATCCTCTCTGATGATCTGGGGCACCACTGTGGGGTCTTGATTAGGCGTTCGGGTGCTTTGTTGTACTTGATTTACAGAGGAAGCCTTGCGCGACGGGTCAGGTGATTCGGGTTTAACAGTAGCCGGTTACCCCGGCTGTGGTTGAACTTCGCTTATCAACTATCCGATCATTGTTGCCATCCTGATTTGGTTACTTGAACCAGGCCAGGACGGTAACTCGCATATCTCCACAACCACTGGGCGGTTTGGGCTGATTAAGGTACTGGCTCAAAGCCAGTACCTACGTCTACCTAAAACTGAAGGTCCTGAACGGGGGACAAGAGGATAGAAGATGGGACTGTCTACACGATCGGACAAGGAACAGTCACACCGGACACACTCAAGCACTAAGGGGTCGACACACGAGGATCCTATATATTTACCCACACGTGATTAACTACGGACGCCTTACTCATATACCAGCCAGTAGACTAATCATCGTATTGTAAGCGTAATTGTACAGTATATAAGGGGGAGGTTTTGGCATGGATAGGCACTGAACTTTCTGTCACTAAGAGCATTAGCCTTTACCGGGTATTGCTTGATAAACGACGGAGATTCGGGACTTGTCACCCAGGACTGACTTCGTTAAGAAGTTTTGTTTCGTCTGCACGAGTAACTCAATATCAATTGTTGGATCGGGATCTTGGGATTGGAAACGGTTAAGAAGCTAGAGAGAGCTTGTTAGGATTGAGAACACGGCACCGCACTACAGTAGCCTTGGAAGGCTTATTATTTGGGATTTGGAGAACACGGCACCTTGTTAGGATTGGGATTGTTGGCTCAAGCTTCTAAAGCTTTTAAACTCGATTTGTTGGCTTAGGCACTCGTTTGGCATTGCTCAAAGAGGTCTAATACTCTAAATCAACCTTGCACTTCGGACTAGACCTCTTAAAACAGGCTTGTTCCTCGCAACCTCTGTTGGATTATCTGTGCTCCTTGAACCTTCTTAAAGCGTTCAAAAGACCCGTACTCGGCGGCACAGTCTAAACCATTCAAGGGGAAAGTAGTTAGGATTTGGTTAGTAGTTGCGTTTTTGCCTTAATCAAGCAACTCGCATTCTGCTCGTTGGGTCTTGATTAAACTAGTACTGCTGTTGTAGACACCGAGCAAGCATTTCAACGCCGGGGTCAGAGAGTTATGAGAAGGCGGTGTCATGCCAAAAAAGGGTTGTTTAAAAGGTAGGAAAGACATGCCGCCCTGCTCTGATGTGAGAGTTGGGCGGCGCGCTCCCAAGAAAATGACGAGAGGAAGCATGCCATCCTGCTCTGATGTGAGAGTTGGATGGCATGCTTTCTTGAAAAGGGCGAGGAGATCAAGAAGAAGGTGAAGGGGGTAAAATTCAGAATATTGGTACTGACCTTCCTGTCTGTCCATGATGGCAGAGGATGTGTAGATTGCGGTTCAGGTGAGAGTGACCTGACGTGTTGTCACTTGTCACAGCATCAGCAAACGTGCTGTCATTGGGCTCCATCCCACCGTCTCAATCATGGCTCCCTGTGGCAACAAAGGCCACTTTCACGGTGCTCCTCTAGATTTCCTCAATGGCTATATCACTCAATATATTTCTACCGCTGCGAATGCAAAAAAAAGTTTCTGGACCGACTTCTTCCTGGAATGGGATGAGAAGTATCCGACTCTCGAATCTACAGAACAAAAAGAGCTGGAGGAGGAGGAGGAGAACTATCAAGCAGAGATCGATAGGGTGAAAACAGCCAACACCGAAGAGGTGGCGAAACAAGGGCACTGCAAAGCTGCCATCCAGCCGCATCCTGTACCAAGCAAGCAGTTAAGCGAACTGCGAGCACATGCAGCAGACAGAGGGGTGGGTTAAATTTCATGTATTCTGAGGGATGTGTGTGTTGAGTAAAATCCCTGCAGAAATTGAAATCTTGGTCTTCTAACGCAAAGACAAAACAACAATCGCGCAAGGTCAAACCCTTTCGCGCTTGGCTGGCTGGCTGGTGTCAGCGCTATCAAGTGTGCCCCTCACCACATCCAGCTGCCCCAGGTGCTATGGCAGGACGCTGGCCACGGTGAAATCCTGCGCATCCGCTATCGAGAGATGTACAAAAAAGAGGCCGACGACAAAAAGGAAGACAGGAGCTCTCTCGATGCGTTTGAGAAGGACGGCGGCGACAGCAAGGATGGCGATGGCCTGATGTGCGCAGCTGCTTCATCAGAAGTTCCACCTCGCCTACACGTATTTGGGCGAGCTCACCGAGGAGGAGTGGGAGAAGGTGCGGCAGAAGAGGGAAGAGGACTACGTCACCAGGCGAGCTGCATACAATCGGCTCACCCAGGGCAACGTCTCCTGCACTGCGGAAGAGCTGGCTGCATAGGTATTCCGAGCATGCGGTGCAAACCAGCGCTAATGCTTTTTTCTAGGCGCCGACGCCATGCTGAGGCAATCTCCCAACGAGCCCTCGACAGTATGTGTGCGCAGATGCAGTGCAAAGGGATCGTCCTTCTGGGGGAGATTGTAGATGGAGACGATGACGAGGTTTTCTTGTCTATGTGAGTACTTATGTGGCCCTCTTCCTGGGTGCCCGCTGATGTGCGTAGGGTGCAGCAGGGCACAATGCTGGGCCATCCAGAGATCAACTTCACAACGGAGGCCCCACTGTGCTCCAAGACCACGTTGCAGGTCTTCGCCGACTTCCTGGTCGCATGCAAGAAGGAGGAAAAAGGTAGGGCCGCCATACCCCATAGCTTTTATAACGATCTCACAGTCCCCAGGCACGCTTGGCTCTCTGACAGACACAGGGCCTCCAGCTTCGCGCCCGCCTGCCCTTTGCACCCAGTGCATGGGCTCTCTCATCCCCCTGCCGCCCTCGGCTCCCACCTCAGCTCCTACCGCTTCTGCTGCCACGCCCGCCGCGCCTGCTGCCCCTTCTACCGCCGCCATTGCGCCTGCCGCCTCGGGTGCCGTTGCCAAAAAGACGAGCACGCAGGGTGCAGGGAGGAAGACCAAGAGGAGCAAGAGGAGAAGGGGGAAGGAGGAGCCCGAGCCCGAGGAATCTGGTGCTGAAGACGACAAGGGCGAGTGGCCGGGTGGGGGAGGGTCCGATGACGAGCTCGAGCAAGACCCTTTCACAAATGAGGAGGAGGAGGAAGTGCAGCTGAAGCGCCCCGCAAACATGGCCCTGCAGAACTCGCTGGCAGCCATGAAGATGCCCGAGCACAACTACCGCATCCACACCCTCAACGCCCTGAGCGACGCAGAGTATGACCGGGAGAACAATGTCGCCCGTAGAGCTCTCCCTGTAGGCGCATTACAATGTGCTCTGGCTGCAGCCAGGGGTACGCATTACAATGTGTCCCTCAAGGTTGCACAGGTGGTACGTATTACAATGTGCACCCTTCCCTGGCAGCCACCCATTGTTCCCGGCATCTGCGGCATGGAGGTTCCTTTATTTGTACTTGTTGTCAGTCCCTTAAAACCATAAATTTGACTGATTTGGCCAAAAAGCAGTTATCCCGGGGATTTCCGTGATGTTGATGGATTAGCATGCTCGGGCATTGCCGGAAACTTGATGATAAATCAAAAAAGCGCCGGGTTTTCGAATGTATTTTGCATTTTGTGGGCCAATGAAGCCACTAGTGCAGAAATGCTTCTAGATGACTTCTATAGCTCTCAGACAGCTCTACAACTTTGATTTTCACAGACAAAAGGTGTTTCCGAGTGAGTTTCCTTTTTGGGACACTACCACATTGCGTCCCAAAAAGGAAATTACCACTAGAAATTGCTTCCTGAGTCACCCCTCAACCGTTTGGGCTGGTCTAAATTTGTAATTTTCATTATGAATAGCATCTCAATAGTATTAGCACACAAATTTTGGAAAATAACTGCTATACAGATGCTAATGACTCAACTCCTAAAATTGATCTGTTTGATAATAGCCTGTGGTAGGCCCCATAGAGGAGGTATCTAGATATCAATAATGGTACATATATGCCATGGAAGCAGCACCAGCCTATCTGGATAAGCCTTTTGAGGGACATGGGTGCTATTGGGTCTATATTAGAAATTTCTTGTTCACACTGGTACCCACCTTCTAGCTGCCAGGGAGCTCTAAACTTCGGGTCTGCTGGAGGTCAGCCAGTGCCATTTTTTATTCCAAGTGTTAGTACGAAGCCAAAATATGTGAAATAGTCTGCAGAACACATTCTATATTTGTAAATGTTTTCAACATCACCACCTTTCTTCCTTTCTGTGTCCTTCAAATTTCATGCAGAGTAGTGTCATAGGGTCTACCTACCATATACATTGTATAGACTTGGTGAAAAGTGCCCACAGCACACCGAAAGACCTTCACAACTATCAGTGTGGTGAGTGCACCATCAGAAACCCATGGTGAGTGCACCATACCTCAAACAAATCGAAAAATAGGGCACTAAAGAGGGAAGCTAGAGTGAAATAAGGTATCTCAGAAGCAACACACACTGTGGGAGTCTAGGATTGTTCATTATTTGAAGTGTTTTGGCCAACATTTGGTCAGATAGTGGGTTGAGTGCTGTACAAAGCCATAGGCATAAAGTTGTAGTTCAGCCCGCCAACCTCAAAAACACAATATCTTCAATACTTGACCAAATCCTGTGAAATAAGGCAATATATGGGACATTTGGAATGTCTGATGCCATTCTGACTCTCGCTTTCACCCTCCCTGGTCTACATGGCCCTTAAATGTACAGAAGAGTAAAAAATGTCACTTCAGATTTCATGTCCTTACAGTATGGTATCAATGTAAATCTTGGGTCTAAACTCTTTTTACACTGCCTGACACTAGTCCTGAGTTGACATACACATTCTTGTCATCTTGGGGTAGGCACAATGGGTTAAATATAGACTTTCAGAATCATCATGTTGATAGAGAGTCTGTGACTCCTCCTGAGCACTGAGGTCTTTGAGAAAACATCAGATCGAGAATAAAACCATTTAGAGCTGTGTTTGAGATATTTATGATGGCTATATACAATAGAATCTACAATTCTGCCCATACCTGATGTGGCTGAAATCTGTGCTTCATAGTGCTTAGGACACACCTTGCAAGTAACTGTGTACTTTTATAGTATAGGAATATAAGCTATGGTAATTGGGAGCTGCTGGTATGGCTTCAGAGCAAAGATATTGTGATGGGAACTTAAATTCGGTTTGAGGGCCAATATATTGGTAATAAATCACTGTAATCTGCTTGGGTATGCTCCATTACAGTTCTAAGGGTATGAAAGATGATATCAGTAACATTAGAACAGCCAAAACGGTTGAGGGCCGACCCAGGGAGCAATTTCTAGTGGTAATTTCCTTTTTGGGACGCAATGTGGTAGTGTCTCAAAAAGGAAACTCACTCGGAAACACCTTTTGTATGTGAAAATCAAAGTTGTAGAGCTGTCTGAGAGCTATAGAAGTCATCTAGAAGCATTTCTGCACTAGTGGCTTCATTGGCCCACAAAATGCAAAATACATTCGAAAACCCGGCGCTTTTTTGATTTACCATCAAGTTTCCGGCAATGCCCGAGCATGCTAATATCCATCAACATCACGGAAATCCCCGGGATAACTGCTTTTTGGCCAAATCAGTCAAATTTACGGTTTTAAGGGACTGACAACAAGTACAAATAAAGGAACCTCCATGCCGCAGATGCCGGGAACAATGGGTGGCTGCCGGGGAAGGGTGCACATTGTAATACGTACCACCTGTGCAACCTTGAGGGACACATTGTAACGCGTACCCCTGGCTGCAGCCAGAGCACATTGTAATGCGCCTACCTGGACTGTTGGCCCGTAACAAGGAGCTCTTCCACACGCTGTTCCCCGTGGATCCCGTGGTCGAGCTCAGCTTGAGGGCGCCACCGAGCAACAAGCCCCTGTCCCAGCTGGTGCAGTTCTCCCAGCGCCTTACCAGTGCCCCCGGCCAGGCCCAGGCTGCGGATTCGGGCAGCGATGGAGTGATGCTGACAGGTGCGCCTGCGGCAGCAACCTCAGCAGAGGACGAGCCGCTGCAGGCCTCCCCACGCCTTCCCAGTGCCACCCGTCAGGCACAGGGTGCGGATTCGGGCATCGACAGGGTGATGCTGGTGGGCATGCCCATGGCGGCGAGCCCAGCAGAGGGCGAGGGCACCCCAACTTCTGCTCACGGGGCTGTAAGCATGATGACCGAGGCACAGGCTCCAGCAGGCGCGGCCGTGGGTGGAATGGGCATGTCCGGCTCTATGAGCAGTGCCACACCTCCTCCCTGTGGGGGCAAGCGTGCACGCCGGTCTAGCGCATGCTGACGTGTCCTCTTTGGAAAAGCACGCCAAAGTCCTCGCCCATTTCCTGTCTGGGATAAATGCCCCTGTGTGGGTAGTTGTGGTGGATGCCTGGTGTGTGCTCAAGCAGGCGGCAGGCCTGCAGGTGCCCGGGAAGGCACTGCCTGCCCACAGCCGCCCTGAGGCCATGAGCTGGTGGGTGCAATGTGCCCGTAATGACCACCGGGTCCCTGCTGGCCTCGAGGAAGAAGACCAGCGAGACACCTTCTACAACAAGGTGGTGAGCTGGTGGATTGCAGTGAACCCCGCCTGGCGGAAAGAGGGTGTGACAGGGCCGGCAAGCTTCACCGAGCACGGGCTTAAGCAAGAAAGCGGTGGAGATTTGGAAGGGTTGCCAGCAGGGCTGAACAGGTTGACCAGCGTCGTTGCCTGCCTGTGATGGTGGTACCGGCTTGCTGGGGTAGCAGAAGGTGCACCCACTTGGAAGAAGTTAGCAGGCAACATTACGTGGGTGTTGACAGAGAAGTCCTGGGCCTTTGGCCACAAGAGAGCGGGTGTGGTATCTGGAGAAGAACCCGCAGGAAAGCGTGCACATCTAGAATAGCTTCCCTTCCCTTGTTTATTTTTCTTGCAGCAATCTATCTGACATTACAGACAAGCATGTCCAAAATAGGAGTACTCATAAGCACCATACTGTCAGCAAACGGTGGCCCAAATATATGTACAGCCAGCCTGTTTGGGGTTAGATTTCACCAGGCGCAGTGAAATTACACGGATACCTACCCATTTAGGCCACCGAGGCCAGCGGCTAGGTGGAAAAGCTGGCTGTCTGCCAAAAAAGACCCTTTCGGGGATACTTTGGTCATAAGCATGGGCTTTTGCAAAAGCCCCTACCGCTTATATGCATGGTTTTTTGAAGAGTTCTTACTGTACCTACTGGGGTGGGCAATGCAGGATCCCAAGACTGACAAGAGTGGATTGAGCGCTTTCCGGAAGAGTTCGCAGAGTGTTACAAAAAGGACCACCAACGCTACCTTGAGTACCTTGCACAGTCAGTTGATTTGTAGACTAGATGTGTGTCAATTCTATTCACGTATGCGCATAATGTAATGCACACTTGAGTATCCTAGTGTCCGATTGGTTCATGTTAAGAATTGCAGGGCTACTCGTCAAATGTTTTGAGTTTTATAACAACCAGAATGAGCCAGAGAAATTCTGAAAATATTTGAGGACTTGAAATACATATATAACTATTCAGAAGAACTTGCCCAACTGCAGGACTGTTTCTGCTGACCTGCACATATCCAATCCCAATTGAACATGAACTCACGTGACTAGATCAACGTAGCTTGGGGGCCGACTTGGAGCAATTGCATGGTAACTTGTTGAGTTTTCTGCACTGTTACCATCATAAGGCCTGTGGCTTCGGATAAATTGGAAACAGAGGTACATGCCAGAGAAATAGACGATGTAAGCCTTCCTCAAAGACGGTACAGAGCCCAGCCGACAAAGTTCCTCATTCACAATGCCAAATTTGGCATGCGACGAGCTTGCTTTGCAAGCTGACAAAGTTGCACAGCATCCGACGAACTTCCGCAATCCTACGTAGTGACAAAGTATGTGAGAACTCTGCGAGAAATAAACTGAATTGACAATGTCCGCCTCAAGGACTATATTTCACCTATCTCAATTTCAACAGTAATTCACACTGATCAGTTGCCGGAACCCGATACTAGAAAGCCAGGGATACACTTTCACCCTGGGATCTCAAGCTAAAAAAATTCTAGTTGGCGGGGAAAGTGCCGCAGGGTTGAAAGTGTGACGCAGCGGCAGTGTGACAATCATGCGGCAGCGGCAAAAATCATACAGCGGCAATATTACGGTAACAGCGGCAATTTGCGGCAGCGGCAACGGCAAAGCGGCACTTTCACCGTGCCCCTTGGGCGGTGATAAAACTTTTTTTTTTTTCTGTTGTAAAGAAGCATGTAAGTGGTCGTGTTCTAATTATCAGCCGGTGCATTTTTTTCGCCTAATTCTCACGTCTCTTTCTCCTCCTCGTGTCTCCAACCTGACGCCAAAGACGAGCCATCTTTCCACTGCGCCAAAGGTGTGTATTTAACAAAGCTCACAACTTGCAAGGCTCACAGACGTCTGGTAACAAGGCCTGTTAGCGGATGGTCCGCCCCGAGGAAACGTGTACGATTCAAACCCCGAGTACCACTGGGATGCCCGTTTGATTTGGAGCCATGCCATAGTATGCTATTAAAGTACGCAGAATTTTTTGATCGAATTCCATCTGGTTCAACAATGGACTGATTTTTGTTCCAGTTTGACCTCATAATCAGCTGGTCCTGGTGGCGATTTTTACCCAATCCCCAAGCTTCAGTTCGACACTCGAGAATTCAGATCAATTCTGCACCACCTCAAGAGTAAAATCCATATTCAATAGATATTGAGGCCACCACACCTACAGTATTCAGCGGTGCTCAACACACACACCAAGGCCTGGTGGCGGATGGCCTGCACCCAGGGAGAATACTGCGCAATTTCGTTCAATTCGGCACGGGTTGTGACCCATGACCCAAAATACCGATTCGGCACTTTGGCAACCAACGAAGTTTGGCGTGACACCTCCAAAAATTCGGCATTCAAGACAAAAATTTTCGCAAATTCTCTCTTTTTTGCACCTCCGAGGGAGATTTGGCCCTGATGTCACGCATTTTACATTCGGCACTGGGTGCCGTGACCCGTGACCGAGACCAAAATCCATCGCGGCACAGGGGGTGCGTGACGCGTGACCGCCGAATTGAATGAAATTGCACAGTATGCGATATCCAATTGTTCTGTACTTCTGGGACACCCGTTCGATTCGGGACTAGGACGTGTGTGCTGTGTGTAACGATCCCTTGCCTCCTTTAGCTCTTCGGGTCTCCAACAATGCTCCCACGTACCCAATCTCGGTCATCTTCAAATGCGAAAAAGGCGTGTGCTCACAAATTGAAAGGCTCACAGCGTCTTACAAGACCAGGTAAACGGACGGTCTCCCCCCACTTTCAATGCCGCATCCCTTGCATTCTAACCTGCGGGTACCCCGTTTGATTCGAGACTCGGCCTTAGGAGGTGAGCAACTCTTTTTTTTCCGTTGTGAAGGGTTTCCGCCTCAACTTATTGGCAGCCGGCACAGGATTTACTAAGCCTGATTCCGAATTTTATGTCTCTTTTCGCTCGGGTCTCCAACAAAAGTTCAACTTACCCTATCCCAGTGATCTTCATCTGCAAAAAAGGTACGTATTTAACAGGGCTCACAGCATACCCACCAAGACCTGGTAGCGAATGGCTCACTCCGAGAAAACGTGTGGTATCTATCCACTATGCAAGTACCACTGGGAACTCCCGTTCGATTCGGGGCCAGGACATGGCGCATTCGCTGCAATTTTCTATCGAATTCCATCTGGTTCAACAGAAATAAACTGATTTCTTTTTTGTTCGAGTTCAACCTGAGAGGGCAACATAGCGACGGTCCCAGTGGCTGTGGTGCAATGTTTTAGGTTTCAAGCCCACGAGAAAAAAAATCTGTATTCAACGAAGCACAGCAGACACCCACGAAAGCCTGATAGCGGATGGTCCGCATCCAGAGAATATTTGTCAGGTGTTTGTAATTTGTCTGGGACACCCATTCGATTCGGGACTAGGCCTTAGTCAGGTATTGAAGCCTTTTTTCGTTGTAAAGAAGTATGTAAGTGTTCTCGTCCTAATTAACAGCCAGTGCATTTTCGCCTAATTTTCATGCCTCTTTCTCCTCCTCGTGTCTTCGACATTCTGACTTCACCCCAAAGCCCCACCTCATCCCTGCCAAATCCCGGTCATCTGAAGAAGATGTGTATTCAACGGCAGCTCACAAAGGCTCACAGACATCTAACAAGACCTAGTCACGGATGGTCCGCGCCCGCTTTCAATGAGCCCTGCAATGCTATCCCATATGCGGGTATCTGTTCGATTCGGGCCCAGCCATACATAGTTTTCTGTGAGGATTTTTTATTGCCGTCTCGATCTCGCAGTTTTCCCATTCATTTCTGGTACTTCAATCGCACACCAATGCTTTGCTTCCAGACCGACCCGGGCAACCTTACCGACGGTCCTACCAGCGGTTCTTCGCCAATCCTCGAGCTGTAGAGTTGACGCCAATTCTGCAGCACCTCAAAATCAAAATCCGCATTCCATTCAACGGTGCCATCACACTAGTTTTCTCGGTTTAATTTCGCCCAGCCCCATCCGTGTCCGTCCTACACCTAGCCGGCATTCCGGGGGGCGGGTTCCGACCGCTTTCTCAAACGCAGGTGCCCTACATGCATGACGACGACGGATCAGCGGCAGGGAATCAACACTAAGAGGAGCTACGCACGGATCGGATGGGGCCGAAGCCCGACATCCGGCACCGGAGCCCGTCACAGCAGACACCTCCTACAAAGGAGCAGGATTCCCCTTCGGCCATGCAGGATTGGCGGCCTTGGAGGGACGATTCCACGAGGTTCTCGGACCGGACGGCCGCGGCCGCGGCCGCGCCGATGAGGGCGAAGGACAGAGCGAGGAGGGTGAAGCGCATGGTAGAGTTGTGTTTAAGATGGGTCGTTTGCTGGATGGTGGGACTGCTGCTGGAGTTGCTTCAGTTGGATGTGTTGTGCAACTCTGTTCGTCTTTTATACATATGCAATCAGGGGCCCGAATACGCTCCTCGCTTTCCCGTTTAACAGCATAACGGATAGAATGATTAGGGCTGCACCGCGCCGTACACGGTCACGGCCGTGCAGGGATACGGCCGTAGTATTGTGGCCGGGGACGATGGAGGTGAGCTTCAGACGGTACGGTGACCGTCCGTTTACGGCCGCGTGCGGCAATACGGCCGTATTGAGGGCTAAAATTTTGTTGGGTGGGCTCAAACAACATGAATTTGCTTAGATAAAATTGTTGATTACAGAAATTGAGTATATAACTAAAGCCAGCGAGGTCGATGACTGCTTCGCAAAGTTGTGCTTTAACTAGCATGAGGCTGCAAATGAGGGCGGTGGATACCAATCGCGACAGCCTGAAAATACGGGTTCAACGGCAACCGCCGATCCTGGACAAGATGATAAGTATGTTACAGAAGGGCAAAATAAAACTCACCAGGGATGGCCAGTGTCGTATATGCTGCTCGTTGTATTTCACGATAAGAGGGAAAGATGGTGAAAGCTTGTGAGGGGTTGAATGAGTTCGTATTCTAGCGAGGAAGATACATCTTCTATAATGTATCCCCGCACCCGTCGGGCATCGTTATCTATGTATGTCGCGACGGAGTCCGCGTCACCTTCGTCACTTCGTCAGTTCGGCTAATTTTGAGAAAGTTTGTCGCCCCCCGTAAATTTAGCAAATATGTGGTATTCTTTGTCACTTGGAGTCCCGGCTGTGAATCTTCGTCAGTTCAGTTCCTCGCTGCGAATCTTTGTCAGTTCAACATTTCTGTCACACAGTGTAACAGTTCAGTGTCCATCCGGATATTTTCACCAACCTGTAAGTCGTCTCGCCTGCTTCTACTGCTAGCCTGATTGAAATCTAAATCCCAAGTACGGTTTTGGCACTGTATAGCCCGATTCCCTGCCCTGGACGCAGAAACTATGGTTGACACAGAACAGCACTTTGAATTTGGTGCAGCAATGTATCGATGTCACGGTTGTATCATTGCGGGTAGGTGATAAGCGATAGGCTAGTTACAGAGGATCTACATGAGTATATGCAATGAATAAGGTAGCTATGTGTGCAGTAAGTAATTCTAAAAAGTCCAAAGGTCAAGAAATTCGGCCGTGATCTATTCATCCGAGTCGGCGGGCAGGACTGCCTTGGCGTACTCCGGATAATCCTCTTTGAATTCATCCCAGTAATTTTTCGCGTAGTCGGCGGCGCTTATTGCTATCCCATCACGTTGGACCCCCCACCCTTTGAGCGGGTCGAGCTTGAGTCGTTTCCGAGGCGGCTGAGCTAGTGTTGCTGTCCGAGACTCGGAAACCGTTGAAGGCCGGCAGCAGCGACGAATTTTGAGTGCGCGAACAAGTGGAAAACAATATTTATACCTGATGTATCGTCCTCAACAAAAGCCGCGGTTTGAGATGGGTTGGTGGACTCTGAAGAACGGCCCAGATTTAACAACGAGTCGGCAGATAATTTTGGGAACCCACTTTTAGGTTGTTCCGAGTTGGAAGCCCTTTTGCGCTTCCGAGGTCGCGAAACGCGCATGCGCCCAGATGAGTTTGACTGGAATTCCATTAGCCACTATAGGTTTTGCATCAGGGAATAAAACACCTTCTGTTCGGCCTGTGCTAGCTTTAATTGTGCCTGTGCCTCAGCGAGGTTCTGTTTCGCATCTTGAAATTCCTCTTCATCAGCGTGCGCACACATTGTCTTCTCCGCTGCCCGCGCACCGCGTTTATTACGGCTGTGGTACCTGCTGCATCCACATCTGCGTTTCGAGCGCCTGATTCTCAACCCAGATATTGTTGGCGTACATCAACGTCGAGGCCGCGGTGTAGCAATTAGTCAAAAGAACGTGGTGGTCGGAGAATAAAGAAGGCGGGTGACAGCAACGGCATGGAACAGCCACGTGCTTCGTGTGACAAAAATATTGAACTGACGGACTTTCGCAGCGGAGAATCTGAACTGACGAACATTTGCAGCGGGGAGTCTCAAGTGACAAACAATCCTCAAATCTGCTAAATTTAGATGAGGTGACGAACTTGCTCAAAATTAGCCGAACTGACGAAGTGACGAGGGTGGTATAGACTCGTCGCGACGTACCCTCAAGCAATCCGAACACACATACACAGTCAGATTTCGCCGCCGACAAAATTCCAACCAAGATTGTTGTCCTTCGGTGGAAATTTGACATCCTGTAACTTGTGAATAAATTTTATGAACATTGATTATCGTCCGGAGGTAACAACACGCTGAATGCCATGTAACATGTACATACCTTCTAAAGCACCCAAAACTCACCCCTCTCCTTTGTTTGAGAGAGATTTGGCGCGCCTGAGAAGGCCGAGAACGTTCAGGTTCGAACGTGATCGACGCCGAACCGAAAAGTGGCTCCAAACTACTGACTGACTTCACACTTCAGAGCAGCTGCAAACGATAAGCTTCTTGTTGAAACTTGTATTAATTGGTGCTGTATTCACACTGCATTGTGAGACTAGAAAGCACCATCGGGTGCGCCCTTGCCCGCCCATAATTTCTAGTCTCACAATATTAATACCCTATTGTGCCCCTATGACGAGTTGCCGGCATGCCGCTGTAAGTGCTGCATTCCCACCGGATTATGATCCGTTCAGTGGCACATTGGAAGTTTCGCTGGAATTTTTCTTGGCTCACTGTGTCCAATTGGTTCGGTAGCTTTGATCGACTCAACTGTTTATCAAACGGCGCTCTTCGGCCGACCAGGCTAACTTACCCTACCCCGGTCATCCCTAACGCGAAAAAGGTATGTGCGTAATTAACGTCGCTCGGGCGGTCCGCGGCTGCTCACCCTGTCGTCACCGCGGCGGCGGGGGCGGCCAGCAGCCCCTTGGGTGCAGCTGGGACGGGGACGATGCGGCGCAATTCGCTGGATGATTTGAAGATCCCCGCGCGCATCAGCCAGGCGCAGGTCGGGTTGCGGCGGGACTTGGGCATGTTACGCGAATTCACGCGGAACGTCGAGGGTACGGTTTTTTCTCCGCTCTCTGATTGGCAGATGGCTAATGAGTCCCTTACAGAGCTCAAAGACCTGCAAGGCCAGGGAGAAAGCTGAGAAGGAGGTTCTTCGAGCGCCATCGCACCAACACCTCCACGTCAGGCTCTTCCCCCACTGTTCAGCAGCAGACGCAGCAGCAGGCGTACAAGCAGCTCGCCTCGGCGTTCTACCCCATCAACTCCAAGTACCGCATCTCGTGGGAGTGCGCGGAGCTGCTGATCGAGCTTGGGGGCGGTGGGACCTCCTCGCCGCCAAGCACGAGCACGTCGGCGCCGGCGATGCAGCAGTCTGCTGTGGGTGAGAGCGACGGGCTGAAGGGCGCGAAGAAGAGCAAGCGCGAGCGGGCGATTACGCTGCAGGAGGATGCGAAGGCGCCCCCGGCGCCGGGGCCCGTGGCGGCGACCGCGAGCCTTGGCACGGTGCCCAGCCCGCCCCTGGCGAGTCCGCCGGGCAATCTCGCGTGGCGGGCGTAGACGGGGCGCAACGACCTCAGCACGCGGCAGCTGCTGCTGCTCAAGAAGATGCTGAACCCCACGCCTGGCGGTCCCGACGAGTCCTTTGTGGAGGATATACCCGAGGAGATGGTGGCGGCGATGGCGGCGGGGAGTACCGCTACCGTGAACCGGGAATGGCGGTGGGGCGACGCGATGAACAGTACCGTCACTCTGCCGTCGGAGGAGAGCGGGACGCAAGGGGATGTGCCTGGGAAGGAGACGAAGCGGCGGAGCAGTCGGATGCGGATGAGTGGAATTCGGGACATGCTGAGGGCGTTGACCAAGGGTGGTGCGACTCCTCCGGTGCCGGTGTCGTCGACGTCCGTCAGCACGGCATCGTCGAGTGACCTGCACGCGCAGCACCTCTATCAGCACCGGCAGGTGGCGACTAACGGTAAACAGCAGCGCTGGCGGGCAAAGACGAGCGCGGGCCTCGAGCCCGTCTCCATTCGGTCGACGCATCGCCCGCTCTCGCCGTTCGATCCCCCTTCCCTCAAAACTGCCTCCCCTCGTTGTCCGTCTCTTGCGTCCATTTTCAGGAAGTGCGAGCACGAGCACGGGTGACGAGGAGGAGGATTGGGATAGGTTGGAGGACTCGGCGTCCGATGCGGAGACGGCTGCCGCGGTTGCACGGCGGGGTGGGTCGACCATTCGTGGCCGCTCACCGTACATGCAAACCCTTCTCCTGACTCCCGCTTCGGGGCGGCCAACCACACCCATGCGCTCGCCGAGTGGCTCTCGCACCTCGGTCCACGATCTATCAGCGGCGGCACCTGCTCGGGCGACGCGTCTGTCCAACGTCGAGGAACATGCGGATACCAAGTCGACATCAAAGGCCGAAAGTCCCTCGCGGCAGTTTTCACGCTCGCGACGGGGCGGGAAGACGGGCTCTGTGCGCTCGATGCCGCCCGCGACGCTGCCGGACCCCAAGCTTTCCATGACGCCGGAGAACATCAAGCCCCTGCTGGAGAACGCGCGAGAGGTGCACGCGCGGCTCAGCGACTGTATCGCGGAGATCCGCACATTGCTAGCGGCGCGGCCGTAGAGAAAATGGAAAAATAATCACACAGCATACTGCATTATTTATATCACTATCTCGCACCGTATCGCATCGCTCTGCATTTGCTCTCACTCACCCAGGCATTCACTCCTTACATGGGCACTCTTCTCATCTTAGCATATCTCTCATTTTTTCTGTTTTTATCACCTTGTCTTTCGTTCAATGAAAAATCAGTTCAGATGTATGGCCTTGTGCGTTTCGGTTCTTGTTCATGCGAAATACGGGGGATCGGGAAGTCTCGGAAGGGCCCCGATTTCCCTTTTGGGTCTCAGCCTCTTTCCAACATCGATCCTAAGCAACAATTTTCTCGTCGTTGGCGGCTATATCGCCAGCTCCTCGACTAACCTTGGAGGTAATTCTCTCGCAGGCCGATTCTGGGAGCTGTACCACTGCCAGTGGGACCCCCGTTCGATTCGGGACTGGGGCATAGCACCGGATTTTCAGCTTTTGCAACCACCGCATACAGTATCGGAAATTCAGTGGATAACCGGGTGAGTGTGTATTGTTTGCAGGCCTGGTAGCGGGTGGTCCGCGCCCACTTTCAATATGTTGCAATTGTCACAGTGACTGTGGATGCCCCGTTCGATTCGGGACATACTAACAAAGTTCCTTTTTTTGTTTTTTTTGGCCATTGCGCTTAAGAATAGAAGCAGGGTTCTTCGAGTCGTTCTAAGGAAGTATCAGCAAGCCACGCACCGATTCTTGTGCCTCTTTTGGCTCTTCGGGTCTCCGACAAAGCTAACTTACCCCATCCCGGTCATCTGCAACGAAAATCCGTATTTAGCTAGGCTCACCATACCCCCAACAAGACCTGGCAGCGGATCGTCTGCGCCCACTTTCAATACAACAGTTGCTGCGTTGCATAATCTGTGGGTATTTTGTTGATTCGGGATTGGGCCTTGGGCGGTGATAAAAGTTTATTTTTATTTTTCGTTGTAAAGAAGCATGTAAGTGTTCGCGTTCTAATTATCAGCCAGTGCATTTTTTCGCCTAATTCTCACGTCTCTTTCTCCTCCTCGTGTCTCCAACAAAGCTCTAACTTGA
The DNA here is from genome assembly GCA_029282495.1 of Mycena albidolilacea. Classification (NCBI taxonomy): domain Eukaryota; kingdom Fungi; phylum Basidiomycota; class Agaricomycetes; order Agaricales; family Mycenaceae; genus Mycena; species Mycena albidolilacea. The sequence continues at coordinate 738,302 of JARIHO010000054.1, read as the reverse complement.
CGCCAAAGACCCATCTCATCCTGAGCCATCTTTCCACTGCGCAAAAGGTGTGTATTTAACAAAGCTCACAACTTCCTGGTCCTTCCCGAGGAAACGTGTACGATTCAAACCCCGACTACCACTGGGACGCCCGTTCGATTTGGGGCCACGCCATGGTATGCTATTAAAGTATACAGAATTTTTTGATCGAATTCCATCTGATTCAACAATGAAGTGATTTTTGTTCCAGTTCGACCTCATAATCAGCCGGTCCCTGTGGCGATTTTTACCCAATCCTCAAGCTTCGGTTCGACACTCGAGAATTCAGACCAATTCTGCACCACCTCAAGAGTAAAATCCGTATTCAATACATATCGAGGCCACCACACCTACATACAGTGTTCAGCGGTGCTCAACACACCCACCATGGCCTGGTAGCGGATAGCCCCCACTCAGGGAGAATATGCGATATCCAGTTGTTCTGTACTTCTGGGACACCCGTTCGATTCGGGACTAGGCCGTGTCTGCTGTGTGTAACGGTCCTTTTGCCTCTTTTCGCTCTTCGGGTCTCCAGCAATGCTCCAACGTACCCCATCTCGCACATCTTCAAATGCGAAACAGGCGTGTGCTCACAAATTGAAAGGCTCACAGCATCTTACAAGGCCAGGTAGCGGATGGTCTCCCCCCACTTTCAATGCCGCATCTCTTGCACTCTAACCTGTGGGTACCCCGTTTGATTCGAGACTCGGCCTTAGGAGGTGAGCAACTCTTTTTTTTCCGTTGTGAAGGGTTTCCGTCCTAATTTATTGGCAGCCGCATGATTTATTACGCCTGATTCTGAATCTTATGTCTCTTTTCGCTCGGGTCTCCAACAAGAGTTCAACTTACCCTATCCCAGTGATCTTCATCTGCAAGGAGGGTACGTATTTAACAAGGCTCACAACATGCCCACCAAGGCCTGGTAGCAGATGGCCCACTCTGAGAAAACGTGTGTTATCTATCCACTGTGCAAGTACCACTGGGACCTCCCGTTCGATTCGGGGCCCGGACATGTCGCATTCGCTGCAATTTTCTATCGAATTCCATCTGGTTCAACAGAAATAAACTGCTTTCTTTGTTGTTCTAGTTCAATCTGAAATGGCAACATAGCGACGGTCCTGGTGGCCATTTTCCCCTGCGATGCGATGTTTTAGGTTTCAAGCCCACTCTGCACCACCTCGAGAAGAAAATACTTATTCAACGAAGCACAGCAGACACCCACGAAGGCGTGATCGCGGATGGTCCGCACCCAGAGAATTTTTGTCAAGCGTTTGTAATTCGTCTGGGACACCCGTTCGATTCTTAGGTGACAGGTATTGAAGCCTTTTTTTCGTTGTAAAGAAGTATGTAAGTGTTCTCGCCCTAATTAACAGCCAGTACATTTTTACGCCTAATTTTCATTCCTCTTTCTCCTCGTGTCTCCGACATTCTGACTTCACGCCAAAGCCCCACCTCATCCTGGTCAAATCCCGGTTATCTAAAGACGATGTGTATTCAACGGCAGCTCATAAAGGCTCACAGACATCTAATAAGACCTGGTCGCGGATGGTCCTCACCCGCTTTCAATGAGCACTGCAACGCTATCCCATATGCGGGTATGCGTTCGATTCGGGCCAGGCCATACATAGTTTTCTGTGAGGATTTTTTATTGCCGTCTCGGTCTCGCAGTTTTCCAATTCATTTCTGGTACTTCAATCGCAAAGCAATGCTTTGCTTCCAGACCGACCCGGGGAACATTACCGATGGTTCTACCGGAAGTTCTTCACCAATCCTCGAGCTGTAGAATTCACGCCAATTCTGCAACAATGCACCTCAAAACCAAAATCTGCATTTCATCTAACCTAGAAGTCATCACACTAATTTTGCTCAGTTTAATCTCGCCTAATCCCATCCCTGTCCGTCTTGCACCCTGCCGGCATTCCAGGAGGCGGGTTCCGACCGCTTTCTCATCTAGCACTTGAGGTGCCCTGCGCGCATCTGAACTACAACAACGGATCAGCGGCAGGGAATCAACATCGAGAGGAGCTACGCACGATGGGGCCGCTGGAGCCCTGGCACTGGAGCCCGTCACAGCAGAGATCTCTAGGCCGGCATTCCGCCCCGCGGGCTAGGCAGTGTTGTTCACCGATCTGTTGGCGGCCTTGGAGGGACGATTCCACGAGGTTGTTCTCGGACCGGACGGCGGCGGCGGCGGCGGCGCCGATGAGGGCGAAGGGCAGAGCGAGGAGGGCGAAGCCGCCGAAGCGCATGGTAGGGTTGTTTTGAGATGGGTTATTTGTTGGGCGGTGGTACTGCTGCTTGCTTCAGCTGGATGTCTTGCGCAACTCTGTTCGTCTTTTATACATGAGCAGGAGCCCGAATATGCTCCTCGCTTCAAGTTCCCCGTTCAACAGCATAATGCAGGGAATGATGTCGATGTCACCGCCGGGAATGGAAGCTGTAAGTTCGAAGGTGGCAAAGGTGTTCTGGGTGAATAAGTGCTGTCTTCTCGTACTTGATTTGCAGGGCAGCCGCAAAGAGAGTGTCAATAAAAAGCTTTCAAGTTTCGTGTGAAGTCGCTAGCAACACGAGATCGCAAGTTGAAATGTACCGTAGGGCTACGAACTACCGAGGTACGAGGTTCAACCGTTTGTAGCGTCTGTCTACGAGAGACTGCCGGGGTCGGGAGGGGTCGGGCTGTGCGCCGTGCCCGTTACGGGCACGGTCGTCGAAATGACGCGTAAGCACCGGGCACGGCCGTTCATCTCACGGCCGTCGAGTGGGAGCCCCAAAGCCCAAGAGTCGCCCACCCTTAAAATTTTCTACACAGGGTCGGAAAAGTGCAGTAAGACCAAGGGGCGATCTGTCAAGCGCCATCAAAGATGGACCCCCCGCCGTATGTTGGTGTTTGTCACCGTCGTTGATCCTACTGACGGGGTCAGTGCAAACCATTCTGCCGCGCGATTCTCCGTACGTATGCATTTCTCAATTGTTCCTTTCGCATCTGAAGCATTTTGGGGGAGTACCATTTACATGTTCAATCTACTCTGCTTAGCTGTATAGGCCGATAGTGGATGGTCCGCACCCAGGGAATATCCGGTGCAAACACCCACTCCGCATCACCACTGCCAGTGGGACCCACGTTCGATTCGGGACTGGGTAGCACCGAATTTTCAGTTTTTGCAACTACTGCGTACAGTATCGGAAATTCATTGGATAACCGGGTGAGTGTATATTGTTTGCAGGCCTGGTAGCGGATGGTCCGCGCCCACTTTCAATATGTCGCAATTGTCACAGTGACCGTGGATCCCCCGTTCGATTCGGGACTAGGCCGGACATACTTACTAGCAAACTTCCTTTTTTTATTTTGGCCATTGCGCTTAAGAATAGAAGCAGGGCTCTCCGAGTCGTTCCAAGGAAGTATCAGCAAGCCACGCACTGATTCTTGTGCCTCTTTTAGCTCTTCGGGTCTCCAACAAAGCTGACTTATCCCATCCCGGTCATCTGCAACGAAAATCGGTATTTAGCTAGGCTCACCATACCCCCAACAAGACCTGGCAGCGGATCGTCTGCGCCCACTTTCAATACAACAGTTGCTGCGTTGCATAATTTGTGGGTATTTTGTTTGATTCGGGATTGGGCCTTTGGCGGTGGTAAAAGTTTATTTTTATTTTTCGTTGTAAAGAAGGATGTACGTAAGTGTTCGCATTCCAATTATCAGCCAGTGCATTTTTCGCCTGATTTTCACGTCTCTTTCTCCTCCTCGTGTCTCCAACAAAGCTCTAACTTGACGCCAAAGACCCATCTCATCCAGAGCCGTCTTTCCCAAATCTTTCCACTGCGCAAAAGGTGTGTATTTAATAAAGCTCACAACTTGCAAGGCTCACAGACGTCTGATAACAAGGCCTGCTAGCGGATGGTCCACCCCGAGGGAACGTGTACAATTCAAACCCCGATTTGGGGCCACGCCATAGTATGCTATTAAAGTATACAGAATTTTTTGATTGAATTCCATCTGATTCAACAATGAAGTGATTTTTGTTCCAGTTCAACCTCATAATCAGCCGGTCCTAGTGGCGATTTTTACCCATGGCCAATCCTCAAGCTTTGGTTCGACACTCGAGAATTCAGACCAATTCTGCACCACCTCAAGAGTAAAATCCATATTCAATAGATATCGACGCCACCAGACCTTCAGTATTCGGCGGTGCTCAACACACCCACTAAGGCCTGGTAGAGGTTCGCCCGCATCCAGTGAGAATATGCGATATCCAATTGTTCTGTACTTCTGGGACACCCGTTCGATTCGGGACTAGGCCGTGTCTGCTGTTTGTAATGGTCCTTTTGCCTCTTTTCGCTCTTCGGGTCTCCAACAATGCTCCAACGTACCCCATATCGGACATCTTTAAATGCGAAAAAGGTGTGTGCTCACAAATTGAAAGGCTCACAGCGTCTTACAAGGCCAGGTAGCGGATGGTCTCCCCCCACTTTCAATGCCGCATCTCTTGCACTCTAACCTGTGGGTACCCCGTTTGATTCGAGACTCGGCCTTAGGAGGTGAGCAACTCTTTTTTGTCCGTTGTGAAGGGTTTCCGTCCTAATTTATTGTCAGGATTTACCACGCCTGGTTCTGAATCTTATGTCTCTTTTCGCTCGGGTCTCCAACAAGAGTTCCACTCACCCTATCCCAGTTGTCTTCATCTGCAAAGACGATACGTATTCAACAAGGATCACAACATGCCCACCAAGGCCTGGTAGCAGATGGCCCACTCTGAGAAAACGTGTGTTATCTATCCACTGTGCAAGTACCACTGGGACCTCCCGTTCGATTCGGGGCCCGGACATGTCGCATTCGCTGCAATTTTCTATCAAATTCCATCTGGTTCAACAGAAATAAACTGATTTCTTTGTTGTTTTAGTTCAACCTGAGAAGACAACATAGCGACGGTCCCAGTGGTCATTTTCCCCTGTGGTGCGATTTTTTAGGTTTCAAGCCCACTCTGCACCACCTCGAGAAGAAAATACTTATTCAACGAAGCACAGTAGACACCCACGAAGGCCTGATAGCGGATGGTCCGCACCCAGAGAATATTTGTCAAGTGTTTGTAATTCGTCTGGGATACCCGTTCGATTCGGGACTAGGCCTTAGGCAGGGTTTGAAGCCTTTTTTTCGTTGTAAAGATGTAAGTGTTCTCGTCCTAATCAACAGCCGGTACATTTTTTCGCCTAATTTTCATGCCTCTTTCTCCTCCTCGTGTCACCGACATTCTGACTTCACGCCAAAGCCCCACCTCATCCCGGTCAAATCCCGGTCATCTTAAGAAGATGTGTATTCAACGGCAGCTCACAAAGGCTCACAGACATCTAACAAGACCTGGTCGCGGATGGTCCGCGCCCGCTTTCAATGAGCCCTGCAACGCTATCCCATATGCGGGTATCTGTTCGATTCGGGCCAGGCCATACACAGTTTTCTGTGAGGATTTTTTATTGCCGTCTCGATTTCGCAGTTTTCCCATTCATCTCTGGTACTTTAATCGCAATGCTTTGCTTCCAGACCGACCCGGGGAACCTTACCGACGGTTCCACCTGAAGTTCTTTACCAATCCTCGAGCTGTAGAATTCACTCTAATTTTGCAACAATGCACCTCAGAAACAAAATCTGCATTTCATCCACCTTGAGAGTCATTACACTAATTTTGCTCGGTTTAATTCCGCCCAGTCCCATCCGTGTCCGTCTTACACCCTGCCGGCATTCCAGGAGGCGGGTTCCGACCGCTTTCTCATCTAGCACTTGAGGTGCCCTGCGCGCATCTGAACTACAACAACGGATCAGCGGCAGGGAATCAACACCGAGAGGAGCCACGCACGATGGGGCCGCTGGAGCCCTGGCACTGGAGCCCGTCACAGCAGAGATCTCTAGGCCGGCATTCCGCCCCGCGGGCTAGGCAGTGTTGTTCACCGATCTGTTGGCGGCCTTGGAGGGACGACTCCACGAGGTTGTTTTCGGACCGGACGGCGGCGGCGCCGCCGCCGCCGATGAGGGCGAAGGGCAGAGCGAGGAGGGCGAAGCCGCCGAAGTGTATGGTAGGGTTGTGTTTTAAGATGGGTTGTTTGTTGTGCGGTGGAACTGCTGCTGGAGCTGCTTCAGTTGGATATGTTGCGCAACTCTGTTCGTCTTTTATACATGAGCAGGAGCCCGAATATGCTCTTCGCTTCAAGTTCCCCGCTCAACAGCATAGGGCATGAAATGATGTCGATGTCACCGCCGGGAATGGAAGCTGTAAGTTAAAAGTTGGCAAAGGTGTCCTGGGTGAATAAGTGCTGTCTTCTCGTACTTGATTTGTGAGCGTCAGTATATGATATTTTGAAGGATTTCTCTCTTTCATTAATTGCATATGAATTAGTATGAATTATCTAGCTAGGTCTCAGCCGAATCTGTGCAAAACTCATCGAGATATGGGCAAATCGGTGGCGAGAATCAAAACATGCCCAAAACGGCGATATTTCGATCCGCGCCATCGGTACTACGTGACAGCAGTCTCGTTGTTTTATAACGGGACATTTTCAAGGGTTGGGAAAATATTTTCACTACTAAGGGTGCGTTCGGATCCACAATACGTAACACCCACGTAAGTAACACCTCGAAATTTTTTTGCCTCTGCTTGTCCTCGCGCCTCGACGAGACATTCTCTCCCATCTGTTGCTGCAGACGGTGTTGGATGATATTATGAATGCTAGGAGGCATGGAACAGGTAGAGAAATAGCTAAACTTAAGCAGGGAGATATTATCTAATGTTATCTATCGTTATTAATTGACGTCGGCTAATTTGTTGCTGCATCAGGAAAACCGTAGCCGAGATGTACCTATGGGGCCTATGCGAGGCTATGCAGCACTATGCAGCACTGTATAGTGCTCCATAGTGGGGCCATAGGTACATCACAGCCACAAATTTGCTATGGAGTGCTATGGAGTGCTATGGAGTGCTATGCCGTACTGTCAAGTAACTTCTGGTTTTCCTGATGTGGGTCGCCGATCCTCGTCAGGATGATCCGAACGCACCCTAAGGGAATGGCCTCAAGCGTAGATCAGCACAGAATATGATATTTCTCTCTGTCATTAATTGCATATGAATTAGTAGGGATTATCTGGCTAAGTTTCAGCTGAATCTGTGCAGAACTCATCGAGATATGGGCAAAACATGCCCAAAACGGCAATATTTCGATCCGCGCCTTCGGTACTGCAGTTAGCTATAAGCCTCTTGGTTGATTTTGCCTTGCAAGTTCAATCTCGGGAGCAACTTCAGGGAGAAGGCACTCAATAAATGAATGCAATTGTTCAGAACTTCAAATGAGAACTCTTACACGACTAGGAATACATTTTGGTCAACTTCGCATTAGGACAGTGGCGGCTGAAGGTGCCGAAGATTACACAGAACAAGGGTTCCTCCGTATACAGGATAATGAATGAAATGATGTAAAGGGGAAGGAAAATGGAAGAGAATAGAAGCCACGACCTGAGATCTACAACGACTATTATCCACGTGCAGGCCAGCTCAACGCCAGATGAAACTATGACCAGTCGCTCTATCGGGCGGCCTGCGGACAGCTGGGTCTTCGAACCTGCAGGAGACAGGCCACGAGGCCCGAGGCTCAAGGTCCGAGCTTTTTTTTTTCATTTCTCGTATTTCAACTCGCTGACAGATCAAACTCCCGAAATGGGACAGGCTGTGGACCAGCAGTCGTAGCGGCCAAGACGTAAGCACTTGTGTCCTCTGCCGGTTTGATTTTGATGTCAGGGCCGTAGATTCGGTTGCAGCCGGCGAATGGGCGTGAATTCCAGTTGTGGATGTTTGTGCGGGTTGGCTAAATAAAGTTACGAACAGAAAGGTTACATTTGAATCCAGTTGAAAATGGATGACTTTGATTGCCACATGTCGCGGAAGCGCGAGGCACGACGCCATGCCACAGTGACTGCTGCAAATACTGGATTGGCCGAAGCAGCGCCATCGACTTCAACAGGCTTCATGCTTATAGGAAGTCTGATTTCTTACTTCATACTAAATTCCGACAGCCCCACTCAATCTGTTAACGTTCAGTCCATGACAGGAAATATAGCACATTAGGCCTGCTAGCAGATGCTTCCCATCAGTTAATGCGGGTCAGGATGAACAGATACAGCTACCAGTGTACTCCGAGCACCCATCACCAACCCATCACCAACCCATCACGGTTCAATTCGAAACTACTAATACTTAGGCCATAAGCAGTGCTTCACTGACTTAAGTTTTTTCCTCGTCTGATCGGCCAAACCACAGATATGATTGGTTCTCGTGGACGGAGGTCAATAGGCAGAAACTTATACCTCGTTCGTTGAAATCAACTTGAACATAAGGCGGCCCGGCGGGGCCCGGGATCGCGATGCGTAATCTGTGGGTGTCATATCGTCATCAATGATATCGCGTAACTCCGCAATCTCTTTCCTTGCTCTCTCCCTCCACAACAACCCAAATGCCGTTTGGCACATTTCCTCTGAACGACGGCAGAAAGGTGTGCATGAAGCTTAGAATCTCATATGTCTCTAACCCACTCCCAGCTCCCTGCAATCGCCTTTGGTATTTGGGTGTTCTGCCGACCGTGAAGCTCGCTCATTCGGTTATCTCAGGCACCGGGAGCATATACAAGCGCACGGATGTAACCCGTTATGTCCAGCAGGCCCTCGACGCAGGCTTCTCTCATATTGACACTGCGCAATGTGCGTGCTGTGTCACTTCTATCTGGCTCCCGCTCACGAACAGACTCCAGACTACGGGACCGAACGCGCGTAGCTCTTCTGGTGTGGAGACGTTTGTTTAATACTCTCCACAGAGTACGTTGGAGACGTGATCCACGATAGCGGTCTGGCCCGGTCTGACCTGTATATCACCACGAAATACGGTTTCGGCGACGTTCAAGAAACGATCCGGAAGAGTCTGGCGAACGTGCGTGTTCTCTTGTGGTACCACCAGGCGTGATATATCGTCTTCTTGTAGCTCGGCCTCGAGTACGTGGACCTCTACCTTATCCATCAACCCCGGTTTCTGCCCGATATCGACGCAGTGTGGAAGGAGTTTGAGATCATCAAGAAGGACGGTCTGGCCAAGTGCGTTGCGCAATCCATTGATTTCTTCTGGAGACGTAGTATTTATTTGATTCTCGGAGGACCATTGGCGTGAGCAACTTCACCCTGGAGCAGCTGCAGAGCCTTGTCCAGAAGGCGCTCGTCTGGCCCGCCGTCAACCAGATCGAATTCCACCCGTACAACTACGCCAAGAACAAGACCCTCCTGGAGTGGTCTTCAATACATGGCATTGTAACCGAGGGGTACAGCAGTCTCAGGTGCAGCGCGCTTCACCCTTTCACCCTTTCAAATAAATTCCAAGTCCAATTGATACCCACTAATTCAGCTCTATCACCAAATGCCCCGGCGGAACCGTCGACGCTCCCGTTGCCGCTGCGGCCGACCGCCTCGGTATCTCTCCGACCCAGGTTCTGTTTTCGTGGGTGCGCGCGAAGGGGGTCGTCATCGTCACGTTTGTCTTTCCCATCCGTGGTCGTCTCAATTCAAACTAACACAATCCAGGACGACCTCTAACAAGGATCGGCTGGAAGAGTACCTTGCCGTCGGAGACCTCCGTGCGTCCCCTTCCCCATTCCATACCGTCTCTACATTAATAATTGCCATGCTCTCCTTATCCTGCAGCGCCGCTCTCCGACGCCGAAATCGCCGCTATCGACGAGGCCGGCGCCAAGGGCCCGCCGAGCGCCCTCCGAGTCTACAGCAGCGTCCTGCGAACCAAGGGCTGGACGGCCGCGATCCCCTTCTTCTTGGCATTCCTGTTTTTGGGGCAGCTGTTCCTCCGGACGGCGTTCACGGTTCGGATGGGAATTTGATTATCTTCCAGGATTCGGATGGGAATTTAGACTACCGACAAAATATGATTTAGGTATCGCCGTCTCCCCTCGGCCTCTGGATCGACGTCCCTCCCAACCACTTTCAGAGTTTGGACGTAAACTTAATGGTATTAGTGAGCCATTCCGGGACAGCTCAAATTCAATCCGGGTCCTCCACGACTCCATTCAGACCGGCATTATCATTTCTTTTTGAGGCTGAGTAAGCCTCGCCGAGTCGCTAAAAATGGCTTGAAGAACCGTCGGGTTCTGCTGACCAGAAATATGTCCATGATCCTTGGAGGAGCAGGATATCTTCGCCGCTGCGGTTCCACAACCTGCGGACCCTCACGATATGTTGCACGCTGTTTCTCGTCTCCTGTGTGGTAAGTTCTTACCAAGCTGCCATGCAAGCTGCGGAATTACCTCACTGAGTTGGGGTACCCGCACAGTCGTCGTTCAACTCATATAAACGCTGGCTCCGTTGGCAAAGCGCAAACTCATCTCTCGTATTCCTCAACTTCCACCATACAAACGACCCCAACGCCCGCTATGAAATCCAATTTTTCCAAAATTTCCCCGCAAGGTTGGGTCCAACTTTTGACTTCCGACACCGAGGTTGAACTGACTTTTCTTCGACGATACCGCGAAGATGGAAGGGATCATCGGTGTCCCAGCGAAAGCAATGCTGGTCCAATCCAGCCTCCTTCCGACTCCACCCAAAGACTCCGTGGTTCTCGACAATGGGTGCGGTGGAGGGGTCGTCACTTCCCATCTTTTCGGTCCCATCGGCAAGGCTACCGACGTCCGCGTTGTGTATGGGGACTTCGAGGAGTATATGGCGAACAGCTCGACGGAGAGAATTAAGAAGAACGGATGGAATGCAGAGGCGACTGTGGCGGATGCTCAGCGCTCAGGTATGCCTTACTTCGAAATTCAACTTGAACACGGTCATTTTTCAGGCTCTCTCATTTCCCGACAACTATTTCAGTCCGGTTGAGCATCCTTTAACGTCGTGGTATCCCAACACATCTGTCGCCCCCAGCACTCATCCCTTTCGTCGTCGTCGTCGCTCGGCACGGTCGCTTCGCTCCCGTGCCTCGCTCCCCCTCCTCCTGATGAATTTCGGAATTCAAGTCATTCCTGACGCCGCATTGGTCGTGAAAGGTAAGGATGTCTTCATCACACCGCACATTGAACTTTATTTATTCATCTGTCTCTCGCCAGCGTCCTCAATTCCAGTGGAAAACTGGGCATGACAATCTGGACCTCTCCCGGCTGGCTCGACTCCTTCAAAATCGCTATCAAGGGGTTTACCATGCCACTCGTGTTCACCGGACCATTCTCAACGAAGAAATCCATCGCAGGCCTGATTACTGCGGCGGGATTCACTGACGTCGATGTTCTGTTTGATGTTCTGTGACATCCAAATTAGTTCCTATATCATCCAATTTTGAAAAGATTACTACCGGTAGCACATTGACCAAGGATAGAATGGTGTTCGCGATCGACTGGACAAATGGAGGACCGAATGCATCATTGAGCTCTTTGAGAAGTGTTAAAGCTGGAGCCAAGCATGTTCTGATGTTGTCAAGTTGAATATCTGTGAGGCTACGGTGGGGCATCGTATAATTAGGCCTCAAAATATGACTTTATGCGCCGCTGTGCCTCCCAAAAATAAGATGTTATCTCAACTGCCAAATCTCCTGTTGGACAGATCAATTGTAACATCAACATGCTCATCTGTCATTCTTCACCTCAGTGCCAGGGGAATCTGGCAGTTGGTCTGATCTTACATGGATGGACTGGCAAATGCCACACATTTGTTGGTGAGAGCTTTAGAAGCTAGAAATTTGGCCCGATACCAATGGCGGTGGGGAGAAATAAGGAGATAAAGAAATAGGGAATATTCAACGGTGGGTAACCGATGCAATTTCGGACTAGGGTATTACATAGACGGGAGTGACTTCAATTTTTTGCAATCAAGTGCATGCAGTATCGGAAATCCAATGAAAAACATACCGGGTGCATATCCGCAAAGGCCGAGCAAACATTCCACACCAGCTTATGTTACAAAAAGACTGGAACAACAACTGGGACACCTGTTCGATTTGGGGCCAGGCCAGAAATGAGTTCAATATTTCTTTTCATTTTGCTCCGAGTCCTCCAGCTGACATCTGACTTATAATCAACAGCGTCAGTTAGCATAAGAAATTTCAATGTATTATAGATGCAGGTGTGTAGGGCAAGGCCTGGTCTGGGATATCTGTTCAATTCGGGATTAGGCCGTAGACATCGCGAACTTTTTTGGTGTTCTATTGAGGGCATTGACGAAAAAGATCAGGTGTGTCTATTCAATACAAGACCTGGTAGCGTATCGTCTGCACCGGTGAATAATGCATATCAGAAATTCAAAGTCAACGGAGGCGGCCTTCTTTTTGAATGCATTAACATCACAGACAACAACCCTGGTTAATCTTCTTTGATCGATGCGGCGTATACACAACTCCCAAGGCTTAATAGCCTATGCTCTGCACGCTGATGTCGTTTGATTCCTATTGGATTGATATTGAGGCCCGGAGATGCAAGCTCAACCATCTCTCGTATGCATCTAGTCCTACTAATGGCAACCACTGTTTATATGTATTGTCAAACATGAATACAACAGACTTGAGTGACTTGGAGCGCGTTCGGAATTGTCGAGCTCACGTAACGTGACCGTGTCGTGCCGTGATCGCTGGAAATCTCGCTCTCCCCAATTCCCTCATGCTAGGCGTATCCAGTCAGTCCGCTCGTGGCCTTCAGCTCCGAGCGTCGTTGAAAACGCTTGGAAGGGCCTTCTCCGTCAGTCCTTCAGCTTCAACCTTAGCAATCGCTGGTCGGTGACGTGGCTACAGACATCTACGCACTTGCTCGCCGCGACGAGGCTCGAAAGGCGAACGTCGTGCAATCCCCGGACCCTCGACTCGTCCCGCTCACCAGCCTCGCGTCCTTACTCTAAAACCCTCTCCCAAAACGCTGAAGAGCCAGACTCGACGGATCCCGAGCCACTTCAAACCGCTGACTCGGAAGCCCAGGCACTTGCCCGCCTCGAAGGCTTCGCCGACCGAATCGATAAGTTCATTCCAGGAGAAGACAACGGCCGCCTCCGCGTTTCTTATGCCCTCATATACGAAATCCTGCAGTATCTGTGCCGCCACGGTGAGGGTTCCGAGGCGTATCTCACAGTGCGTGTATCCCGCTCTCTTTGCGTTTGGTTTAATCGAAAATCCGAAGGTATTCATGAACCACGACGCAGAAGAGGGCTTGAACCTCTACCGTGCGCGGAAGAGCGTCCGCCAACTTACGGAAATCGTGGTCAAATACCTCTCAACTGTGGGGCCGTCACTCCGGGAAAAGCATTCGGCTGTGTTCAATCTTTTCGGAGCATTGGAGCCTTTGTGCATGTTCCAAGCCGCCGATACTCCGCAGGAATGGAAGTCGTTTTGGGGTCGTGCCCAGCCCATTCTTGTCGAGCTTGGGGTCGAGCTCGACAAAGCGGGTTTTGGGGCGGATTAACGACGGGATGTATATTCAATTTACCGAATGAGAGGCGGCTCAAATTTCTTGACCGGATCTGACACCGACAACTCAGGAAATCAAGGTCACGTCCTATGATACTCAGTTTCGCGCTCCGAAACGGTTTCATTTCACCTCGTCAGGATCCGGAGACTCTTTTATTTTATTTTATCGAATTCTCGAGAGCTGCAAGTCTCACTCACAGATCTACGACACATTTTCATGGAAAGCATGCTCGTCTTCTATACCTTGAGTGCTTCCCGATATCGACGCGTCCCTCACCAGCTGCTGCAACGACGATTCTCTGCTCGCTCGCATTCTTACCGTGATCTTCAATGCCCAAAGACTCGGCTGGCCTCAAGCCTCCCTGTCGGAGCAGAATTTATTGTCACCACGCACGCGTATCTCCAAACTCTGCGCTCCCAATACCATGGTTTCGCGTTCGTCGATGTCAAAATCCGGGCTGCCTGTACCTTCTCGATTGGCGCAGAAAACGACCCCGTGCTACAAATTGAAAGACGCATCATCTTACCCTGAAGGTCTTGCGGGTTCACCGGGGCGTTCACGACTCGCGCCGTTGTCCGTTCGTTGGGACCTTACACAATTTTCGGCTCAGTGCGCAGTCGATTTCTGCAGCGCGAGCGCGTTCATTCTCGAGCATGCGAATTACCGCGCGCGTCTCCCCGCTTCTGCGTGCGTTTCACGGTTAGGCGCTCCACTGCTGCCTGTGCACGGGGACGAGACGGATCTCCGCTCACTCGATACTTCATTATCGGACTTGTAGATCTCTTCGCCTGTCTCCTCGAGTGCCTTCTCGTCAAGACCGTCCACTGAGCTGGAGCTCTTATGCCAGAAACAAGACGCAACTCGTATTTGGTGCTCGATGCGAGAGGTGTCACTGTGTGCACCCTGCATGCATGGCTCCGATTCAACGCCCTTCGTCACCTCGTTGGATGCATTAGCATGGTGCCTTGGATGCATGGGATGTCTTACGCGCATTGTGCAGCCCAATTTAGCGAACCGGATGACTACTCTCGCCCGAGGCGTGCCCTATCCGTTGCGCACGTTCTAAGGTTGCAGGAGATTCCGATCACCTCTCGATGCCGCTGGAGAACGTTGCCTTCCGCGGGTGAAATCACAGTCTTTCGGCCCTCCGCATCCAGACAAAGGCATAACCGCGAAGAATTCATCTACCAGTCTTGTGGGAGCGATGCGAGGTGTCCAACCCCGATTTTAAAAAAGAGCGAGCTGGCGACGCTACACTTCTCACTGCATCTTTTTTATAGTACCCACCTCGCTTTAATGAATCTGCACGACATTCAACGGCGTGTAGAACCCCCGCTCGAAGAAACGGTTGTCTCATCCTGGGTAGCGAGGAATGTCCTGCCTTGTATCCAGCTCACGGCTGAATTCGGCTGAATTGACCACATAAGGAAGATTTTCGTTCATTTCTCCGTCGATGAAGCCAGATCCATGGTGGCGCTGCGACTCGTATTTCTGCATGTGGAAGTTGCGCACTCCGTTCTTCCGATGGAGTTGGTATGTGTAAAGGGCTCGGAATCTTATTCAAAAGCATCAACTCCGCGAACCAAGTCCACCTATTCACATATTACCCAATGGCATCCACCTTCCTGACGCGCGCTCGGTCGCGACCGGACACGCTCCTGACGGCACCTCCGTCTTCACCTTCGACGACATTCGCCCGCCTTTCACGTCCTTCGGGCCCTAAGGCGCGCACTTCACGAGCTCCCACGCGAGCCCCACGTACCGCACCCTACCCCGAGCTCGCGACCGTCCTCCCGCGCTGCCCGCCCGAGGGCGTCATATTCTGCATCACCGACATCCAGCCCGGCGGCAGCGTGCCGATGCACCGAACCCAGAGCATCGACTACGCCGGCGTTCTGTCGGGGGAGATCGTTCTCGCGGTAGATAACGGAGACGAGAAAACGGTGAATGCCGGAGAGTTTATGGTGCAGCGTAGCGCGAACCATGCGTGGCACAATCACACAGAGGCGCCGTGCCGAATAGCAGTTGTCATGGTTGGCACGCAGAAGATCGTGCTCGGGGATGGGAGAGTGTTGGAGCAGACGGTGTCTGGGAAGAAGCCCGAGTAGAGCAGAGCAGCAGCGGACATATTGATTCGAAGACATGCAGATTATTTATATTGTCAGAGTTTGGAGAAATTGTAATTAGATGAGGCGGTCACCTTCGAGATTACCTTGAAGATTTCCCGACGCCGGCGATATTGTCGTCGGAGGCAAATACCGAACCCGAATGCCGGCAGAATGATTAACGCTAAAGTTGCTGAGACAGAGATTGCAGACGGGTATTAATCAGTCTTCCAAGTTGCTCGAGTGGGTCCTACACTGGGGCTCTCGAAAGCCGTCCACATGTTTCAGCCATTTGTATCTTGCTTCTAGTACCGTCAAGTTGTACCTCGCTTCGGTGAATCTCAACAGCCTGCCAACCTTCCGCTCGAGGAAGGGTCAGCGGCGGATTCCTGCCGAGTGTTTGGGAGCGGGCGCAGCGGTGCAATTGGAATCATATTGAGGGAATAGGCGGAGAGCAGAAGCAGCAAAGGGATACCGGCAAGGGTGGGGCCATATTGAGGCAAAGAAGGAAGACAACTTGAAGATTTGGATCTCCGCAGCATCTGGCCAGAAGAATCGGATCCACTACAGAATAAGCGCGCCCCCCATTTTTCGTAGGAGTGGCAGATGTACCGGATAGGTGGTACCGAGTCTCCCAGGTCGCTTGAGCACAGCAACTCTCGAGTCTCAGAAAGGTGCGTCAACATTGTTGACCACTTATTTCCGCCACTTGTACCATGTTTGCATCTCGCTCGATGAAGCTGAGAAATCCCAAGGACTTGCCAATTCTCCACTTGTAAAAAGACCAGCCGCGAGAACTGGCTGGAAAACGACATCGTCGGAAAAACCAAGGTGTTGATGTTGATCGATCATGCACTGGAGCTTCGGCAATCTGGCGCCGCTTCACCATGATATGGACAAGGCCGGCGCTTTTTTTTTTCCAGCTGTCCCCGCGCCCGACCTTCCTACCGAGCTTTTAGTCGAAATAATCCCCAATCATGTGTTCTCGTTCGCCTCCCTCTCCTCTATCGTGCGAGAGGAGCATGCCGCCGAGAAAAATTGCGTAGTGTCGGTGGGGATCATCTGAGACGGCACGGGAATAAAAGAGGGAGAAATAGAACAAAATGAAATGGCAAAAGCAAAAGAATGGACGAATCCGGAATTGAACCGGACACCTCTCGCACAGTTACATAAGCAGTGCTAAGCGAGCGTGATAACCAACTACACCATACGCCCGGATGAAAAGTGGGTATCTGAAATGGCCACAATCCACAGGCATCACGGCACCATATTTTGATTTGATTGAGCAAGTTGCGTCTCAATATATAATCCCACTTAATTAGTGCTCATTTAAACATCCCTCACTGGGGCACAACCTCAATGTTATTATTTGAACTGGCAAAAAATAGATACAATAATCAATTAAATCGTGGTTTATCAAGGCAGCTGTTCAAAACCAGAACAGAGACAAGCAAGGAGGGATATTTCTTAGCCATGATTCACACAGCAGGGATCAAAACAAACCCAATGCCCATTATCTGAATCTTGTCAACATAACAAGCCTCAATCATCAAAACTGTATTCAAATCAAAACAGGCTCACTGTGTATCAGCAGCTAACAAAGGAAAGAGCTCAAGCAGATTAACAGTACAGAAATGGTAGCTGTTCTGCTCAGCCACCACACAATATCTGTCTAATAGAGAGTTTGTGCCGATCCACCCAGGTGGCCACCAAGGCATGTGATCCCAGGTGGCTCTGGTTCCAGGTGGCTTTTCTAGGTGGCTTGTCCCATTGTAACCCTGTGTTTCTTTTGACTCTTTTCTTCTTCAATGCTATTAGGGGACTTCACGGTAGGGCCGATTTTCCCGTTTGTGAATAAATATATTCATTTTATGGGACAAATAAAATCGTTGTTTGTGGAATAAATGCGTGATCACCCCATTTGAGTCCCAGGATATTTTTATATTTCTATAGCATCAATTCCACCTGCCAGGCACACAAAACACTTTAGGTGCGCCATCTAGTCATCTGACAGACCCCTATATCA
The DNA here is from genome assembly GCA_029282495.1 of Mycena albidolilacea. Taxonomy (NCBI): domain Eukaryota; kingdom Fungi; phylum Basidiomycota; class Agaricomycetes; order Agaricales; family Mycenaceae; genus Mycena; species Mycena albidolilacea. The sequence goes on along the minus strand of JARIHO010000054.1, from coordinate 720,683 downwards.
GCTAAACAAGTTGGATCAGGGACTTTTTTTTTCTATATATATACATTTTTGACGGGAGGGCAGGACTGTCGCAGCTGACGAGTGGGAGAGGTGGGATGACAAGCAGGAGAGGGGCGGGATGATGGGCGAGATGAGGCAGGACAATTGGCGGGGAAGGCGGGACAACGGGCGGGGAAGGCAGGATGATGGGTGGGATGAGGCGGGATGGGGGCAGGGCGGTCACAGGCAGCTTGCTTACTCAAGCAGGTATATATTCCACAAAAAAATGTTTATTCCACAAACAAGATTAAATCTCGTTTGTGGAATATTTTTATTTTGGGAAAATATTCGTCCCATCAGTCCATTATTTTTATTCTCAAACAAGATATTCGGCCCTACCATGAAGTCCCCTATTGTCCTTAGCCCCCTCATCATCATTGCTGTCTCCTTCCTCTCTGGAGGGTCAAAAGATACTGAATTCTCCTTTGCTAGACTTATATGTGTGTGATCCCACCCGTTCTTGCCTGTTGAGCATGTTTGCATGTCTTTTTGAAAGTGTCAGGAGGAACCCCGCTCTGGCTCTGACTCCAGCCCTGGCTCTGGTTCCGGCCACTTCTGCTCTGGACACTTTTCTGGCCGATGCTCCAGATACTTTTCTATCCACTGCTCCAGACGCTCCTGTGCTTGTCCCTGCATCTATTCAACTGTCTGGGACATCCATCTGCTCCCGCTGGCACGCACTATGTGATCAGGCCCGTGATCGCTGTGGATACCTCCGGACACGTGCTACTGGGTAGTTACTAATTAGTATATAAGGTTTTGCCTAGCATAGGAATCCCCATCTGTTCTTCTCTTTGGATTCCCCCACTAGGTGTGTAGTATTTCTGCTCCTGTATTCTAGTGCCTATATTTATTCTTTGGATTCCCCCACTAGTTTCCACGCCCTGTGCCGAGCTTAAGGTTGCCCTTACAGCAGAAGAAAGGATCTAAGGGATCAACTGGTCAAGATTGGGAAGTTTGGTGCAGGTACAGATTCGGACCACTACTCCAGTGCTCCATCCTCCCCTACTTCAAGTCTCGACTCCTCCTCCATCCCGATGGATCGGCCGCTGACTCCTAGTGCCACGCAACCCGAGATCCTGAGCACCTCCACTCCAGATCCAGCTTCTGACGCCATGGCCCGGCTTGCTGCCATCAAAGGTTCCCTTGGGGACATTCAGCTTGTGCTCTGCCAGCTATTGCTGAACAGCCGAAATCCCCCACCTGCCCCCGTCCCTGCCACTCTGGCTCCAGCACCAGGTCTAGATTTCTCAGCCCCCACCCAGCTCCAAAATGGTCCTCCAACCTAACCCTCTGGCTGTTTTTGATGGCGACTGGACACAAGGATGGATGTTCCTCCACTCCATCCTTACCTACTACCTACTGGCTGGTTCCAGAAGCCTTTATAGCAGATGGGAATGTCTCACAGGAAAAGCTTGTCCAGTTCACCATGTTCTTCATGTCGAAGGACACGGCTGCTCTGTGGGCTGAGTGCCGCTCGTCGGCTGTTCCGTTCCTGTTCCCCACCCGGGCCAGATTCGAGACGGAATTCCGCCTCCAGTTCGTAGAGGAAAACAAGCAGGACCAGGCCCTCGCCAAGCTTGAGTCCCACTTGTACTTCCAGGGCTCCTGTGATGTCTACCGGTACATGGACAACTTCGAGGAACTGGCTGTAACGGCCGGTTATGCAGATGTGCTCATCTGGGTCACCAAGTACTGCTCCGGTCTCAACCCATGCATCAACATTGTGATTACGATGTCTGGAACCGCCCCTGACCTCACCAACTATGACAGGTGGTGGGTATGCACCTTCCGGCAGTATGAAGTGTTCGGCTGCGCCCAGACCAGAAACCCTCTGGCTGCTTTGCCTCGGCTGAGTGCAGCGGGTGTGTTCGCCACTCTGGTACCCGCACACATTCCAGTCTTGTTTGTGCAAGCTCCGGCACCTATGCTTCTGGTGGTTATTACAATAGATGTCAATCGGACCTGGGCACATGTGTTCCCATGCACCTGCTTCCGCTGTGGAGCTGCCGGACACCTCACCTGTGAGTGCCCCGTTACATCTGATGTCTGACACACGGATGTCCTCAACGAGGTCGTCCGTCAACTCGGTGATAACCTCCTCAATGAGCTGTTCACCCGTCTCTCTACCACCACCTTGCTCCCAGTGGAATCAATTGACGTGGACGTGGACCTGGCAGGTTTTCCGTCCCCAGCCAAGTGAGTGGTGCACCCTTGGTGATGTCCCCTAATTGCTATGCACTCCTGTATTCAGATACTGTCAATATATCTGATTCTGAGGTAGTAGCGAGAGGCGCACCCCCTGTCCCAGTTTCTGTCTAGGTGACTGAGACTCCCCTTTCCATCCTGGAAATGGAAACCTGCACTGTCCCCGAGCCAGGAACGAGGACAGTGATGAAGGCCTCTGTCCCCGAGCTTCCATCTGTGCCATTGACTTGGAGGAGTGGCATGGAGACAATGGATACAATTCGGCTGATGATGACGACCTTCCGGACCTGTCCCTGGACTCGGATGATGATAATGACAATGAAGATGAACTCAAAGAAGGCGATCACATTCTCTACACCGTGTTTGCCCCAGTCAAAGAGATCTGCGCTGGCAGCACCGTCTCACAATGTCTTGCAGAGGCTTATGCGTGGAATTCCACACCGGTCGGAACCTCGGTTCTGTCCTGGGCCACGGACTTCTTGGATGTCTTCAACAGGGAGTCTTTCGACTCTCTGCCAGAAAGGCGGACATAGGACCACACCATTGAGCTCGTCCCAGATGCGAAGCTGGGCCAACTGCAAGGTCTACCCAATCTCTCCGCTCAAACAGAAGGAGCTTAATGCCTTCATCACAGAGGGATTGAGCACTGGCCGCATCTGTCCATCCAAGTCACCGATGGCATCACCGGTCTTCTTTGTTAAGAAGAAGGACAGTGCCCTCCGGTTTGTCCAGGACTACCGGGTGCTTAACGCGATGACCATGAAAAATTGGTACCCACTCCCTTTGATCAACGATCTTATTAACCATTTGAAGGGAGCCTGGTTCTTCATGAAACTCAATGTCCAGTGGGGTTTTAACAATGTCCGGATCCAGGAAGGCAACAAATAGAAGGCCACATTTTGTACTAACCAGGGGCTCTTTGAGCCGCCGGATGCGCTCTCCCACCGCCCTGACCATGGAGCTGGTTCTGAGAACTCGGATGTTACGCTCCTTCAGCCAAAGCTCTTCTGCATCCATGTGATGGAGGGAATTGTGGTTGATGGACCTGAGGTTCCCCTCCTGCGTGATGTCCAGAAGGTGTTCACGACCGAGCCGGAGCTTGAGGACCCTGTTGTGCTTGCCGCCCAGGAGCTCCTCAAGAACTGGAAGGCCCTGGTCCCTCGCTTGGCCGAATTGTATATCTCGGACAGACTTCTCCTGTTTTGTGGCAAGATCTTTGTGCCGTGGAATAAGAACCTCCACCACCGGATTATGGAGCAGCACCACGACACGGACACGCTGGCTGCTTCAAGACATTGGAGCTCATCTTCCAGAACTACTGGTGGCCCTAGTTGTCCTGGCACATCGGCCAGTACATCGAAACCTGCAATGTGTGCAACTGAATGAAGGCGCTCCAGCGACTTCCCCATTGTGAGCTTCATCTGACCAAGATTCTGGACAAGTGCTGGGACACCGTCTCGATGGACTTCATCGTTGAGCTGAGAGAAGCACACGGGTTCAACACAGTATGGTTGTGGTAGATGTCCTCAGTAAGCAGGCCCACTTCAACGAGTGCCACACTGGCCTCAGTGCTGTCGGAGCCACCCAGTTGTACTACCGGAACATGTGGAGGCACCATGGAACCCCCCGGAAGTACATCTTCGACTGCGGCCCTCAGTTCATTGCCGAGGTCACTCAGAGGCTGTAGCGCCTCATTGGTATTGAACCTGCCATGTCAACTGCTTACCACCTGCAGACTGATGGCCAGACCAAGCATGTCAACCAGGAGCTCAAGCAGTTCATCCATATCTTCACGAGCTACAAACAGGACGACTGGGACAAACTCCTGCTGGCAGCTGAGTTCGCCTACAACAGCTACATCCACTCCTTGATGCAGCAGGTTCCGTTCATAACGGATACCGGCCACCTCCCTTGGATGGGTTTCCGAGCTGAATGGCATGTGTTCCACTGACAAGTCTTCAATGAGTTCCATGATCAGATTGCTGCTGGGGTTTCCGATGCCAAAGCTGTGCTCGTCAAAGCCAAAGACGAGTTCAAGCTCTACTATAATCACCAACACGTGCCTGCACCAGAGATCAAGGTAGGCAATCGAGTCTGGGTGGATGTGTCCAACATCAAAATGACACGTCAGTCGCCCAAATTCTCGGACAAGCAGCTCGGACCCTTCAAGGTCATAAAGGTTGTGGGCAACGGTGTGTACAAGCTCAAGCTCCCACTGTGCTACTCCCAGCTCCACCCAGTCTTCCTGGTGGTGAAGCTCAAGCTTGCAAAGCTGGACCCATTCCCCAGCTGGCCCCGGAACAACGAACCACCACCCGTCCTCCAGACAGACCGGGATGAGAGGTGGGAAGTTGCCAAGATCCTTGAAGTGCAGGTCCACTATGGCAGCCTCTGGTACATGGTGCGATGGAAGGGTTATGGGCTGGAGCACAATAAGTGGGTAACACCATTGATACCTACTACCGCCGCTACCCCAATGCTCCCCACCGGATCACCTTTGACTCACTCTCCTTCTGGAGGCATGACAGGACCATCTGCTTCATACATTGGGACACTGTATTCCAAGGGGGGGGTGATGTCAGGGGAATCCCCGCTCTGACTCTGACTCTGGCCCCGGTTCCGGTTCCAGCTGCTTCTGCTCTGGACACTTTTCTAGCCAATGCTCCAGACACTTTTCTGTCCACCACTTCAGATGCTCCTGCACCTGTCCCTGCATCCGTCCAACCATCCAGGACATCTGTCCGCTCCCACTGGCACGTGCTATGTGATCAGGCCTGTGATCACTGTAGATACCTCTGGACATGCACTACTGGGTAGCTACTAATTAGTATATAAGGTTTCACCTAACATGGAAATCCCCATCCTTTCTTCTCTATATCCCCCCGCTAGGTGCGTAGTTAGTCAGATACCCAGAAACCTGATGGCCTGACTTGGCCTGATAAGCCCATATGGGCTACAATGTCAATGATAAGGGAGATCAAGGCAGTTCACATTCTAAATGTGAGAGCCAGAAGCTGAATCTTGGTAATTCCAGGCATAAGAATTTACCGAAGAAACCCAAGGAGAATGGAAAGAAATCTTCCTCTGGTGATTGTAAGGCCAATATTGAGGGCTTCAAACACGAGAGCTCGGAATTGCCTGATGGTGGTTGGTTCCACACTACAACTGCTGACTTGAGCTCAGATTTGTTGTCCATATCATTGTGCAGTGCAGGAACTTTTTCAGAGTTGAGTTCAGCAGACAAATAGACCAGTCAAAGAAGAATGAAACACAGGTGTGGTATCAAGATCAAGACATTGTTTACCTACACTGGAAGGGCAGATCTTGACGTCTTTGATCAGTGGACATACAAGGTGGATACCTGGTGCAACTGGAACAAGTCAATGACTGGATGACAGTCAAAATCTTGGTCAACTTCATGTCAGGGAAAGCCAGCAGATTCTTCATGAAGCATGTATCACTTCAGCAGTGGGATTGGAATGTGAAATTGATCAATGAAGCATTGTTCAATTATTGCTTCCCCTAGATTCCAGGTTGAATGTGTGGGAGCAACTTACTGCAGCTCACTGGGGAAAGAATGATGTGCACAACTTTCACTGCAGCATCGAGAAAGGGAAATGAGAGAGTTTGTGATAGACGTCTGGAGCAACCTAGGTGGCCTCCGAGCCATATAGAGCCAGGTGGCCCCAATTTGGCTAGATGGCTTTTCAAATGACATCACTGTTGGTTTTTTTGTGTGAATAACATCCCTCTGTTTCTGTCAGCAACAGCCTCTGGGTCGGCGAAACAGCGAGTAACCCGGTGAGAACCCCAACCAGGATAAACCTGATAGACGCTAATAGCTCATGTGTTCCCCAAGCAGTAGAACCAACTGTATGGTGTCCTCCCTAGGAGACCATATGTCGTAGGTCAGGATGTGAGGCAGAACCCAGAACCAGTCAAAGAGGGTGTGATATCCACTCAGGTATAAAACCCAGGGTGTGGATGCAACCCGTAATACAATGTATAGGAAGTGGGGCAGGGTAGAGACAATGCCTATGTCAAGTCAAGGTAGAGGCCTGAGATTAGACAAGGTAGAATCTACTGTATATGGAGATTCTACCAAGCTTATATAGGCTTCAAAATAGATTAAAGGTCACAGTCTATTGCAATCAGGCCCGATACCTCAGCATTAAGAAGCATTAATGCTGATACTCCTGTGCTCCTCTGTGTTGGTTTCCATATCTCCTGAGGACTAGGGGACTCGATGTTCGGGTTTCCTAGTCCCTATCATTGTTGTCTCCAGTGGTTCAAACCAATTGAGTCAGTGGTTGGAACCCCAATCAGTTTGCAACCATTCGTGTACTTCATGTATGCCTCTGTGTCAGCCATGATGTGTCTGGGGACTAGGATTTGTCTGTACAGGTTCCTAGTCCCTAACATCTTCTGTATCCTGTGGCACAGACTACTCTGAGTCAGTGGCTTTTAGAATCCACGGTCAGGTTTCAACCGTGAGAAGGTCACGTGGTGGCGTCATGAGAGTCCTGTGCTGCTAAGACATGTCTGTATCCATACGGACATGTCATGCAAAAACGTAGAACCCAGGCAATTCATGACAGGTTCATATCTTTCAAAAAGACATGCAAACATGCTCAACAGGCAAGAACGGGTGGGATCACACACATATAAGTCTAGCAAAGGAGAATTCAGTATCTTTTGACCCTCCAGAGAGGAAGGAGACAGCAATGATGATGAGGGGGCTAAGGACAATAGGGGACTTCATGGTAGGGCCGAATATCTTGTTTGAGAATAAAAATAATGGACTGATGGGACGAATATTTTCCCAAAATAAAAATATTCCACAAACGAGATTTAATCTTGTTTGTGGAATAAACATTTTTTTGTGGAATATATACCTGCTTGAGTAAGCAAGCTGCCTGTGACCGCCCTGCCCCCATCCCGCCTCATCCCACCCATCATCCTGCCTTCCCCGCCCGTTGTCCCGCCTTCCCCGCCAATTGTCCTGCCTCATCTCGCCCATCATCCCGCCCCTCTCCTGCTTGTCATCCCACCTCTCCCACTCGTCAGCTGCGACAGTCCTGCCCTCCCGTCAAAAATGTATATATATATAGAAAAAAAAAGTCCCTGATCCAACTTGTTTAGCTGATATAGGGGTCTGTCAGATGACTAGATGGCGCACCTAAAGTGTTTTGTGTGCCTGGCAGGTGGAATTGATGCTATAGAAATATAAAAATATCCTGGGACTCAAATGGGGTGATCACGCATTTATTCCACAAACAACGATTTTATTTGTCCCATAAAATGAATATATTTATTCACAAACGGGAAAATCGGCCCTACCGTGAAGTCCCCTAATAGCATTGAAGAAGAAAAGAGTCAAAAGAAACACAGGGTTACAATGGGACAAGCCACCTAGAAAAGCCACCTGGAACCAGAGCCACCTGGGATCACATGCCTTGGTGGCCACCTGGGTGGATCGGCACAAACTCTCTATTAGACAGATATTGTGTGGTGGCTGAGCAGAACAGCTACCATTTCTGTACTGTTAATCTGCTTGAGCTCTTTCCTTTGTTAGCTGCTGATACACAGTGAGCCTGTTTTGATTTGAATACAGTTTTGATGATTGAGGCTTGTTATGTTGACAAGATTCAGATAATGGGCATTGGGTTTGTTTTGATCCCTGCTGTGTGAATCATGGCTAAGAAATATCCCTCCTTGCTTGTCTCTGTTCTGGTTTTGAACAGCTGCCTTGATAAACCACGATTTAATTGATTATTGTATCTATTTTTTGCCAGTTCAAATAATAACATTGAGGTTGTGCCCCAGTGAGGGATGTTTAAATGAGCACTAATTAAGTGGGATTATATATTGAGACGCAACTTGCTCAATCAAATCAAAATATGGTGCCGTGATGCCTGTGGATTGTGGCCATTTCAGATACCCACTTTTCATCCGGGCGTATGGTGTAGTTGGTTATCACGCTCGCTTAGCACTGCTTATGTAACTGTGCGAGAGGTGTCCGGTTCAATTCCGGATTCGTCCATTCTTTTGCTTTTGCCATTTCATTTTGTTCTATTTCTCCCTCTTTTATTCCCGTGCCGTCTCAGATGATCCCCACCGACACTACGCAATTTTTCTCGGCGGCATGCTCCTCTCGCACGATAGAGGAGAGGGAGGCGAACGAGAACACATGATTGGGGATTATTTCGACTAAAAGCTCGGTAGGAAGGTCGGGCGCGGGGACAGCTGGAAAAAAAAAAGCGCCGGCCTTGTCCATATCATGGTGAAGCGGCGCCAGATTGCCGAAGCTCCAGTGCATGATCGATCAACATCAACACCTTGGTTTTTCCGACGATGTCGTTTTCCAGCCAGTTCTCGCGGCTGGTCTTTTTACAAGTGGAGAATTGGCAAGTCCTTGGGATTTCTCAGCTTCATCGAGCGAGATGCAAACATGGTACAAGTGGCGGAAATAAGTGGTCAACAATGTTGACGCACCTTTCTGAGACTCGAGAGTTGCTGTGCTCAAGCGACCTGGGAGACTCGGTACCACCTATCCGGTACATCTGCCACTCCTACGAAAAATGGGGGGCGCGCTTATTCTGTAGTGGATCCGATTCTTCTGGCCAGATGCTGCGGAGATCCAAATCTTCAAGTTGTCTTCCTTCTTTGCCTCAATATGGCCCCACCCTTGCCGGTATCCCTTTGCTGCTTCTGCTCTCCGCCTATTCCCTCAATATGATTCCAATTGCACCGCTGCGCCCGCTCCCAAACACTCGGCAGGAATCCGCCGCTGACCCTTCCTCGAGCGGAAGGTTGGCAGGCTGTTGAGATTCACCGAAGCGAGGTACAACTTGACGGTACTAGAAGCAAGATACAAATGGCTGAAACATGTGGACGGCTTTCGAGAGCCCCAGTGTAGGACCCACTCGAGCAACTTGGAAGACTGATTAATACCCGTCTGCAATCTCTGTCTCAGCAACTTTAGCGCTAATCATTCTGCCGGCATTCGGGTTCGGTATTTGCCTCCGACGACAATATCGCCGGCGTCGGGAAATCTTCAAGGTAATCTCGAAGGTGACCGCCTCATCTAATTACAATTTCTCCAAACTCTGACAATATAAATAATCTGCATGTCTTCGAATCGATATGTCCGCTGCTGCTCTGCTCTACTCGGGCTTCTTCCCAGACACCGTCTGCTCCAACACTCTCCCATCCCCGAGCACGATCTTCTGCGTGCCAACCATGACAACTGCTATTCGGCACGGCGCCTCCGTGCGATTGTGCCACGCATGGTTCGCGCTACGCTGCACCATAAACTCTCCGGCCTTCACCGTTTTCTCGTCTCCGTTATCTACCGCGAGAACGATCTCCCCGACAGAATGCCCGCGTAGTCGATGCTCTGGGTTCGGTGCATCGGCGCGCTCCCGCCCGGCTGGATGTCAGCGATGCAGAATATGACGGGCAGTGCGGGAGGACGGTCGCGGGCTCGGGGTAGGGCGCGGTACGTGGGGCTCGCGTGGAAGCTCGTGAAGTGCGCGCCTTGGGACCCAAAGGGCGTGAAAGGCGGGCGAATTTCGTCGAAGGTGAAGACGGAGGTGCCGTCAGGAGTGTGCCTGGTCACGACCAAGCGCGCGTCAGGAGGCTGGGTGGAGGTGGGTGCCATTGGGCAGTGTGTGAATAGGTGGACTTGGTTCCGAGTCGCGGAATGGGAGCTGATGCTTTTGAATAAGATTCCGAGCCCTACACATACCAACTCCATCGGAAGAACAAAGTGCGCAATTTCCATATGCAGAAATACGAGTCGCAGCGCCACCGTGGATCTTGCTTCATTAACGGAGAAATGAACACAAATCTTCTTCATGTGGTCAATACAGCCGTGAGGCGGGAGATTCTACGTTACCTACTCAGGATGAGAGACAACAGCCCGTATCAGATGTCCTTGAGGCGGGCAGCCGACCACCAGTTACCGACACATCAGTTTCATTGACAGACGCATCAAATTCAATTCAATTGCACCTGAGTCTGTACCTCGCATAAATGTAAAGGGTTACACCAAAGAAAAAAATACACAAGGCGACATAATCACATGCCCCCATACGCATCTTCATGGTTCCCATAATGATAATGCGGCGGCGGTACAGCCCCAGGATGGCCACCGCTACCCTGCCGATGCATTGGCGGGGGGTAGCCTTGCTGCCCGGCGGGGACATAGAACGGGTTTTGCGCGATAGGATATTCCGGACTGCCGTAGGCTGGGGTATCGGGGTAAGGGGACGGTTGGGGATGTATGTAGGGATATGGATGGTGCATATGCACCACCGTAGGCGGGTGGTAGTCCATGCGCATCGAGCGGACGCTGCCATTCCGGAACTCGGGCTCCCTTAGAGAAGGAGGGGAACTGTCCAGCATGACCGCGGAGCGGCGGAAATGTTTCGCGTCGAAATTGATGGACTCGCGCGAGCGGCGACGGTCACGATGCCATCGACGCTGTGAAAATTTTAGTCGGCACTCATCCGAGGGGCAAAAAAAAATGCGCACGAGAAAGAAGGCAACTAGAAGTCCTGTTACTGCGATCCCCACTAAACCGCCGATGACACCAGCAGCGACGGCGGTGACGCTAGTCGAGGAGGAAGGAGATACGGACGTAGATGGCGAGGGGGAAGGTGAGGGGGAAGATGCAGCCAAGGAGGCCAGTACAGAAGTGGCCGTCGACGAAGTGGCTGGAGAGCTTGTCGTCTATATGGATGTCAGAATGGCCAAGTGCGGATCGGATCCCCTCACAAGTGGGGTAGTGGTGGTTGGGGCGATGGGCGTCGGCGGCTTGCTGGTTGTCTGAATCCCACATGATTAGGGTGGGTCCTCCAGAAAGCCGTTGTGAAACGCACCAGCGGTAGAGTAGTGGCCGGAACGACAGCGGGGGTAGTGGCAGGAAGGGTAATGGCAGGAAGGGTAGTGGCAGGAAGGGTAGTGGCAGGAAGGGTAGCCTTCGTAGGTGGAACGACAGCTTTTGTCGTGGCGGGGACCTTCGCAGTCGTTGCAACCACTGCCGTGGTCTTCTTGACCGTCGCCGGCAGCGTAGCGGTCGGCTTCACCACGGCCTCTAAAGTGGTACATGAGTCTTCACCGAAAAAAAAATTCAGGGGTACGCACTGGTCGTCGTCGGAACTACAACGACAGCGGGAGCCCTGCCAGGACGATAGTGAATAATAGGCATGTCGAATGGAAGGGCGAAAAAGAAAAAAAGAGTGTGGGCGAGTGGGACGTGGGCGGTGGGGAAGAAGGATGCGGAAAGGAGGAATGATGGTAGGTACAGTATGACAGGAGGGGCTAGGGTCGCAACCAACTTGACGTGATCGTATGATCGATCGCGGTAAATTAAACAGAGTTCCCGCGGTTCATCAGTGGTTTCCAAAACAGCAAACACAAGGTACCAGGTACCTACAGAGCGCTTAGTGGTATTCGACATTACAACTTGGAGCTGTAATAAAAATACACATTGATATCATACACGTAGTACTACAGTGATATTCACCTTCCTAAGACCCTAAATTTGATGCGCAACCGTCTCCGATCTTAAATCCTCTTCAGCGAACGCCTCCTCTGCCTTTGACGACCGTCTCTCCTTGTTTTCCACGGGTGTATTTTCTTGCTCGGCGCTACTGGACCTGCTGTATTTCCGTGCAAGCTCCAGTGCCTGCTCGTAAGAGTCCGTCGTGGCGGTACGGCTAGGAGTCCATGGCGGCTGCGTGAAGGATTTCTGGCGCAGGGATTGAAGGGCACGGATGAACGACTAAATAGGATGGTGTTTAATTGAAAGGTATGTCCCAAACCGGAAAACACTTACGGGATCGGAGCCGGCGAGTAGGGCGTACAGCAGGGGACGGAAGGAGTAGATGCATAAGTCTATTCCCAGCAGAGTCAATAGCTGGACTGAGAAGTTGATGGCGCGGTACTCACTCAGTGTCCGCAAATTAATGTTCTATAAGGGCAGGTCAAGACGCACATCGAGGGAAAGAAAGAAAGCCTGAAGGGACGTACAGTGTCGGTGAGATCTGGGTTCATGATACTGTAGACGTCGAGGATACACGCGGTCGAGCTCAGGAAGCAGGAAAGAAGAGGGTAGAGCGCTGAGTGCATTCTTCATTGAGGATGCCGGGCAACGACGAGGTAACCGGTGCTTACCGATGCGTATGATCATCGAGCGAAATCTTACAACGGGATGCCTGGGGAGACTCGAAGAAAGTGTGACGGTCCCGGATTCGGAGACGCTGGTGGTCCGTGAAACGGTTTCGATCCGCAGGCTCTGCATCCTCATCTGTGGGAAGCCAGTAAGCAATTGTGACGACAAAGGCTTTGCAAAACGTGCCTCGTGTCGGATCATAAAAACCACAATGTTCACGAACGACAGGACTTCGATGAGGGACATCAAGAGCATCGGTACAGAGTATGCGCCAATGAGCCAGTGGAGTTGCACCGAGGGCGTGGGGTCCTTCAGCCAACAGGCCCCGTCCTTGGCGTACCACCTACGAAAGTTTAAAATAGTGTTCAAAGGATTTAAAAAAAATCTGCTTACCCGAATTCGCCGGCCACCCACATCGGAATGGTGCAAGCCGCGCAGATCAATACTGCGCCGAAAAGGTAGAATTTTTCCGTTTTCTTGCCGTTCACGCCGTAGACGAGAACAAGCCTGTGTTTCCAAGATTAAACCAAGAAGCAGCCAAAAGAAACGAATTGCATACGCGAGATTGAGTGCTACGCAGCAGAACATGCATGAGGCGAATAGGGGGGACATCTGAAACAACGTTAGGGTTCAGTCGAGTGATGGTATGAGCACACGTACCACACCCAGGAAACCGACCAGGCTACATCCAGGAGTCGTCTCCTTCATGTCTGCGAACATCAACGAACCGAATACCACGCTTCGAAATACATATATATTAGGGAAATCCATGTATACGAAAGTAGTGTGGAAACGCACTTTGCTATCAGGGCATAGATGAGCAAGCGAAAGCTGACACGGTCGAGGTGCGGCCGCGACACTGGGTTCCACTGCAGGTACGCGATTGTCGATAGTATGAGGATGGATAGCGCTACCCCAGGAATGGATGCACCGAGCGTCACGCCGCTAGCAAAGAGGTGCTGGTCAGCAACGTGGTTGAACTAGAATGCCTAGCAGTGGCGTACTTGATAACGGTCAGAAGATGGTCCTCGTTGGATGACATGGTGGGATGGGAGAGAGCAGAGGGAGGGAGAGGGCCTCGATGTTTGAGGCGCGGGTATAAGAATAGGGACCGCGGATACAGCCCAGTTCCGCTCTTGTCTGAGACAAATCTGAGACACGGCCCCAGAATTTCAGAACTTTCCAGTTGGTGGCTGTCACTGTCAGGGTCGCTCCATTCAATGAAGGTGGCGGAATCGGTGTCGTTGTACTGGTTCCAGTTCCAGTAATAACCGGGCTATAGCGCCACTCCCAGGAACTTTGTCGCGGAGAGGCGGTCTAGTACTTAGAAATTGATATCCAGGGACCAGCACTTTTGGTGAAACCTGAAAGACGGTGCTCCACCCAACTCGACGCCATGCGATTGATGGAAGCTGAAGAAGAGAGGTGGAGAACCTGAGAGTCAAGACTTGTGATCAGGTACGACACGAATAGATCGTACTTCTACCGGGTGGAGAATCCTGCAAAATCTCGGAAGCAGCAGTGTTGGCAGGATCAATTAATAAAGCTAAAAAGGACATATAGCCTTGACTTGCCGACTGAACTGTCCGGAGCCCGATGTTCCGAATGTTCACAGTGAAACTCTGTGTGCCACAAACCTTTTTGGTTGGCATCGGTCTGGCCGGTCTCGTTGAGAACCTTGAATTCCGCCTCCAGCGAGAATAGCAGTCTTCGGTCGCGAGACTGATAGTTCTGTCAAATTATGGAGAAGTTTCCGTACAACTCCTGCACGTCAGCCTTAAGTTAATCCTTTAGTTGGTCCAGGCTGGTAACAAGGATCATCCTTACCGTAATACTGTTGCCTGTTACACAGCCCAAATGGCTCAGAAACGATCGCATTGTACTGAAGGCTTGCTTTTGAGATTGAAACCGGGCCAAGGTGCATACAATCGGGCGAATTAGTTTGCGGTCTCGATGCTCAAATTGGTTTCAACTGAACCAATTTCGTGTACCTACTTACCGTTGCCTCATATGAATTTCACCATGTGGGATAGTCCTCATGAAACCTTCCGCCGAGAGTCCCACCCCCGAATAAAGCGACTCCGGACAATGCGGGACGTCCATGAGGTTTTCAACCAACTCCCGAGCGTCGGACGTACCTTAGAGTCTGCGCCATTTTCGTCACTTCGTTACGTCGCTCAAGTTCGCAGATCTTCGTGACTTTGGTGAGAACCTGTAAATGTTCGTCACATTGGCATGGTTTTGGGAAAGTTTGTGAGTTGTTTGTTACACGGCAACTGCTCAGCGCATCACGAAGTGATGGGCATCAGCAGTGTGCCGAGCATGGCCGGTTAGGTTCGGGTTAGGTGGTTAGGAGTTTGGGTTAGGCGGTTAGTGGTTTGGGTTATGGTGGTTAGAGGTTAGCGGTTAGGGGTCAGTGGTTAGCGGCTAGCGGTTAGCGTTTAACGTGAAAAAAAAACCGCCCGTGTGCTAAGGGAACACTGATGGCCGATGCTTCCGGGTTCTTGAACATGCCGAGTTGAAATGATGAACTTTCACAGAAAATCATACAGTGATATTCACCTTCCAAAGCCAAAATCCTAGATATACGTGGTATCAACCAGAGATATTCACCCTCCCAAAGAAAAGTCAAGACCCTACCTACATTTGATGCGTAATCGTCTGCGATCTCAATTCCTCTTCTGCTGACTCCTCTTCTGCCTTCGATGGTAGTCTCTCTTTGTTTTCCGCAGGTATGGTTTCCTCCCCAGTACTATTAGAGCTGCAGCTCGGCGCAAGCTGCAGTGTCTGCTTGTAAGAGTTCGTCGTGGTGGTGTGGCTGGGAGTCCAGGGTGACTGCGTGAAGGATTTCCGGCGCAGCGATTGAAGGGCCCGGATGAACGACTAAGGAATGTTGAGTTTGATTGAAGGGTATATATGAAAGAGCAAACACTTACAGGATCGGAGCCGGCGAGGAGTGCGTACAGCAAAGGCCGGAAGGAGTAGATGCATAAATCTATGTTTCATGAACAGCTGGACTAAATTTTGTGGCGCGGTACTCACTCATTGTCCGCAAATTGATGTTCTATGAAGACAGGTCGGGACGCAAATCGAAGGAAAGAAAGAAGAGCCTGAAGGGACGTACAGTGTCGGTGAGATCGGGGTTCATGATGCTGTAGACGTCGAGGATACACGCGGTCGAGCTCAGAAAGCAGGAAAGAAGAGGGTAGAGCGCTGAGTGCATTCTTCATTGAGGATGCCGGGCACCGATGAGGAGGTAACCGGTGCTTACCGATGCGTATGATCATCGAGCGAAATCTTACGACGGGATGCCTGGGGAGACTTGAGGCAAGTGTGACGGTCCCGGATTCGGAGACGCTGGTGGTCTGAGAGATAGCTTCGATCCGCAGGCGCTGTATCCTCGTCTGTGGGAAGCCAGTAAGCGATCGTGGTGACAAAGGCTTTGCAAAACGCGCCTCGTGTCGGATCATAAAAACCACAATGTTCACGAACGACAGGACTTCAATGAGGGACATCAAGAGCATCGGTACAGAGTATGCGCCAATGAGCCAGTGGAGCTGCACCGAGGGCGTGGGGTCCTTCAGCCAACAGGCCCCGTCCTTGGCGTACCACCTGCAAAAGTTTAAAATAGTGTTCAAAGGATTTAAAAAAAATCTGCTTACCCGAATTCGCCGGCCACCCACATCGGAATGGTGCAAGCCGCGCAGATCAATACTGCGCCGAAAAGGTAGAATTTTTCCGTTTTCTTGCCGTTCACGCCATAGACGAGAACAAGCCTAGGTTTCCCAACATTAAACCAAGACGCAGCCACAAGAAACGAAGTGCATACGCGAGATTAAGTGCTACGCAGCAGAACATGCATGACGCGAATAAGGGGGACGCCTAAAACAACGTCAGGTTTAGCGGAGTGATGATATGTATGTACACGTACCACAGTCAGGAAACCGACCAAAGAACATCCAGAAGTCGTCTCCTTCATGTTTGCGAACATCAACGAACCGAATACCACGCTTCGAAATACATAGATGTTAGGGAAACCCATGTATACGAACGCAGTTTAGAAACGCACTTTGCTACCAGAGCATAGATGAGCAAGCGAAAGCTGACGCGGTCGAGGTGTGGCCGCGACACTGTGTTCCACTGCAGGTACGCGATTGTCGATAGTATGAGGATGGATAGCGCTACCCCAGGAATGGATGCACCGAGTGTCACGTCGCTAGCAAAGAGGTGCTGGTCAGCAACGTGGTTGAGCTAGAATGCCTAGCAGTGGCGTACTTGATAACGGTCAGAAGATGGTCCTCGTTGGATGACATGGTGGAATGGGAGAGAGAGCAGAGGGAGGGAGGGAGCCTCGATGTTTGAAGCGCGGGTATAAGAATAGGGGCCGCGGATACAGCGCACTTCCGCTGTTGTCTGAGACCAATCTGAGACACGGCTCCAGAATTTCGGAACTGTCCAGCCGGTGACTGTCAGGGTCGCTCCAAGTTGATGAAGGTGGCAGAATCGGTATCGTTGTACTGGTTGCAGTTCCAGTGATAATCGGGTTATAGCGCCACTCCCAGGAACTTTGGCGTGGAGGAGCGGTCTACAATCTAGAAATCCATATCCAGGGACCAGCACATTTGGTGAAACCTGAAAGACGGTGTTCCGCCCGACTCGACGCCATGCGATTGATGGAAGCCGAAGAAGAGGTGGAGAACCTGAGAGTCAAGACTTGTGATCAGGTACAACACGAATAGATCGTACTTGCACCGGGTGCAGAATCCTCAGGCCGCAAAATCTCAGAAGCAGCAGTGTTGGCAGGATCAATTAATAAAGCTAAAAAGGACATATAGCCTTGAATTGCCGACTGAACTGTCCGGAGCCCGATGTTCCCAATGTCCACAGCGAAACTCTGTGGGTGCCACAGACCTTTTTGGTTGGCATCGGTCTGGCCGGTCTCGTTGAGAACCTTGAATTCCGCCTCCAGCGAGAATAACAGTCTTCGGTCGCGAGACTGATAGTTCTGTCAAATTATGGAGAAGTTTCCGTACAACTCCTGAACGCCAGCCTTAAGTTAGTAATCCTTTAGTTGGAGGCTGGTAACAAGGATCATCCTTACCGTACTACTGTTCCCTGCCATTACGCAGCCCAAATGGCTCAGAAACGATCGCATTGTATTGAAGGCTTGCTTTTGAGATTGGAACCGGGCAAAGGTACATACAATGAAACCTTCCGCCGAGAGTCCTAACCCCGAATAAAGAGACTCCGGACAATGCGGGATTGATGCGGGACGTCTGAGGTTTTCGACCAACTCCCGAGCGTCGGACGTACCTTAGAATCCGCGCCATTTTCGCCACTTCGTTACTTCGCTTAAGTTCGCGGATCTTCGTGACTTTGGTGAGAACCTGTAAATGTTCGTCACATTGGCATGGTTTTGGGAAAGTTTGTGAGTTGTTTGTTACACGGCAACTGCTCAGCGCATCACGAAGTGATGGGCATCAGCAGTGTGCCGAGCATGGCCGGTTAGGTTCGGGTTAGGTGGTTAGGAGTTTGGGTTAGGCGGTTAGTGGTTTGGGTTATTGTGGTTAGAGGTTAGCGGTTAGGGGTCAGTGGTTAGCGGCTAGCGGTTAGGGGTTATGGTTAGCAGTTAGCGTTTAACGTGAAAAAAAACCGCCCGCCGTGTGCTGAAGGAACACTGATGGCCGATGCTTCCGGGTTCTTGAACATGCCGAGTTAAAATGATGAACTTTCACAGAAAATCATACAGTGATATTCACCTTCCAAAGCCAAAACCCTAGATATACGGTGGTATCAACCAGTGATATTCACCTTCCCAAAGAAAAGCCAAGACTCTACCTACATTTGATGTGAAGTCGTTTGCGATCTCAACTCCTCTTCTGCTGACTCCTCTTCTGCCTTCGATGGCAGTCTCTCTTTGTTTTCCGCAGGTATGGTTTCCTCCCCAGTACTATTAGAGCTGCAATTCGGTGCAAGCTGCAGTGCCTGCTTGTAAGAGTTCGTCGTGGCGGTCTGGCTGGGATTCCAGGGCGACTGCGTGAAGGATTTCCGGCGCAGCGATTGAAGGGCCCGGATGAACGACTAAGGAATATGAAGTTTAATTGAAGGGTATATATGAAAGAGCAAACACTTACAGGATCGGAGCCGGCGAGGAGCACGTACAACAAAGGCCGGAAGGAGTAGATGCATAAATCTATGTTTCATGAACAGCTGGACTAAATTTTGTGGCGTGGTACTCACTCATTGTCCGCAAATTGATGTTCTATGAAAACAGGTCAGGACGCACATCGAAGGAAAGAAAGAAGAGCTTGAAGGGACGTACAGTGTCGGTGAGATCGGGGTTCATGATGCTGTAGACGTCGAGGATACACGCGGTCGAGCTCAGAAAGCAGGAAAGAAGAGGGTAGAGCGCTGAGTGCATTCTTCATTGAGGATGCCGGGCAACGACGAGGAGGTAACCGGTGCTTACCGATGCTATGATCATCGAGCGAAATCTTACGACGGGATGCCTGGGGAGACTTGAGGCAAGTGCGACGATCCCGGATTCGGAGACGCCGGTGGTCTGAGAAACGGCTTCGATCCGCAGGCGCCGTGTCCTCATCTGTGAGAAGTCAATAAGCAACTATGGCGACAGAGACTTTGCAAAACGCGCCTCGTATCGGATCATGAAAACCACCATATTCACGAACGACAGGACTTCGACGAGGGACATCAATAGCGTCGGTACAGAGTACGCGCCAATGAGCCAGTGGAGCTGTACCGCGGGTGTGGGATCCTTCAGCCAACAGGCCCCGTTCTTGGCGTACCACCTGCAAAAGTTTAGAACAGTGTTCAAAGGATTTAAAATATATAAATCTGCTTACCCGAATTCGCCGGCCACCCACATCGGAATGGTGCACGCCGCGCAGACGAATACTGCGCCCAAAAGGTAGAATTTCTCCATTTTCTTGCCGTTCACGCCATAGACGAGGACAAGCCTGGGTTGCCCAAGATTAAAACGTGAAAAAGATAGAAAACAAAGTGAGTACGTGAGATTGAGTGCTACGCAGCAGAACATGCATAAGGCGAACAGAGGGGACGCCTGAAGCAACGTTAGGGTACAGTCGAGTGATGATATAAGCACATGTACCACACCCAGGAAGCCGACCAGACTACATCCAGGAGTCGTCTCCTTCATGTCTGCGAACATCAAGGAACCGAATACGACGCTTCGCAATAGATGTTAGGTAAGCTCATGTATGCGAAAGCAGTGTAAAAACGCACTTTGCTACCAGGGCATAGATGAGCAAGCGGAAGCTGACGCGGTCGACGTATGGCCGCGACACGGGGTTCCACTGTAGGTACGCGATTGTTGCTAGTAGGAGGACGGATAACACTACTCCAGGAATGGACGCACTGAGCGTCACGCCGCTAACGAGGAGGTGCCGGTCAGTAACGTGGTTGAACTTGAATGCCTAGCACTTAGTAACGTACTTGATGACCGCCAGAAGATGGTTCTGGTTAGATGACATTATGATAGAAGAGGATAGAGGGGAAGAGGTCCTCGAGGTTTGAGGTGGGGGTATAAGAATAGGGCCGTGGATACTTACACTTCTGTTGTCTGAGACAACTCTGAGACACGGACATACAGAATATCGTAACTTTCCAGTCAGTGGCCATCAGGGTTGCTCGTCTGAATGAAGGGCGCTCGGTCGGAAGGCAGGAAGGAAGGAAGGACGTATGCAGTTCCAGTAATAATCGGGCTATAGCGCCACTGCCAAAAACTGTCACAGAGGGGCGTCCTACAATTTGGAAATCCATAAATTAGCATCTACCGTAGATGGTGAGATCCGGAAGATGGTGCCCGGTCCGGTTAGATGCAATGCGATGGATGAGAGAGCAGGGAGAGGAGGAAGGGGAGGAGGAAGGAGGAGGGGAGTCCGGGAGTCCGGACACGCGTGATCGGATATAACAAGAATAGAGCCGGGTGAAAAATGTCGGAGCAAATGTTGCCAGGGTCAATAATGCCAAAACGGACACAAGCTTGGTACTGACCTGTCCGGAGCCTGACGTTCCGAATGTTCAAAGACATACTCTCCGTGTGTGCCACAGACTGTTGTCAGCTTCTGTCAGCTTGGTGTCACTGAGAACTCTATATTACTGGTCCTCCAGCGAAAATAGGTGTCTTCTGTGGCGCCAATTGGACTTCCTTTCAATTATGTAGTCTCATATGACTCCTCCACACACCAGGCTCAGGTTAGCATTCCTTTGGTTGGTTCAGGGTTGGTAGCAAGGGTCTGCTTCACCGTATTACTCGCGTTGCCCATGTGGCTCAGAAACGATATTTCATTCGACGGCGCTTCAGTTGGACCATACTGAAACCGGGCGAAGGCACATGGGGCGGGACGAATTCAGTTTCTCGTCATCCTGAAAATTGCCGAGGTTCAACTGACGGCATGGATTTGCGTGTGCTTACTTACCGTTGCTCATGTGGTTGACGAGGCACGCCTGGTCCCACCTCCGGATAAACCGACTCGAAGCAAGCGGGATGCCGCCGGGCTTGGAAAACCAGTCAGTAACTCCGGAACGTCGTACCTCAATAATGGTCCAACATTCGACTGCCAGAGCTCTTGACAGCAGACTTCGCAAATCCTAGGGGCCCCAGCCGTAATTGCAGACTTCCTCGACCAGATTTACTTTGTGAATGGTGATCGATGATTCTCCACTCCGGCATGCACAATCTCAGAGTGTCGGACGCACAAAACATACAGAGACACTGTTCTATAATGCCTACAATATCATCAGATACATTTTTATCAGCAGCCTCAAACGAAAAGGCAAACACAACGCCGCAACGGACGGACCAACCAAATCAATCCATATCCATATCCCAATCATCTCCATCCACATCCACATTACTCTCGTCTACATCCCCGGCCCCCGCCTCGCGCTCGCGCCTCCGACCCGCATTACCACCGCCGCCAGCTCCACCGCGTTCCATGACGCTGTGCAGCTCTGCCACGCCCGGCCCGACCCCGACGATCGCCACGCGCTCGAGCCGCTCGTCCCACCGCGCCGCGCTCTGGAAGAAGCGCCGCTTCGCGTGCGCCGTTCTTGGCAGGGCAAGTGCGGCTCGAGGCGTGGGGAGGTCGACGTACCGGTTGGTCATGATGCTCATGCGCTTCCGCCGGCGCACGGCAGCAGACGCGGTGGCAGAGGCGTCGTCGGACGAGTAGAGCTCCGAGTCGCTGTCCGAGTCGTCCGAGGGCACAGCGTCGGCGTTTTGTTGGAGGTTGTACACGTACCGCGCGTGTTCTGTGTAGAAGGAGGAAATGAAATTAAATAGGTAAATAAAATAGGGAGAAAGGACAGAGGGAAGGGGACTCTTACGCGCAAGTCGCTCGTCGAGCTCGTCGCGGGCTTCTTCTTCGTCCCGGCGCCGAGAGGTGAGTCCCACATGGTCGCCGACGCTCTCCCGCGGAACGTCGTGCATGCCCATACTCGGCGCACCCACGCTCCGCAGCTGCTGTAGCTGCTCCAGCGCGCGCTCCCTGCAACATAAGCACGTTCGTTCAACCCTCGACTTTCGACCAAGGTACGACGCAGAACTCACCGAACCCGATCCAACATCCCGTCCCGCTGATTCAGGTCCTCCATGTTGCTCTGCATAACCTCGAGCCGGTACCGCGGGCCGAACCAGTGAAAATACTCGCTCCAGGGCAGATTCACGCTGATCTCGTTCTCGATGCCGAGCGCGCAGGCCGTCTCGTATGTCCACGCGCGCGCGACGTTCTTGACCGTGTACCCCCCGCCGCCGAGGAGGATGAGGGGAAGCCCCGTCTGGCGCATGAACTGCACACAGGCGGCATGCCCCGCGAGCGAGAGGTTGAACCCGCCGAGCTTGTCGCCCGAGAGCGAGTCCGCGCCGCACTGCAGCACGACCGCGGTGGGACGGTACACCTCGAGGATCTTGCTCATCACGGGCTCGAAGACGCTTTTAAACGCCTCGTCGGTGATGCCGTCGTCGAGCGGGACGTTGAGCGAGTAGCCCTTGCCCTTCGCGCGGCCGCGGTCGTCCTGGGTGCCGGTCCCGGGGAAGAACTCGCCGAATTTGTGGAACGAGGCGCACATGACGCGGTCGGTGGTGTAGAAGGCCTCCTCGACGCCGTCGCCGTGGTGGATGTCGATGTCGATGTAGAGAACGCGCGGGTGGGTGCGGAGGAGCTCGAGGATGCAAAGAACGATGTCGTTGATATAACAGAAGCCCGAGGCCTCGCCCTTTTTCGCGTGGTGAAGCCCGCCGGCCCAGTTGATCGCGATGTCGGCGGCGCCGCTGTTTATTCGCTGCGCGGCCGCAATGGACCCCCCGGCAGAAATGGAACAGAACTCGAACACACCCTCGAATGCGGGGTTATCTGGTAGTTCCCCGACCAGGACTGCCTGTACCTGTCAGATACCAAAAATCAAGCTAGAAGAGTGGCACGCACAGAGCATCCCTCCGTGTGTCAGCTCCTCCGCCGTCTCAGGCGTTACGCGCGCGAGGAAGTTGATGTATTCGTCTGTGTGAAACGCGGTCATGCTCTCCGGGGTCGCGCGTTTTGCGCGCTGTACACCGTGTCATTGAATAAAATGCACAAAATTGCAATGCGCTCACGAGAACGTGCATCTGGGGCAGCATCCCGTACGCGCTGACAAGGTCGTGCGTAACACGTACCCGGTGCGGTTTCATGGGATGTCCTAGACCGTATGTGTACCCGCCCACATCCGCTGAAGGAAAAGTCAGTGACCAGACTGTTTTTCGGTCGCCACGACGCACGGTCATAGTAATAAGCTACCCTCCGCTTGGACATGGTGGTTGTGGACAGCCCAGTGTATAACCAGTGTAGAGGTAAGAGTCCCTGGGATTCTGAGCTGGAACTGAGGACAAGGTGGGCGTCGGGGTCAGAGCGAATGGTGCGGTGCCATCAGCCATCAGCCATCATCGGCGTCTATCGGCTATTAGCCTTCTTTTCTTACCACAACCCCGATGAGGCTAAGTCGGTCCGAGTCTCAGCGACGGTGGTAGCCTTGTAGATCAGGGAATTGTGGTACTAACAGGTGAATACCCCCCGTCGATATCTTCCCGATTTCATCGATTGTAATTAGTAGGTCAGGGAACAACTTGCGAGTGGCGCTTGGTCTCTGCGAAATTATAGCCATTATTCTACGCCACTCAAAGTCTTCCGGCCTTCCACACTGCAACTGAGCGTTGATGAAAATCACTTGGTGAATAATCATCTACGGCCGCTACATAAAATACGGTCTCCACCCTCGCCTTTGCCCTCGAATATGTTGGTCGTTTCGTACAGCCCTTCTGTCGCCCCTTTACAAGGCTCCGAGGTGTGGCCTCCTCCATTTTCTTTTATACAGGCGCTGATACATTGGCATACGATACATTCTTGTATACAACACATACCATAGGAAGGCGAAAAACAACCACGGAACCATCAATCATCGTAGGCGGTCATGGTAACCTTGTTCATCTCAATCGAAATACTGTTCATCGGCCGCGGAAGGGTAGAAATATGCTGCAAGCACACTTGTCAGCCAAAAGCAGCCGCATCGCACGAGAATCCGCACCGCGGCAGGTGTACTGCTTGGCAGCCTGGGTTCGTTGGCGGCCCGAAGTGCAGCGCGAGAGTTGAGGCTGCGAAATCAGCTACGTTGCTACGAAGAAGCGACCAAGTAGCGTCACCTAGCCATCAGGGAGTTGGAGAATACTGCCAATTCATCAGACGCGGAGGCCTCAGACATGACGGGCGAATGGAAACCTACATCGCGGAATCACCACGAAGAAGGCGAGCCATACAACTTTGGGATGTCAGCAGCGTTTACCTGAGTAAATTAAACTACGTACAAGTGGACGGCAGCGATATGAACTGAGAAATCATGATCAACGCGGCCGATAGATAGGAGGAACAAACTTACGGAAACCAGCATTATGATACTGGCTATACTGCAAGATCGTCAGCGGAGTGAAAGCATACCCCGTCTACACACCTGGTCACTACGCCGGTTTCTGTGATATCATATAGGTGAGTCTATCATGTTGCAAAGTCTTTCGCTCACCAATCGTCCATTGAATCAATTTGTCGATGGCTGCGACAGTTCTGAAGGCACTTCAATTATGCTTTCCGTATTTGAAGAAGGAAACTGACTTCTCAAATACGCTGGATCGTCTGCGATATAAGAGATACACCAAAGTCCCAGCAATCAGTAGATCATTGGCCGCGCTCGCGGCCCAAATCGCATCGAACAGCGGCCCAAATTTTCCCAAGAACTCGTGGGCAGGCCGATGACCATACGCGAATAGAATGACGTTCGGTGGAACGAGCCGGAACAGTGACAGTGCCCAACAAATGCACGGAATCCACCAACTTTTTGACAGAGAGTAAATTCGGATGGCGAAGAAGACCTGGACTGGAAGTAATACTTGATTGGAGGCAGATCAAACCACAGCAGTAGTACCGGCTCACCACCAAATGAAACCAAACTGCCAATAAAGGTAGAGGCCAGAAGAGAGTTGGGAAGGACCAGAAGGCGCTCTGGATGCCCGTAATTGGTGATAACCATTGTGTACAGTGAAATTGCAATGCAAATTGTGTGCGCCAATTCGCCACACCTGTATCGGAAAGAAACAATCAAAGATGATTTCGGCGATTGACACAACTTGTGTACAAACCATACAGCACCGACCTTGAATCAGTTAGAACATGCTCGTGATGGAAAAAAGCTCTTGCGTACCATGGCCTTCATCTTCCAAGGATCCTGGAATCGCCCGTAATAAACGTACACTTGGGTAGTCATCACTCCGAACAGCGCATATGACACCAGCGTCCCAATGAGTAAGGCCCCTGAGCTCGTGTCATGGGCGAAGTAATAAGCAGGTGTAGCCACAGACCAAGAGTGCTATCGGCATCGAAGGCGGGAGCAGACATGGTGCTCAAGGCGAGTGAGGGTTAGTTAAACGTTGGGGGAATAAAAGACACCCAAAAGACTTCTGTGGTAGGCTTCGTGGTGACAGCCGTGATCTATACTGGAGTAATACATCGACAGCTCCATAATACGGGCTGTGTGGGAAGTGGGTGCGGCGCAGTCGTCTGATGGTTCTGATTTGGTTCTGATAACCAACTGTGGCGCCACGATTTGGCCGTGATAAGTAGCTCGATGAAGAATTCACGACAGAGTCCAAGGGCGGTAGAATTCCGGGATCAGTCGCTGAGAACCCGCCATGCTGCTGGTTGTGACGAAAGTAGAAGAAGGATGGACTGGCAAACGCTCAGTGTTTGTGCATGGCACTGCATGCCGAGTTGCCGACGCCACAAAAGAAATATCATGATGGTTGAATTGATTTAGGCCCAAGTTCAATCCGGTTCCCATCGAGCCCACGAGATCTTGATTGATTTACTGGTTACAGCTATGAAGGTTTGCTTCAGACAGAACCCGAAAAAGAAAAAGCCATTTCCGCTTGAATCAAACACAACATTCAGAATAAGTAGCCGGGCCCACAACTGTCAAATCATCCACCTTCCCACTGACGCTCGTAACGAAACAGAGCACAAATCCGAGCAGGCTTGTAGGAACCAATGTTTTTCCCAGCCCAATTCAATCTGCGAGGTTCGCGGGAAACCAACGAATATTGGTTCACACGGTTAGATTCGGGTTCGATACACATGACTTCTCAAAAAAGAGGATGCTGGGACCCGGCTTCCGGTGGTTGATGCGACGAATACCCGCAGACGGAGTTATCTCCCTATATTAAAATTAGGCTGTCTGTCTGAAGCCCCCCAAGGTCCGCTCCAAATCTTACCTCCGTACCCATGCCGATGCCCTTTTTATCTTCCCATGTCATTATGCCGATGTGCCGCTCACTTCTGCATCGATGCCGATGCCGATGCCATGTCGGCTTGGCTCCACTCCGATGCTTCTCGATTCCATGACGCTCGCCTATGTGATTGGGTTCTCCCTCTGCTCTGCTTGAAATTCACCTCAACCGAAGCTTCGCGGCCCACCGCGTTCTTGTTAAGTATTATGTAAATTGTACATAGAAATCACGAGTCTTGCTCATGTAAGGTCGCGTTTCTCGAAATTTCTTGAAGACGCGCCCATTCAAGTAGCACCAGAAAGAAATAGCAATCGTTCTGGGCATCGGTCATGAGCCGCTGGCTAATCTCTCGTCCCCGCTCCTGTATCAACTGGGCTTCGTCGTCGTGGCTCATCGCCCACTCGAGCTGCTCCAGCAAATCCGAGAGGTCGGGGAGTACGGGGATATAGCGTTCAAACGGTCTGAGCCAGTCATTGAAATACTCTTCGAACACAGTCGCCTTAGAAGAAAGAACTCAGCCGATGTACGCCAAAAGTGATTGCAATTCGCGAGAACGCACCTTGAATACCAGAGATCCGGACCGTAGGAGACCAAGATAACGGCCTGAGAATGCGTTGCCGTCAACATCCAGCAAATACTTGTAGGCGTATTCGTCTTCTCGCGGCGCACCCTGCCCCGTGATGTTGTACTCTTCTATGATTGCCTCACGGTCACATTCAGACCCACAGAGCTCGTCGGAGAACGACGTGATTGCAGCGTTAACGAGATCGGAGTGCTGGCGAGCAAGCTCTACGAGCTTGAAGCGGGGAAAGTCGCGATAGTTGGAGCCAAAAACTTGGCCACCGGTCGACGAACCTCTCCAATCTAGACGAACGTCATTGGACGACTCTCGAAGTCAAGAAATGCGACTGAACTCACATATCTGAGATTTTTTATCCTTCCATTCGATGTTGTTAGGATACGCGACCTTGCCACTCCACCAAGATCTGTCGTAGTAGTACTATGGAGACATGAGACAGAGAAAGGTCGAGTCGGCTTAGGACGAACCTCAATTGGGAATAGAATGTCCGCGAAACAAGGACCAATTTTCGCCATCGAAAGCATGGGATACAGATCAATGGTGAACTCGGTTTTTGCGGTGGAGGTGAAAACTGCACAGCGTAAATGGCAACACAGGAGGAGCTCGGTTGCACATACATGCACTGTCTTCATTGGCGCTAGCGAAAAATCCTTCTGGCGAAAGCGGAATATCACATCCAGGGAGTTTATAGAACCAATCAGACGTAGGATGAGGGGACTCGGAGAACGGATTCTGCTCCACCAAATCGAGAGCTTTGCTCCGGGCCCCAGGTTCTCGACAATTGAACGCCACTCGAGGTTGGTCGTGGCCATTCATGATGAATGTCATGTCGGGCAGGTGAGATGCAAACTGGATGCAAACTAGATCGTTAGCCGAATGAGCATATCAGAACACAATCGCCACGAACTTGGCCGATTGTTATAGGCCAGGTATCCCAGTATGCATTTGCGTGAACTTCCGGCATGAGCACTTCCCCGTCCTTGATTTCGATGTTGGACATGTCCTTGGGGTTGTCTTTCATCTAATGGCGAGGTGCGTGAGACGGAATTCGCTGGAAGAGGGATGCGTACCATATCGAATGCAATGTCCAGCCTGCGTTGGAAGAAGTGTGGGTCATTCTGAGCAAGTTCATAGAAGGGTTTGAAATCTCGGTGGATTTGGTCGTAGTCGTCTATGAGACATGATTTTTCGCGGGCGAATTCGAACCATTTGTCGTAGTTCGGTGGAGGAGGTTGCCCAGTCTTGAGCGAGTATCGTGCCATTGCTTGCTTTATGGTGAACGACTGTCGAGCAAATAGCGCATCGACACTGAGTCGCGCCGCTACGACAGGATCGTCGACGAGATTGGGTCGGTCGGGCCATTCGTCGACGTCTGGCCCGATGCGCGTTGAATTCGGAGTGGGAATGTGGGAAAGAGCAGAAGCGTCGATTTCCTTTCGTCCGTGCCGTGCAATGACCGCTAGGGCTACAGAAAATGACAAGGCCGCAACAAGGGCCACGATGAGACGTGGGTGCCGTTTGGGCCAAGGCTTGAGACGGATTGAATAAGTATTCAGTCCAGCTTCTGGAGAGGTGGCTGGTAATAAAGGAGTGTCTGCGTTGTCATCTTCGCTGTAATGCATGGCGGGCTTGAAGAGCGGTGTGAGAGGGGGAAAGGCGAAGCTATGGATACTAGTATACTATTATTAAATATTACACTCGGTCATCAAGCCCGCGCCAAGTTTCAACGGCAGCTGGAAGCCAACAACAATCAACAGGCGATTGGCCCTATCAATTCGCAGCCTCTTCAAACTCGGCCACGCGGCCAGATCCAAAGGAGTTGAGAAGATCAGATCACAAGATGTGAAAAAAGGTCGGGCAAGCACCATGTGAAGCCGTGTACAAAAATGAATCCACGAGCCTCCAAGAGGGCTTGCCGCGTCCCAAATTGTAAGAGCGGGTCGCAAGGTGGTCCATGCAAATGGCCAAGGGCAAGACGGACTGAACGGACCAAGAACCCAAACGCGGACTATTGAGAAGAGCCAAATACATCGAATGTTGATCAGACGGTGTGTATACGCCGAAAGCTGTGTTTTTTTGTGCTCACTGAGCAAGAAAAAGACAAGACCCAATTCGGGAGCGTGATTTGCGAACGCCGTGGTTGCCAGGGACCAGCTGCTGCGGACGGCGATTTACTCCGCACTGCTTGAAATCCTCGCTGGCTGTTAAAGCTAGAGGACGTAAGTGAAGCACCTCAATGAACAAGGGGGAAATCGCGCTCAATTATGAATATCCCCAGAACAGACGATCGCACATCGACGTGCCGTCAACTGAGGCATTACTTTGAGCACCGAAGGGTAGAAATATCCGAGGCACGGCCCTAAGACCAAGAATGGAAGAGCGCGCAGGAGGGCGGCGCGCGCCGGGTTCTGTTCTAGCCATGTGAACGGGGTCTTGCGATCCACAGGACCCATGTCACCAAGAACATTGACGTAAGAGCGAAGACGATAGACGGCCTGTACCATCTACTTGAGGTTGACCTGGCGTCCCCGACAGCAGCCCAGCGGCGACCCAGGGCGGTGATTTGCAATCGATCGTTAATATTGCGACTAGGTGATAGCTTAGGGGCGTAAAACGCATCGGTTATCTCAGTAAAAGTCCGGAAAGTTTACTCACCTACAACAAGCAAATTAAAAACCTTAGCATCAGGTCAAACGGCTTCATTTGCACTTGTGCCGTGCCACACATGGGAAGAGAAAGAGAAAGCTGCACCAGACTTCAAAGACTCAATTGTCGATGAAATTAGAGTGATTATGTACAAGACATGAATCTACGAGGGAACAAACGTCATCTTTCGCCAAGGTGAGCATGTATTTCGATGCGCCTGTGACGACTCACTCTGTTAATCCAACGGTCGGGCCAGTGATTTCCAAAAATCGGAGGGATGGTTCGTCATGTTCTCCTGGTGCAAGAATTGGAGCCCGGTGTGGCGCGAAGGATCACGCATTTGCTCGTTCAAAAGGTCGAAGACCATGTCGCCGATATCGAGCATATCGTATTCCTCTTCGAGCTGGCTGATCAGGTTGGTGATTCTCTGTGCCATCGGCGTGTTGCTCCCCGCTTCTCCCTCCACTGCAGTCACGAGTACTTGCCCCAAAACGGCAATCGAGTGGGGATCGCGAGTCGTGAAGGCGTTGTCTCGTACTCGACGAAAAGAGACATTCAACATTTTATCACTGATTTTGAACCGCACGGCGTCCTTGGAGATACGGTCAGACCAAAAAGAAAAGGCTGAGGGGACCTACGTCGGTGCCGGGGGCAATACTGTATAGAACGTCAGGCGAGGAGTCAATGAGTGAAATCTGACAACGGAGGGCAGTGGGTCGCTCAAAATTGGCTTCGGCAGCAAGAAGTGGCTTGTTAGGATAATCCCAAAAGTCCTGAGAGCCGCACCACTCCCTGTGCGTTTTCCAATCCGTCTTTTGACATGCACTAAAGATTTTGGTCGCGTATAAAAAAAAGACCCCGAGACAGTAGATGCCAAATTCACATACCGAGAGCAGAAGTACCGCCGCGTCCCGAGTTTTTCTTTGCATCCGCTACATGATCTAAACTTCTCCAACTGGTTCTTTTGTTCTGCTCCGCAGACGCAACAAATGGATTTTGTCCTTTTCGATTTACGAGATGTCTGATCCATCACGATGCGCCTCGTTTAGACTTGTCGGGATCTTGTTAGGATGGTGAAGCGAGACAGCCCTCAGGCTGTCAGTGTCAGACGAATGATGGATTGCAATCGGACGGTGCGCGCGCTTGACTGGACGAAGATAGATGATCTCTTGGGGTTTTACAAAAGACAAAAGCACTGCATGAAAGCCGTGATTGCAGGCCCGCTGAATGCCCAGGACCGTAAGAATTGATAGAAGGGAGAGTGGTACTCGATGACAAATACTTTCCCACGACCTCATGTGCACATCGCTTCAAAGTTCACCGTGACCGAGCCTGAGCACTCGAGTTACCGTTCTGAACTTCAAGTGAAGCCACCGTTCACCTAATTCTGAGTCTGAGTGCTTGGATGCTTTCCCCATTACACGCTTCCCTCCACTTCTCTGTCCTCGCGGTACTCTGGCAACCCTCCGTGTACAGGCGTAAATTATAATGGTGCAGCAAAACTAGCAGCCCAACCCAAGCCCAGCCTTGGCAGTGCATTAAACAGCTGCAGATCCATATCAAAGGCTTGTTCAAAGACGCTGTGGATTAATGCGCCATTGCGCTGCAAAGATCTTTATCTCAGATGTGTTCCTGATATTTTCATGTCGATCACAGCAACCGTCGTGGTGATTGGGTTGTGCAAGTTCAGGTAAGTTTCTTATCACTTTCGCCAAGACTTTTGATTCGGTCTGTGGGTATAAATCCTGGGCTCTGCTCGCGCTTCCGCATTACATTTTCTGTCCCCCACTTTTTCTTTCGTCTCAACCTCAGGTTGCACCTGCAAACACCTTCACTTCACTTCACAATGTTTGGTTTAACAACGATTCTGTCTGCTTCTGTTTCCTTGCTGCTGGCTTCCCAGTCAGGTATGAAATAACCCTTGGCCGAAAACGATTCTGACAATGGCCTCTAGTCATTGCCTCTCCGAAACCTTACACCACTCATTCCCTCCAACTCTCCGTCCGAGCCGACTCCGAGGATCCCGACATTGTCCCGGCGTGTGAAACCCCATGCTTCAAACTCGAGGACACGATAGACGTATGTGAAACATACCTTAGCCGTCCCACTCCCTAACAGTTCACGTAGAACTCCACATCGATCGCAACAACGTGCACCCAATCTATCATGTCGATGTTCGAGCAATGCTTCGACTGCGAGGCGAAAAACGGCGCGGCGACCGTTCAGTTCCTCCAAGACTCCGTCAACTGTAAGGACGAGCCCTATTCGCGAGGGTTTCCCCGACTGATATGATATCTTCCTGTAGCATTCGTCGCTTCTTGCGCAGACTCAGACCACCCGGTGAAGAATATCACGGTGGCGGCCAAAAATACGAATGGCGGGGAGCGCGTGGCAGTAGGGATGGTCGCATCTTTCGTGGTTGGATTGACTGCCATGTCGCTTGCGGCGTTGTAGTGGTCTCCAGCGTTGTAACGTTTCCGCAATCAGTTATATAATACCCAGACAGAATATGTCTTAAACCGTGTTGCAAGTATTATACTATTCAGTGCACCAGGAAAGTTCTATGAATTGAGCGTGAAGTGTACATTTTCTATCTATTGGAAAGATGATTCTAATATACCGCCTCCTTGTAATCCGTGTAGCCCAGTGCGGGATCAACGCCTTCCGCCCCATATAGAGTCAGGAAATCGGGCGCATTATCCAGCTGCTTCCCCTCCTCGATACGCCTCCCGAGATCCGGGTGGGTGATCCAGTTCAGACCAAAGAATACGCCAGCAACCTTTCCGTTCCCGACGAGCTCCTCGGCCTCAGTGGGTGTAACCCCGGCGTTGACGAAGATGGCAGTGCTTGTCAAGAAAGGCGCAAAGGTCGTAACAACGTCGTGCTGCGTGGCGCGCTTCTTCCCTTTATTCGGGGTTCAACCTCGGGAGAATCAATACGAGAGCAAAATACCGACCGTCAAATTCGAGGTCGAGCATTGGGCTATACCGCATGAGGACAACATAAGACAAATTCAACTTGTTGACCTCGCGCAGGAGATGTCCGAATGTGTCGATGGTGTCTTGCAACGGCATCCCCATGTCGTTGTAGCCGCCCGCTAAATGACCCATGAGAAGAGGCTCATGGTGGGGGAAAATGACAACACACCTGGGCTAACTTTCAGAGCGACATCAGGGCCCCAGACCTCGATTAATTCCTTGAGGATCTCGAGGGCGAATCTGGTGCGGTTCTCAACGCTTCCACCCCATTTATCGGTGCGCTGGTTTGAGGTAGCGTCGAGGAACTGATGTACGATGTAACCGTTCGCGCCGTGCACTGAAAGCCGTTGAGCAACACGCGAGAAGCAAAAGTCGTTAGCCTACGTTCGACCCCATCGAACCCGGCCGCCTTGGCATTGATAGCAGCCTGCTTGAACTGCGCGATCACCACGGTGGGGTCGGCGATCTCGGTAGGCTGTATTCATGTTGAAAAAGGGCCGAAAATAAACACAGTTTGTTCGTACCGTAACATATCCAGGCTCTCCAGGAAGAAAGCGGAATTTTCCCCCGCGAGCGGCAGTGGCGGAGGGCCCGTATACCGGCTGGTCACGTAGATCAATTACGGGTGTATCATGTCCAGCAGAATGAGATAACCCACCACGCCAGCGGCAATTTGCTCAGGAGCATCGGGATGACTGAGGCGACCCACTGATAGTGATAACAATTCGGAATCAGAAGGATTGTAGCTTATAAACAGACGTACGGTGCCAAAGCTAAGATAAATCAGCTTGACTCTGGGTACATAAGGATGGTTGGTGACGAACCTGAGCGTAAATTTTGCTCCCGGTTTTGTGAACAGCGTCTGTGATCTTCTTCCAGCCCTCAATTTGGGCCTTGTCCCAGAGTCCGGGAGCCTGAGGCCATTCGGATCTTTCATTAGATGTCAGCTAATTCGTGTGAGACCACCAAGACCGAAGTACCCTTGACGCGTAATAAGGACGCCTTCAGAAGCGATCAGACCCGCGCCACCCTTGGCACGTTGAACGTAGTATTCCAACATGATTTCGTTGGGCACAGTTGCCGAGGAACGATTTCGGGTTAGAGCCGACATCCCTGTCCAGGGCTTTCAGTACAAAAATACACGTGTAGATAATGAAACAGTTCCTACCAATCCTGTTCGGGATCGTGGTACTTCCGAGCTTCAAAGGGGTGAATAGGGCGGACATTGTCTGGATAGGTAGGTGTTGGTAGGGTTGTTCGATGGATCAATTACACTGTCCCTTCTTATACTATCCCATCAGGATCTACGTGAGATATCGCAACCGCTTACGGATAAAAGCGGACTGAAGCGGACCCGTAATTTTGCCGTAATTGATGGACAAAGAATCAGGATGAACACTGCTCTGAGCGCGAAGTAGGCCAGCAGAGGCCAGCCAGACTTGAAACGCTACCCAAATTTGAGAGCCCTTGTGGAACAAAAGCAAAATTAATGTAATGCAGTAGCACTTTTTCCTGAGATCCTTCAACAGGTCTCAAGGCTGCGGTTGGGCTGCGGAAGTGGTACGGTGGTGACTAACAGTGGCGGATGGGCGGATGAGCGGAAACACGGAAACGCGGAAATGGGTTCATGGCTTCGGGCTCGGGCGACGGGCTGACGCAAGATATAAAAGTCGCGAGGTGGGTACATCAGTAAGTTGACAGATTACCTTTTCGGGCCTGTTGATCCTTTTCTAGACGCAAAAGGTGAAAACGACTTTCTCCTTTTAAAAACCAAGCCCTTTACCTTTTTAAAGGACAAAAGACTCAAAAAGGTGTCTGAAAAGGTACATAAGGAATGAGAAAAGGTGTCTCAAAAGGTAGCGGCGATAAGGAATGAGAAAAGGCGTCTCAAAAGCAGTTTACAGCTATTGGCAGTGCCGATTCAGAAGGCGCGAACGGAAATTTTCCTGTTTAGGGATGTTTTCAAAGAGTTCCCGATATCTCGGTCAGTTCTTACCTGATTCACATAAAAATTGGATAGATCTACTTGGCCAATCCATGCTGAATTTGTGATAGAAAGAAAATGGCAAAAAAATATATATATTCAGTGACATGGGTTTGTGGAGCATTTTGAGAATCAATGCTGTCTATGGACATACAAACTTCTTAAAACAACATATATTTTGGTCAAGGAAGGCATTGACACATTACTAAAAATGTCATAGAGTCCAATTTTCACTGAGTTCAGCGCTGGATTCAAATACCACAATGTTCTGATTGCAGTGTATTTGCCCATTGTCCCGATGTGTTTACAAGCACGATAGACCAAACTGTTGAGGATTCTGACTCTATGACATCTTTCAGAACATATTTTAGCATTACCAGGCAAAAATCAACATCATTTGGATGTGCCTAGATGCCTGTAAACTGCATTGATACCCAAAAACACCCTGCAAAGCTATGTTACTGAATATGTATTATTTTTACTGCTTTTTTTCTATCACTAATTTGGCATGGATTACCTGAGTATATCTATCCATTTTTTATGTGAATCAGGTAAGAATCTGCTGAGATGTCAGGAATTCTCTGGAGACATCCCAGAGTGGAAAATTTCCGCTCGCGCCTTCGGTACTGCCAATAGCTGTAAATGGAACTTGATAGAAATCGAAATTTATTTGTGGTTACTGGTGGTCTACGCTACTCTACTGCAGTAAGGTAGTCAGGCAGCACACTCCGGCGGCAGGATGCATCTGAGCGACAAGGATAGAAAGGAATGAACCAACACACCTATAGAAATATCAGTTTATCGAGGGCCACTCGGGATGGAAACAAAGAGACGTACAGCTTCACAACAATTGTGGTTGAACACTTCAGCCGAGATAAAAGTCGCGAGGTCAGTGAGATGCGTAGGATTAGACACGTTGTACCGACCCAAGCCAGTCTGAATTCGAGATCTTTGTCGTGCTTCAACAAAACCGCCAAAGTCCCAGGAAACAGCCGTGTTTCGTGTTGGCAACTCCCACGTTCTGGTTGAGGTTGAGAAAACTGATGCACGGCCTTTCCTTTCACATACGTATGTCAATGGTCTTCATGGGACTATGAGCTGTAGCGATCGAGTGCCTTCTCCTGGTATAAATGTGCCCGACTGTACGCACGGAACTGTATTATTACGGGCAAAGAAACACAACCTGACATCTCCAGCACCGTTGAAACCAGGCTCTTGGGTAGGAAATCTGGATAACTTGAACCAGTCCGGTTTTAACATGTGTGAATTTCAGTTACCTTTGTTATTTTCAGTGTCACTGCCAACGGAAAACTAGTAAGGTGGATTAGAATAGTACTATAGAGTAATTAGACGTTGCCTCTAGTTTTCTAGCTTCAGTTCCTCACCCCACAACGTCTAATATATAGCCTCCTTGTAATCCGTGTAGCCCAGTGCGGGGTCAACGCCTTCCGCCCCATGCAGATGCTGGAAGTCGATCACATTATCGAGCTCTTTACCTGCCTTGATGCGTCTCCCGAGATCTGGGTGGGTGATCCAGTTCAAGCCGAGGAATACGCCAGCAGCCTTTCCGCTCCCGACAAGTTCCTCCGCTTCGGTGGGTGTGATCCCAGCGTTGACGAAGACGGAGGTGTTTGTGAGGAACGGCGCGAAGGTCTCGATGACGTCGTGCTGAGTGGCGCGCTTCTTTCCTGTATTCGAAAGTTCAGCCTCGGATTAGTAAATAGGAGAGTAGAACACTGACCGTCAAATTCGACGTCGAAGAATGGGTGGTACCGCACGAGGGTAACGTACGCCAGATTCATCTCGTTAACCTCGCGCAGCAGATGCCCGAATGTGTCGATGGTGTCTTGCAACGGCATTCCCATGTCGTTATAACCGCCCGCTAAAATTCCCCGTCAGAAGAGAGCGTAATGGCGAACAGCGAGAGCCGGGACATACTTGGGCTGATTTTTAGTGCGACGTCGGGGCCCCAAACCTCGACTAATTCCTTCAGTATTTCAAGAGCAAATCTCGTGCGGTTCTCGACGCTTCCGCCCCATTTGTCGGTGCGGTGATTGGCAGTGGAGTCGAGGAACTGGTGTACCAAATAGCCGTTGGCGCCGTGTACTAATGAAGAAGCAATTGACAACATGGGGGAAAAACCATTGAAAGCTTACGTTCAACCCCATCGAAACCGGCCTTCTTGGCGTTGATGGCAGCTTGCTTGAACTGTGCGATAAATTCGGTAGGGTCTATTATCTCAGTAGGCTGGGAATTCAGGTGAGGAACAAAAGGCGAACACATAATATTGTTCAACCGTACCGTGACGTATCCAGGTGCCCCAGGAAGGAAGCGGATATGAACTAAATGAGGCGGCTTAGACTTTCCAAGCATTCAACTGTTTAAACTGGAAATTCCCGCTCAAATGGTCAGTTTAAAAGCAGACTCAAATCACCCGTCGAACGGCCGTCACGGCCGTTGTTTGACGGGCCGTAGAGGGAGCTCCAAAATCTCCGACGGGACGGGCACGGCACCCGTTCGACGGGTGCCATCGAGCCGTCGCGACGGTAACGGGCGACAGCCCCAACCAGTTCACCGTCCGCGGTGAACTTTCTCATTCAGATATGTTCTCGTAATGTCACTGACGCGGCCAACATAAATATTACCAAGTGCCACGTTCCGACCTTCGTTATATGTTTCGCAGTCTACGACCAGACATCAGCCAACCAAGTCAGCCACTCTATAATCAAGATATCCCAGCGCGGGATCAACACCTTCCGCCCCATATAAATGTGCCAAGTCCACCTTGTTGTCGAGCGCTTTCCCCCACTGGATGCGTCTCGCGAGGTCCGCATGGGCGATCCAGGGCACGCCGAAGAAGACGCCCGCGACGCTGCCGCTGCCGACAAGCAGCTCCGCCTCCGCTGGGGCGACGCCGCCGTTCACGAAGATCGGGGTGGTGGTTAGGAAGTGTCGGTAAGTCACGACGACGTCATGCGGCGTGGCGCGCTTCTCGCCTTTATAGGGGTCGGTATAAGTACGGAAACGAGAAGGCAAGGAATGAAATGCAAGAGACGCGCGCACCGTCGAACTCGGGATCCCGCAGCGGATTGTACCGCACCAAGGCGACGTACGCCAGGCCGAGCTTGTCGACCTCGCGTAGGAGGCGCCCGAACGTCGCGATCGTGTCGTCTAGCGGCATCCCGACGTCGTTCGCGCCGCCGGCTACCAAAAAAAAGTCTTGTCACGCAGCGCTCATAGTGATAAGCAAGGCGAGAAAAACATACTCGGACTGAGTTTAAGCCCAACATCGGGGCCCCAGACCTCCCTCAACACCTTGAGGGTTTCAATCGCGAATCGGGCGCGGTTTTCGGGACTGCCGCCCCATTTGTCGGTGCGGCGGTTGGAGGTGGAGTCGAGGAATTGGTGTACGAGGTAGCCGTTGGCGCCATGCACTGCGAAACAGTAATGTCAGTCAGCAACACGAAAAAACAAGGCAGGTGGAGGCGGCATACGCTCAACACCGTCGAACCCAGCCTCTTTCGCGTTGAGGGCCGCCTGCTTGAATTGCGCGATCAGGACCGTCGGGTCGGGGATCTCGGTTGGCTAGCAAATCCAGGTTGTTGTTGAGCAAACGCCTCGAGAAACCGAATGAAGATGCATACGACGGCATATCCAGGCTCCCTAGGAATGAAGCGGAATTTTCCGCCTCGAGCAGAGATTGCAGAGGGGGCGTATACTGGCTGGGTCATTTGTAAGTTGCCAGGTCGTATTAAACGGCAAAATTCAAAAACTCACTACGCCTGCGGCGATCTGCTCGGGAGCATGCGGGTGATTCGCACGACCACCTACATGAGTCGTAATCACAACTTGTACCGGGTAAGGGCAGACTTACCATGCGCGAGCTGAAAGGAGGGGAATCAGGATTAGTTTACGGCGGAAATAGAATAGAGAATATGTTGCAAACAAACCTGGGCGTACATCTTGCCCCCGGCTTCATGCACTGCGTCGGTGATCTTCTTCCAACCGTCGATATGGGATTTATCCCAGATCCCAGGGGCTGCAGGCCATTCGGTCCTTGTGCCAATGGTCAGAAAGCAACCCAACTGATATAGGATGAGGCAGGAATAAAACGAGCTACACACCCTTGCCGCGTGATCAGAATGCCCTCTGAGACGATCAGACCTGCCCCGCCTTTGGCGCGTTGGACGTAGTATTCCAACATAAGGTCGTTGGGGACGGTTCCGCTGGATCTATTTCGTGTGAGCGCACTCATGCCTGCAGGGAGAGGTCATCGGCAGGTTCGCAAGGTGGATGCAAAGTAAGTAAAGGACCTACCGATCCTGTTTGAGATCGTGGTGCTTCCGAGCCGGAGAGGCGTGAAGAGGACAGACATTGGAGTGCAAAACACTCGGTTGCTATTCAGGAGGGTGAATTGGGAGAATATAAGTATCGCCAGTGAATCGTCGAGTCGGGTCTTTTTATATTCCTCCATACGCAACTGGAGGACCGAATTGCTGACCTTGTCATTCTTCTTTACCGTCTTTCCGGGTAATTAGTCACTGGCCAAAGTCGCTTCAGGCTTGGTCACTGGCACGGTGCTGACTGAGCAATAGTGATGTCGAAAGGACAGGAATAGCATGGGCGCCCGGTGTCGTCGGTGGGTTTCTCCATCGAACGGCTTTCATCGAACGACTTCTCCTTCCCGGCGGTGGGTGCGATTTCGACTCAAGATGCATTGCTTCCGCCATCTGAGGAGACATGCAGGAAGACGTAGCAGGCTGCAGTAACGGGATCTTGAGTCTTCAAACCAGATCTAATTTCCACTGTTCAGTGAACCAATCTAGCATACGCTCTCGAGATTCGTTTGTTTTATGGGAGCCAAATTCATAGATTTAAGCTGATTCAAGCATACAGTGGCACTGTCAAGTCGTTGCGTGAAGTAGGTTCGGAGATAATCGGAAGCGAAGCCGACCATCGGCGTGACTGGTCACAACTCAGATCCGTGGTTGGCATCACACCGGCAATTGCCGAATATTGGAACATCTGATGTTGATTTCGAGCCTTGATTTGAGATCCAAGGTATTGGTTTAGAGTTCGGATTCCACTGAAGTCCAAACTGATTCAATAGGCTCTGAATTTAATTTTTGAGTTATATGAAATCAAAGCTGGATCAACTGCTTTCAGCTGTAAATTTCGGCCAAGCTGAAATGCAATTTGATGCCTAACATCTCGAAATCAATGTCGGATGATGCAATATTTAGCAACCTTGCCCAAGGACATCCCTCCACGGGCAAATTGCTAGCCTGTAGATGTCCATGCTCAAATATAAGTGCACCTGGTTTCAACTCAACGTTGATGTTGAGATTCAAGTTATTGAAATAGAAGCAGATTGGGGTGGAATCAAAACCGATTTGGGTGATTTCAGCTTTGATTTCAGTCCCATTGATATCAGCCCTGATTCCATTAATTAGAGAGTTTGTGCAAAAGCTGCATGGGCCGCATGCGGCTTTTGTTTCCTATCAATGATGTATTTGATCCTTGCATAGATGCCGTAGAGTGCTTTGGAAGCTGTCGGTTATTGATCCGGCATCAGGTGGGTGGAGCAAGCGTGGGAAATGCCCTTTTTTTTGGCAGCATCACGGCCATAGCTGCACAGCGGCTGTGGAGAAGCCAAATAATGACGTCAAAATGATGCACATCATGGTTGGTAAGTGGTTCAATATACGGTATAGCACCTAATTCAGTAGTATTTCATCAAAATGAATATAGATACACTCATAAAACCCTCCATTTATCATGCGGCTTTGCACAATGCACAAAAGCCGCATGCAGCCCATGCGGCTCTTGCACAAACTCCCTATTGAGCTTTTGGATTCAGCTCACTTGAAGCGCAGATTGATACTTCAGATTTTGAATTGAATCTCAAAATCAACATCACATCACCCAATATTTGGCA
This sequence comes from Mycena albidolilacea, assembly GCA_029282495.1. NCBI lineage: Eukaryota > Fungi > Basidiomycota > Agaricomycetes > Agaricales > Mycenaceae > Mycena > Mycena albidolilacea. Next base: position 680,287 of record JARIHO010000054.1, on the reverse strand, counting down.
ATCGCTGGTGTGACTTATTTACTTTAATTATCTGAGAAGGACTGTTAATACAAAACTTTCCATGGGAGGAGTGTAGCAAAGGCCTGTCTTGTTCCATAATAACTTTGTCACCAATTGTGCCCCACCCGATAAACTCCATTTAGCCACATATGGCATAGGCCCATCAGACAATGCTTGTCCCCAGTGTGTTTGGGATTTGGTGATGGTTTTTTTAGCTGTGACTCAGTTATTGATATCTTCCTTGAACTCTCATCTTGGCTGGAGCCCAAGTTGTGACACACACAGAGCTAAATTAGTTGAACTTAACATTCTCTGAGACTGAGTTTCAAAGTGCTATAAAGACCTCAACATTAGTTTTTGATGAATGGTATCAACATATTTACACAAGGTTATTGTACCTGGAGGAGTGGAACAGAATGTGTATTTCTCTCTAGATGGATTGTCAGCAAGACTGAAAGCATCTTGGTCCTGGGTTGCACAGGCCTAAATGGGTGTGTAAGGGTCCCAAATTCTCCACTGTGCAAGGCCACTGACTGCATTCAAGGGGTTAGCCTTGTGCAAAAGAAATGAGCTACCCAGATCGGAAAAGGATCACACCTCAAATAGGGATTTTGTGCAAAAGCCGCGTGAGCCGCATGCGGCTTTTGTGCATTGTGCAAAGCCGTGTGATAAAATAAAGAATTTGTGCGTGGATTGATGTTGATTTTGATGAGATATGGTAATTTGGGTGCTATCCAGTACATTGAACCACTTACCAAACGTAATATGTATCATTTTTTATGTCATTATTTGGCTTCTCCACAGCTGCTGTGCGGCTATAGCCATGATGCTGCCTAAAAAGGCCATTCTCCACACTTCTTTTCCCACATGATGCCGGAATCAGTGCCGACAGCTTACATAGCACTGATATACACAAGTTTTAAATACATGATTGATAGGGAGACTAAAGCCGCACGATGCCGCATGCGGCTTTGCACAATGCACAAAAGCCGCATGCGGCTCGTGCGGCTTTTGCACAAACTCCCTAATGATTGTGCTTCAAGATGGCTGTGCCTGGTAGTTTGGGTCTGGTAGTTTGGATGGTATATCAATCAAACTCACAATGCTCTCACCCCAAAGATGTCTCTGTTTGAAATTACCCAGATATGATATTCGCTGAATGCCAGTACCAGTTGCTTCGTGCATATGTACAATAAATAGGTTTTCATTTTGAATCAGGTTAATATAAGACAGACAAGACAAAATTAACATAGGTACCCAGCTTGTTTTCAGAGCCAGAGATTTTGGATACGTGTTGTGAATGCTTACACTATAAGTTGAGGGGGTTCCTTGACCAATTCCACCTGCTGTTCATCTTCAATTGAAGATGGATTGCCAGAAGGGACATTTAGCTCCACCAGACGAGCAATGTTCTCTCTGTGCTGTTCCAGAACATCACTCCCAATACAAGTGAGCATTTCATTGATGCATTGAACCTCCTTTTCCTGGGATGACCTTTCGAAAAGTGGCCTCGCTACGCTCCAAAGTTCAACCGCTTTTAACTGGTTGCCATGGCTGTTGGAAATGTCACCCAGTCTGAGCATACATTCTGCTCTGCTGCGATGGACATCCATATATGTGAACCCCTCAAGGGCAACAGTAAACAAGCTAATAGCGGTGTCCTCATCGTTCTGCATGAAGAACATCTGGCCGAAAAACTGCAGAGCCTTATAAACCTGTAGCTTAGCTCGCAACTTGAAGGAATGTATGAGAAAGATGGTTGTCCATCTAGGCATCAATTCATCTGGACCCCAAGAGCTGGCATTGCCTAATTTTTCGAAACAGAACAGCTTTATTTCGCTGTGTTCTGGGGCTAATTTCAATGACTTTTCAAAAAGGGTCTTTGCTCCAAGTAGATCCTGTTCCCTGAGATATAGATCTGCAAGCGTAGAATCACAGAGGATTGTCCAAAACTTGCGACCCGTAGTGGTAAATAGTGCCCTAGCAAGATCAATATTCTGGTGCACATCATGTTTTGGAACACCCATCGACACCCCAATTTCGGCCACATTCAGCAATGCAAGAGCATGCCAATAAGGATCTCGGTCTGCAGAGATCTGAAGTATCTTGGTCTGAATTTCATATGCATCCTTATATTCTGATTTACACTTGTGGACCTCAGCCTGAGTGGTCATGATGCCAGTATTGGCCTCACTGTCAGACATACCACAAAGATCAAGGAGACTCTGTGCCCTGATGCTCAAGGAGAGACTTTGTTTGTAGTGACCAAGCTCTTGCCAGCACTGGGCTTGTAGATGAACAGCATGTGCTTCTGTAGCTAAATCCCCGGAAGCTCTTGCCAACTGTTGGGCTTCATATGCATAGGTTTGGGCTACAGAATAGTTTCCAAGGCGAACATTAATCCGTGCAAGGTAACCCAATGATTGACTGTGTCTCCTGCTGTTACCAGTCAAAATTGCCAAGGATATACTTTTTTTGCACATATTTTCAGCCTCGGCAAGATCGGTTTTGAAGTGCCGATAGTAAAATGCCATACTGTTATACAATCTGCCTAGAAAGTATTTGTGTCAGTTCTGATAGAGAGTGTAAACATGGAGCACACATTCAAGATCTGAGTCATCTAACTGCTTCAGGTGCTCCAAAGCTTGGGAGGCTAGAGTCTCAAACTCAGAGTTTGGGTAAAATCCCCATCGGTTCAACATTTCAATCATAAAGTAAGCTTTGAGTTGATGATCATGGAGCTGGGGAAGGATATCTTGTACTTGGCCAATCAACAGAGTTGGTGTGTGCATGCTGACCTGGCTGAAATAGGTGAGATGGCATACACAGTAAATGCTTTTTGCCAAGTTTGGCTGTTTCTGTTTTAGGCCCCATTGCAGCACCTTCTGGATGTTGGTGAAATTTGACTTTATTTGGGGAATTGTGCTGGAATTTGACTGGGTTCCATGGTAGTCCGCATGGAATTTGAGCATCTCCTCAAAGTATTGAAGGAGGCTCTGAACAAGATGATCTCTGGGTGGCTGGTGCTGTTGCAGATATTCTTGGATGGGCATAAGCACCTTCAATCGTTTATGTTCATCACTGTAGGCCAGTGTAGTAGACTTCAGTGCAGTTTTGCATTTGAGAATGTTTTCCAGTGGTAGTTTGCTTTGGATGAGATCTGCATCTGACAGGCCATCTGGGAGCATTGATAAGAGGCTCAAGAGTTCATGGGAATGTGGGACCAACTGGATCCGTTGACTCGATAATGACAAGGAAATGGACAGATCCAGGTTAGATCTTTTGTCAAAGCCTTCCGAAATCAAAGAAGTTCTTTCTTTGTCCCAGCGGGATAATACATTGGAGCAGCCTTCAGTATCGGCCAAATGTGCAAGGAGACTGATTGCAAGTGGCATGTTGTCGGTTAGGGAGAGGATTTCATCAACCTCCTCCATATTGTGTCCACTATCTGCAATATCACTGAAGGTGAGACGAGCGGCCTCTTGATCCAATGGTTGCAAGGATCCCAAAAAGGGTCTAGTCCATAGGACTTTAGCTGGTCGTTCTGCTCCACGCATGGTAATCTGAGAACAGGTCAGTCTAGAGTATGATTCAAAAGCCATTTACTTGCCATCAATGCAAGCTGCTTGACATCTGTGAGCAGTGAGAGTAATTCTTCAATGTCACCACGAGAACTCATTGGCTCCCACAAGGTCTCGAGCTCATCTAGAATCAAGAGACTCGGTGCATTGCTTGAGAATTGCTGCAGCACTGCTTGGGTGAGGTCTTTCCCAGGCTTCAGGCCTAGATGGGCTCCAATCAGGTTCACCAGTTCAAGTTTAGTTATTGCAGAGCTGCAAGCAACAAAGAACCTATTCTGTGCATATCTGGTCCTAATTTCTGTCTGGTGCAGGACAGCTCTTGCTAGGGAGGTCTTTCCCATACCACCTGCACCCAGAATTGCGATCCGCGGAATTCCGGTGTTGAAAAGGTGAAGAATGTCTGAGATCTCTGACTCCCGGCCATGGAAAATCTTGGGCTCGGATGGAAGCATTGAGATTGAGTTGGAGCTTTGAAATGAAGTCATCCGATAAGTGTAATCCAAAAACCTTTCAGGAAAAGTAGATACTCTACCTACTAGAGGACCAAGAATACTGTCCACTCATCTGCAAAACATTAGGTGCAGATTGGGTGAAACACCTTTGAATTGCTTACTGTGGATGCACTTTCTGAAGCAGCTACTTCAGAGAATTTTTCAATCATCTCAAGCACTTCTTGATGTCTCTTTTGTGCATCTTTCTTCATCTCTGTAATATCTGGTAGAGCCCCGTCTCCTCTAACCTATGAAAGATATGTCTCTATGAGTTTTGGCTATGCAGAACTGACAACAGACCTGGAAGAAGTCAAAGCTTCGCCGTAATCCAGCTTGACAATCTTTGAATAGTGTGCTAATTTCCCCCTGGTGGAAGAAGCTTTTCACTCTGTTGCCCTTTTGTTGGGCCTCCACAAATGTGTAGATTTTGTGAAGGATCCTGATACCCTTGGTCAGTGTATGGTGGGTTAAAAACAGGCCAGAAAAGGTACTCGGTGAATTTCCCGACATGATTCAGCACATCTATAGGCAATTCTCTACTTGCATCTGTGTTGATATGAAGAATCGTAATTGCATCCAGCAATTTTTGAATTTGTTCCAGGAGCCGAACACAATCTTCCTTGTGTTTGCTCACAGTCTGGAGGGTTTGTAAGCTTCATATTCACTCAGAGTGTTCTCAGCCAAACTCACCTGGATATTTTTCAAGACGGCATTGGTTGTGTTAATTATAGCACCTAGAAAGGGAGTTTTGATACTATCTGCGATAATTTGCAAGGTATTTGTGGTCATAGTCAAGCATATTGCCACACTTTCCAGTCTTTTCTGAGTAGCAGCAGGCGGGGGCATGTCGGGGGTGCAGTGACTGTGTGAGGTCCTGGTATTTTATGCTCCCATCCAGGAGACACCAATGTCACCGGGTCTTCGATTCCCTCATCGATCTGCCAGCATCGCAACACGAACAGGGCATTTCACAGCTATTCAGGGTTCGGTACCAGATTCTGCTCCCGGAATCAGGCCCAGTTGGACGGGAGCGGTATATAATAATAATAATATGACCGAGGCCGATCGTCAGCAGCCGGCCCCCATGAATAGAATCGGAACCGCTGTTCTATTAAGAGTATTGTATTATTGGGTGTCCTATATTCGAGCAATATTCGTGCTGAAGGCTAGGTAAAGTGAATCTTTCCAGCTAGGTAATCACCGCCCAATTTTTGACATATATCTACAGCATTTCCTCAAGACTTCCGGTTGACTGCCGACGTACCTCGCATTTCGGCCTGTTCGGGTGAAACAACATCGAACTTAACTTGATGGGTGTCTTAAAAGCTGATTCGCGTGATAACAGCGGCAATGTCTTTTCGATTAAAGCGAAAGGTGGTAGATTTACCTTGAAGGCAGAGAAACCTGATCCGTTATTACGTATCAAGACTGGCGCTCGGGAGTCTGTGCAGCGGAAAGGCCGGCCGCCGCTGCTGCTTGTGAGAAAGATGAGACTCGAACGTGAACAGTGATCAGATGCGTACCGGGCAAGGGTGTGTTAGTAATGAAGCAAGAGCGAGAAATAGAATGTTAAATACATACATACAAATTCACAAATTCGGATATAACTCGTGCGTTGTAATCTGCAGGGAATAGAATCCAGGGGAAATGTCAAATTGGTTGCGATACGGTCATTACAAAAGCGCGGGATAGGGACGTACCAGAAACCTCAAGGAGGCTCATGCCGCGATTCCGCTGACGTGAAATGGCAACGACGCGCTTAACTTAATGCAAAGAACACTGAAGTAGAGCGTATGATGTTGCGGTCCCCGCGTCGCCAAGGTCAATTTTGCGCAGAAAATTCAAAAGACATGATATGGCTTCACATTCCTTCCCTTTGTCGGCGGTCGGCGGTTCCTCAGGGATCGTCGAGTGGTTTATAGCGGTGGGGATAAATTTCCTACAAAGTCAAACTTCGAACTGTATCGTCTTGGCCCCGTTAAACGAGAGGCTAGAGCGTCTAAAAGGTGGGGGACCAGGGTTAATCGATTTTTGCTCTCCGCTGGAGCCTGGCTGGGGGAAGCGAGAGTCACAGGAAACAAGAAGATTTAATATTGACCCAGGACCCAAGATGGAAAGTCGAAGCCAACGAAACGAGTAATCCTGGATGAGTGCGAAAGGCAAGCCCCGGCCGATCACCATCGCATCACACATCACGGTCATGGTCAAAACAGCAGATACGAGCTGGTGCTGAGTGTGTGCAGGAGCGTGTCCCACGAGTCGTGCGGCTGGAGTTGAGCTCGTGCGGAGGGACCATACCGACCTTTCGAAGGGGTGCGCGCGCGTCTTAATCTCACAAATACGTGCAAGCCCTTTGCAAGCCCTTGTCTCTGTTCTCCTTCTCGCGGGCCGCGTTGTTGAGCATTCGCGTCCCACCGACACACCACAGGACCTGCAGGAGAACACTTGTAATAATGTTTTGCTGTTCATCCTCGCTCTGGGTACTTATGCACAGATAGCAAACAGATAGGCCGAGATTGTGGAAGTCATTAAAGCTGGCTTTCTCTGAGTCCAGCCCTTCATTTCGGTTATCGGCAAGCATGTGGCTGGGACAGACAGGGTCATGAGGGCGTTCCTCGCGGGGGTAGTCAGACCCGCGACTGTGTATTATCCTGTCTTGTCCGTCCTTGATAGAGACATTAGCGTCAAACCCATTGGCTTTCATTTGCTCAGAATTACATTCGGACTGTCAGAAATTCGTTGACCTAACCCTTGACCGGAGGCTAAGCAGCACTTCGATTCGGGTCAACATTTGAACTGTAAAGCCTGCGACAATCTAGAGGCGGTAAGTCGCATTTGAATCGTTCCTCCGTATCCAATCTAGATAATCCCCAAATATTTTGCTTGTGTTGGACCTGCGTACATACTTGACTAGGCAGGACAAATCGTTCCTACGTGCGATGATCGCCCGCAACCATGAGTGGTACAAGCGGCATATATTCCTTACCCGAGTCCGTACGAATGCGCCAGCACGGTGGCGGTTTATTCGACTACCACGCCGGGCCCGTCGGGATCACCGTACGTCCTCCACTCAACGACGCTAAAGGAGCGGACCATTTTGAGCGGATGGCGCGAAGCCGCGGCCCAATGCACACTAATCTTGTCATATTCAGAAACGGTCTCAACAGTTGCAAGTGGCTTTTGCCTACTATCCCCCCCCGCCGTCCCGGACAAACCTAGTACTCGGACAAACAAACATTTCTCGTTCAAAACTCAACCGTTTTCCGAGATTTTTGGCTTAACATAAGCGGTAGGAGGTGCCCTATAGATATAAAGTTAAAAACCCATACAATCCCGCATCTTTCATATATATATATTACCACGGAAAGTTGTCAACTTCGGCCATTTTCGCTGATTTAGCCTATTTTAAGGCCCAGGGTCCTCTTCCTAGGTTCTTACTATCCTCTAAATGCATCAAATATATGCCTTTACATCGCAAGAGTGCCCATATGAATTTTAAGAGGCATAGCCGTCTTGCCGCTACCACAATGGACCGAAGGATTAAAGCATGCCCGTCAAATTGATTTCTTAACTGCCAACAATGATGGGAAGAAACCTCATGCTCCCTGTTCACCATCCTGAGGATCCCTTATCCTCTGCTTTATGGACATCATAGTCCTTATTGAGGAGCTCCACTCTACAAGATTTTGAGGCACTTCGACAGCAAGAGCGTCAGATATGAAGCTGGCAATCCAAATTTGATGCATTACCTAGTACTCGGACACATAACAACCTTGGAAAAAACGACGCCGTTTGGGTAATTTTCGGTTATTTCTCGTGAAGTAAAATTTGAATCTGGGGTAAAAGACAGATTCCCGTCGATCTAAGTACTCAGCCTGGCACAACAACCTTTGGATAAAATGCTATATTGCGATTTTCCTTAAGTGTCCGAGATCTAGGGGGGGGGATAGTATTCAGCGAGTCTAACGTCCTCGATATATTGTCCGACCTGGCGCGGAAGATTCTGCCGGGGATCGACACGCCGTCTGGCCTCGACCCACACATGATCCTTTCTGTGGACCAATTGGTTCGGACATCATGTCCCACAATTGTCGAGATTGTGTAGCTAGTAGATATCTTGCCGAACATCTGTCGCGAGCTTTTTTAGTAATAGGCATCAACTGACAGCTCCGTTCTCATCCAGAATTCTATTCTGAACAGTGAAGCGTCCGAAATGCCATGGCCTCAGTTATAACGGGTCGTTTCTAAGGAAGTGGCTACATACTTCCAAGGATTAACGGATTCTGACCTTTTTCAAGTTCGGTTCCCGAATTCGATATTTTTACTTTTGGCCTTTCCTGATGCAACGATGGCGTACGATCTCCGGGAACAGACCCCTTCAGGCTGTTTCTGTGCATTGCCTTATTTCCGGTTCATCAAATTTCAACCAACTGATGAACGGACTTCCCAATTCGGCCATCAACGCAGTCACGTGTCCACAACTTTTGCTTCACCCCATCATCTTTCGCATTTTCCGATGGTTTGCGTTTCGAGCTTCGAAAATTCCACATGATTGCATAATCTCGCTAGCGGAGGCTCACCCTGGTTGCTCAGAGCAATACCGCTGATCTGCCGTGGACGCGGAGGCCTAGGGCCGTTGATATCAGTCTGGAACATCAATCCTTGGAAACCGTAATTGGGATTCAGTTCTGGACCGGTCTGGGATTTGTCGAAACTGGTCTATTGAAATGCCTGGCCGGCTGACTATATATTGCCACCCTTGCTTGCTCTTGCTCTTGTTCTTCACTCCCTTTCTTTTGTTTGACCCGCAGGCCGGTCTGTTCACCCTCCCTTCGTCGTCGCGGCTCCCACTCCTTTGCATAACCCGCCAAGCCCACTCAAACTATGGATCCGACTGTCAACGTCCCTACCAAGGGCGCCAGCCACCTTCAGCGCAACAAAACTGAGCGGTGGCGGTTGCAGGGCCTCCAGAAGGTTCAAAGCAATGACTCTGCCGCTAAAGCCCTGCAGCCCAAAGGTCTCATCCAGAGATTGAACATCTGGATGATCAACGAAGGCCACCGCAGCCTATTCTTTGCTGTGTTCCTAGGTCTTCATCTCATCGCAGCCGTGCTCGCCTGGCTACATTACAGTCTGAAAGACAACTTGAATACTGCAAGGTCCACCTTCGGCATAACGTTCGGTACGCTTTACTGGAGAGGCCTTCGTTTTTCCACTGCTCATCGTTTTTTTTCAGTTATCGCTCGCTCGGCTGCGGTGTGTCTACACATAGATGTGATCTTCATCCTCCTCCCCATCTGCCGCAACTTCATCTCAATCATGCGTCGCACACCTATTGGGACGGTTATTCCTTTCGACGAGAACATTACCCTGCACAAAGCCACCGCTTGGTCCATAGTTATCGGCAGCGTTGTCCACACGCTCGCGCACGTCGTCAACTTGTACCGCCTGACCATGGCAGACACGAGCGCCACCACCCTCGGCAAGAAGGTCACCTTCTTTATCACCGCTAACTTCATCATCGGGCAAGCTTTTTTTTTTTTTCCAGACACTTTATCGATCCTAACCTCCTTATCCAGGCCCCTTTGGACCGGCTGGCTGATGTGGATTGCTCTGGGTGTCATGGTCTACTACGCTATGGAGAAACGGCGCCGTACTCCCAACGGCGGGTTCGAGAAATTCTGGTACACGCACCACCTCTTCATTCCGTTCTTCATACTGTGGCAACTTCACGGAATGTTCTGCATGATCAGGGCCGACAGGTATGTGGGGCCCTTGCGTTCTTCTCTCGTGTACTTACTCTGTGGCATCGCAACAGACCGCCATTTTGCTCTTACAACACAATCGGAGTTTTCTGGGTATGCCTTTATCTTCTATTTGATATCCAGATCCTGACATGGTTCTCTCACAGCGGTACTGGATCGTCGGCGGAATTGTCTATGTTTCTGAGCGTATTCTCCGCGAAGTGCGCTCGCGCCACGTCACCTACATCCACAAGGTGATTCAGCATCCGTCGCGGGTTATGGAGCTCCAGATCAAGAAAGAAAAGACGAAGACCCGTGCGGGGGAGTATATCTTCATCAACTGCCCAGAGATCTCGTACTTCCAGTGGCATCCGTTCACGCTTACCAGGTATGTACATACGGACGCTCTCGATCTCATTCACCCATGATGTTTCAGCGCCCCCGAAGAGGACTACATCTCCGTTCACATCCGGGTCGAGGGCGACTTCACCACAGCGCTGGCTAAGGCCGTCGGCTGCGACTTCGAGTCGAAAAAAGGAGGCAGCGAAGGGAGCGCCGTTGTGAGCCCGCCTATCAACCGAACGCTCCCTCGTGTCATGGTGGATGGACCCTTCGGCACCTGCTCTGAGGAGTTCTTGAACTTCGAGACCGTCCTGCTCGTCGGCGCCGGTATCGGTGTTACCCCCTTCGCGTCGTATGTTCTGCCATCGTTTACTTTTCTCATCTGCTTACATGATTGTCTCGATAGCATCCTTAAAACAATTTGGTATCGGATGAACAACTTCAGCGGCGCGAAGGCCACTCGTCTGTCGAAGGTACATATCTACAGATTGGATTCTTGTACCTCTCTGACCGCCTGCAGGTGTACTTCACATGGGTCATCCGCGACTTCGGAACAGCAGAGTGGTTCCACTCGCTCCTGCACGCCATCGAAACCCAGGACACGCAGAACCGCATCGAGATCAACATCTACCTCACGCAGCGCATCAAGGAGGACGACATGAACAATATCATCGTGAGCACCTTCTCCCATATGCGTCGCTGCCACCGAGCTCACGTCGTACCCGTAGGTCCACGACGTCGGCGCGGAAAAGGACGCGATCACCTCCCTTCGCGCCCCGACACACTTCGGCCGTCCGAACTGGGACAAGATATATTCCTCCATCGCGCAAAAGCACCCCGAGTCGGATGTCGGAGTGGTACGCCTAATTTCCCTCGTTGAAGCAACGACGACTTGCTGATCATTCTTCGTAGTTCTTCTGCGGCCCAGCGGCAATCGCCAAGGCCCTCCACGAGAACTCGAACAAATACAGCGACCCTGACGGCACGCGGTTTTTCTTTGGAAAGGGTAGGTCCTCCCTTCTGGACGCCCGATGTATGTTCAATGTCTCCTGCAGAAAATTTCTGAGAACGGTTATTATTCTGGAGCGCATTCATTCGCGTATTTGGGTGTCAGCGAGGGTAGGGTGCCCTATCGTACTAGTCTGTTGGGAGAATAAGATTGGTTGTACATTAGAATGTGTGAATACCTCGCTTTTAATTACATATTGTACAATACGCTCTGGTCAATTCACCTATGAAAGGCCAGAAGTCGTCCCAGATGCTCGATTCGAGTGGCGGTCCTCGTGTTCTAGGTAGCCAAAAATGCCTGCAGCCCCGCTGAAACCAGACGTCGAGACAGTTACACCGTCCACTCATGCTATTTTGGTTCTTGGTGAGTCTCTCATTGCATCCAAAACAACACACGGGCCCTCGATCTAGTCGGCATCTAATAACGAGCCGCGGAGCGCGCACACCTCACCCCTGCCTCTACTCCAAGTTACGACGGGAACGTTCCAAGCGTAAACAACGTCTGCTTCCCCTTCCCCTTGCCTTTCTTCTTCCCTCCCCCTCCACCCCCACCGCTGGCCGCATCCCCCTGGCCTTGGCCCAGCCCATACTCCTCCCTGGCCTGCTCATTCGGACTCGCCCCCGCACTCCCACTCCCACCCCACGCAGCCTGCACAGGCGCCGCCTGCGTCCCCAATATATTCCGCAACGACACGTTCCCGCTCACCTGCGCCCGCTGCCGTGCCCCCGCCGACGGCGGTAGCTCGGGGAACAGCGCGTTCGAGAGCTTTGGCGGCGCCCCTGCCCTTCCTGCATTCCCCGACGCAGGGGCGGCGGGCATGTGCGCGGAGAACGGCGTGGGCGCTGCCGCAGGGGCAGTGGTAGACGAGAGCGGCACGAAGGACGAGGAGGGCGCGTAGCCCGGCGCTGCGCGCGAGGCGGCACCGGCCCAGGGGGTGTTGCGCTGCCCACCACCGCCGCTGCGCGAGGTCGACGGCGCGGCGCCGGGGACGAGAGCGGGGAACCGCGTGGGGGGTGGTGTCGAGGCAGACGAGGAAGAGGCCGCCTGGGCGACGCGGTCCCACACCTGTGCCGCGCCCCGCCCGCCGCGGCCTGCCGTCGCGTGCTTGGCGTTGAGGACACGCCCGCTCGTGATTCCCGCGTAGCCAGAGCCCACCGCGGCGGGGACGAGCTCGGGGAATTGGCGGCGTTGCTACATACCCACACGCCAGTCAGTATTCCGTATTCTATGTAGATATACGGCAGGTACGCGTACCTCGATCTCGAACCCTCGCCACGCCGTCAAGACCGCCTCGCGCTGCTCGCCCTCGTCGAGGAGGTCCACCAGCGCATTCACGATGCTCGCCGCGGCCTCCATGTGTCGCGCGTCCGTCCCCGCGCCGAGGACGCTCCACAGCGTCGAGATGAGGTCGCGCGCGCTCGACTCGGCGGCGCGGAAGGAGCGGATGGCGGCACGCGCGGCGGGGAGGGCGGTGGTTGGGTTGGGCGCGAGCGATGCGAGGCGGGAGAGGAAGGCGCTGTGTTGCCTGTGATCCAAGAATATCGGCATCAGTTATGGCAACAAGAGAACAAAGAAGCAAAAACGTACGCAGCAACCGCAGGATCGACGTCCGCGCGCGGGGGCGGCGGCGGGGACGGAGTAGGGACAGGCGGGGGCGTCTCGCCCTCAACGGTCAACGCGCCGCCGAAACCTTCTCGTCGCCGGCCGCCTCCACCTCCGGGACGCTGCGGCTGGGGCTGCGCTTGTACCTGCGCATGCGGCGGCGGCTCCCTCTCCCTTTCCCGGTCTCTATCCCGTCCCCGTCCCCTTCCACCCCCTCCCTCTCCTCTGCCACGCCCTCCCCCACCTTGGTGCCTTACATCATCCCACCCCGCCTCGACCCGCTGTGCTGCTCGCCGCCCGCCCTTGCCCATCTCCTCCCCGTGCTCCTCGACAAGGTGCGCCTGGAGATCGAGCGCGGAGCCGAAGACGACGAACTTGCGTTCGCGGCAGGGCGCGTGCGGGCACGGGTGGTGCGCGGTGGTGAAGTGCATCTCGAGGGCGGGGTATGCGAGGAAGCTTTGCGCGCGCGCGTTAGGTTAGCGTGATGAATACATGAAGCCAAGGAGAAGACTCACTACTGATCCCTTACCCCCTCCCGCTTACACACAAAGCACTCCTCATGCGTCTCGCGCATATGCGCAAACAGCTCGTCGTCCCCGAAGAAGCACTCGCGGCAGAACTCGCACAGCGGGTGCACGCCGCCCTCGATCTGGTCTTTGCTCTTCCCTTTACCCTGGTCTTTCGCGGTGGATTTGTTGTTGCGCTGGTGGGCGAGCATGGAGGGCAGGTGCAGAGGGAGGATGTTGGGCGGGTAGAGCGTGTGCTCGTGTGCGAAGACCTTTTTGTGCCGGATGCAGAGGTCGCTGTGAGATGTGTGGATGAGTATGAATGAATAGAGTACATTAGGGAGGAGACAAAAAAGAAGAGATGAGTAAAGTAGTAGGGCCAAGCCAGTACCACCAAATAGCACGCAGGTCAATGGATAAAGGAGCCCGTCGACAAAAGCCGCCGGCCCAACTGACCACTAAACCCTCACGGCGTTCGCGTTCGGGCAGCCTGCGCACGCCGCGCACGGCAAGTACGCAAGAGAGACGAAGCCAGCGCCTTCGAGACGGCAGAGCGATGCAGCCTCCGGCACCGACCCAACCACCGAGGAGCTGCCTCCGCCTTGCTCCACACTCGGACACATACATGTCCCCGACGCCCGGCACGGCAGCATGGGTAGTAAGCGGGCGTGGGGCGTCCTTGATCTAGAACTGTGCCCAGGGCCGGGCAGGGGACGCGGCTGCCCTCGTGGACGTATGTGTTTGGAGGATGTATGTGTTTGAGCGAGCCCGCTGGCTGACGAGGTGTCCGCTGCCGGCGAGCACGGCCAAACAAAGCCAAAAAAAAGGAAGAAAAAAAACGAAAGAAGGGCATTAGCGCGACGGCGGGCTGCGCACAGACCGCCACCGAGGGCGCATACAACTCGAACTCGAGAGAACGACATAACGCCCGTCGAGCCGTGCCGCCGCACCAACGTGCACGATCACGACCTTGCCCGCGCGAGCACGGGCATGCACACATCGTCCTTGTCCTCGGCCAACCACCACAGACGCGGAGGCAGCTCGCACCAACGCCAAACAAAGCCAATAATAACAAACGGCGCGACAACGGGTCGCAGGCGGAGGCCACCAGTACGAACGACGCAGCGAGCATCTTTGCGTCGCCAACTAGATGAAGCCCGTGGAGAAAATCATCGAGGAAAAGAGGAGAAACGAGACAAGGATATTAGCACGAGAGCGAGATATACCAGCACCGAGGGGGGCACGGGGCTCCTCGAGAGAGGAGGCTGGCCCCCGTCGATGAGAACCCCACCACGAGCAAACACCCGATCCCGCACATGCATGCACCCATGGCGTCCGCTTCCGCATCCTCGGCAAGCCTGCGCGCGGACACCTTCCCCCGCGCGGACGCTTTTGCCAGCCGAGCCTCGCCACTCGCGAATCTGAAGGTCCCTCCCGACCAGCCGGCAAGCAGCTGGGGGAATGCGTGTGTCCTCGATTTAGCCCGACACAGCAGCCGACGCACGCACATGCGTGGCTGGTGGGGAGACGCGCCATTAGAGCGCGTGTATGATTTCCCGACCACGTCCGCGGGGAATGGAGGGGGACGTGAAAGCCGGGCCACTGAGTCCCACAGAAGCGCGCGACACAACATATCCCTCCCCCGGGTCGGGCGTCAAACCCCGAAGAAAACAAAAACGAAAACGAAAAGAATCTCGCCGCAAACTCGGACTCACCACATCAACCGCCCATGGCTCGCCCTCACATGCAGCTTCAGATCGCTCCAGCTGTTCCCGATATAGTCGCACTCGGTACCGGGGCAGTTGAAGCGCAGCAGCAGGAGCGTCTCCTCCATCATCTCCTGGGTCTCGAAGTATATCGCGAGCTTCGCGTCTTTGTAGGGCATCTCAGCAGGTGAAAAGGAGGCGAAGAGCGCGTCGGGCGAGGGGGTGAAGACTATGCTGGGTTGGGGGGCCTGCATAGGCAACGAGAAAATGAATAAATGTGATGAAGGGAATGATTTGTGGACGCACCTTGCAAAAGGTGCAGTCGGTCTTCTTGTAGAGCGCACGCAGGCGGAGGGAGCACACATGGCACGTTCGGTGGTTGCACTCCGAGACGGCGTAGTACTTGACCGGCTCCGCACAGATCCAGCAGATCGCTGCATCCTCGGCGCCGCCGCCAATGTCAGTGCCAGTTTGGTCTTCAGTGCCCTCGGTGGGGGGCGCTGCAGCAGCAGCAGAGACTTCCTCCGGGCCATTTTGCGGAGTCGGGCGCGGTTTTCCACCAGAGCCACCGCGACCACCGCGCCCGCCGCGATTATTATTTCCGCGATTATTGTTATTGCCGCGCTTGGGTGTGCCGCGCTGGGAACGGCCTTGAGATTGAGATTGGGTGGCGACTGCAGCAGACATTGGCTAGTAGAATACGGTGGTGGCTGGTGGTGAAGGTAAGAAAGAAAGAGTTAAAGGACGGAGGGTGACAAATTGACAATACTGCCGGAACCGGAACTGCCAAAAACGGCGGATGATTGCAAAGCAAACCTTCACAAATCGTCGGGATTTCTCCCTTTGACTCAACGGTGCCGAATCGACGTCGTTTAAGACGTTTCGTTCACGAGACTCGGACCCGCCGTAAAACGAATCTTGACCATGATCCGACCTTGACCCGAAATGAATTAAATGTCATACATACCCACTTTCCGCATCGTCCGCGCAAAAAAAACGTCAATTTAAGACTTCGGAGTCCTCGAAGTTGCTATATGCTCTCTTTCACATCTTCCCTTGCAAAGGAAACGTGCGCAAATCGTCCTTTCTCCCCTTGACTTGGCGGAGCCGACTCGTTCGGCGTCTCACGAGTATTTTCGAAGCGACTCAACAACTCCCATCATGCACACCTCTTGCTTGGAATTCGGATTCCTTCTCGCTTGCTGGCTCCCTCGTGTCTTTAAGATAACAACGACTCTGGCTCTGTGTTCCGAATCTTCATTCAAATTCTTTTTCACCGTCACTTCACTTGCCGATCCGGAATGACCATTGTGCCGAGTGTGCCGATACATACTTTGGGACGAAAATACTTTTCTGTGAGAAGGATGACTACATGTGTTGGTCCTAGCGCCCACACTCTATCTCTACCATATGGCTTCACAGACCGACGATCTTGTGCGATCTACTGATATACGCCGCGACAATGATTACTACTCCTCATCTGGAGATTCAATTATTCGAGTGGAGAACACGCTCTTCAAAGTGCGTACCCTGACGAAATTTGGTCTTCTTGGGCTGAGACGGAAAAAAATCAGATTCACAAGTTCATTCTCGTTCACAATTCGTCCGTTTTTGCAACCATGTTCGACCTGCCTGTGGGGAAAGGAAATACAGAAGGCTCGTCCGACGATCTCCCGATCATTCTACAGGGCGAGAATGCGAAGGACTTTCGCGTTGTCCTAAAGCACATCTACGCTCCGTGTGTATTTCATATACTTCGTCAAATTTGACCTAACTTCCTCAGTCCAACGCAGATTCAGGTCCACTCTATGACAATGGCTGCTCTCCCTGACGTAATCTCGGTGGCAAAATTTGCTGAGAAATATGCACTGGATCACTGGAAGGATTGGGCGGCGCAATTCCTCCTCAGCCGAACCAGCAACCTCGGGGCAGTGTCATTGGACAACCTGCCAGACCTCTACTCGCTTTCGAACCTGCTTGAAGACACTCCAACGCGCAATCAGATCGTGAAGCGTTGGTGTGAGGTCGTCGAGACAGACGACCTTCCCATACTCCCAGTTCTCACCGCCGCCGATCTGGTAGGAGACAAAGATGGCCTCGTCGCGGTCTACAGCGTCCAGATAAATCGTTAGGAGCGTCGCGCTCAGACCATGTCTGATCTGGAATCTCTCCCGCGTGAACACGGTGTTAGCCCTGCTCACTTCCAACGGATGCTGTCCGCATTCATGCTGTTGACGTTCTCGTGGAACAGATTTCGAATGCAGCTTCCAGTTCTGTTTCGAGAGGCTCCGTGTGGTGGAGGTGGCTCTCAAGCTCAGCACGAGGCAAACTGCATCCCATACTTTCTCAGGAAATGGGTGGAAGCGACCGTGGCGGCCGAGTATCAGTATCCTCAGATCACGCGACTGGCGAGCCGACTCGCGCACGCGAGTCATCATATGCAGAAGAAGGATTCGGGAATCTCCCCTAGAAGTTTCTGGGCGACAGAATGCTTCGCTGATATCACCGGGCGGTTCATTTATGAGGGGCAGAACGAGATGGCCCTCTTACTCGAACATTTCTTCCCCAAGGCTGCCGAGTAGCCGGTAACCAGTTCTGTGCCTAGATCTGAGGCTGAAATACGGAATTCATGAGAACTATGCACTCAAATAAGGACATACTAGATCTCACCAGCATCGCAATTCAACACGACAACCCTCCTGCAGCACGCTCGATCATTTTGACTTGAAATCTGACGCCTAGAACAGATCTAGAACCAAGGCATCACTTCCAAAATCAATAGAAACGTACCGAACAGCGCACAAATTGAGTGTACTGGACTTACGGAAGGTGAGTGAGGTTGAAAACGGAAGAGGACAATTGAAAACGCACATGTGTTCCCACGCTCAGACGTCGCTCCACGCTAAGTAGACTAATTCGAAGTCCAACCGGGTTTGAGCGGGTCTATTAGTCAGAAAACAAGCCAGTGAAGTTACTATCTGGGAGGGGGATCCTGGCCACCTAGACATTTTGGCCTGTTGGTGGCCGTCACAAGCACCTCACTCAAGGTGTATGGGGCTAATGATGTTGGCGTGCATCCTAGGAACAGTTTGAGCCTAGTTAGCGCCATTTTAGACACATATTCGTCGCTCAGTGAATTTATTTCTGGCGGACTTCCCAAAAGGGGAATTGACTGGCTACCTGGCCACCCGTGCAAACAGGAGTTTCTGACTGTGGCAGTGGTCTTACAGTGTATAATCAAGTTCAAGGTTCAAGGGCCATCAACCATCCTTTTCATACATAAAAACTGTAGAAATGACTGATAAAAACGGCAGGACAAAATGCTTCTAATGTGGGGTATATGCACAGAGATTGGCCTTCCCAGAGAAACAACACTAGCATACCAGTCAGAGGACTTGGTTGACCGAAATAAGTTTCAGGCATGTTCATAAGGAGTGAATGAACACATCTGAACCTCAAAATCCACACCTGTGTCATTCTCCTGAGAACCCGATGTTTGGACTTTGATATGTCAAATATTGGGCTGAAATGGTGTCCGGCGTGGCCTGGGGGAGGTATCAGGCAGGTAAAATTGTGGGCTATGTTCGAAATCGAAGGATTACATGTGAAGATGGACCTTGACAATTGCTGAACTCGGAAGGCTAAAGGGTCGTTTGATATGGAGGTTGTCCAGTTGCGGTTGTCATGTTTGAATGGCAATCATTTTCGTGAGTTCATCAATGCAGGAGGGGAAATATAGGGCTCTTTGTAGGCTCTGAGGGAAGCCAGCAGTCAGGGAAGAAGAACGAGCCCCCGAAGTCATGAATTTAAATTGATAAAGAATTGGTGGAGTAACAAGTGAAATGTTGGTTCGGGGATAAGAAGTTGATGTTCTCACCCTGCGGCCCGACATTATCCGTGGCACCGCTTAACATCAAGTCATTACTTTTGGCTGAAAATTGACACGGACGGGCGGCATAGGTTGTATTCCACCCCCCATACACAAAAGGGCCATATGGCTAAGTATTTAACCCTATAGTTGGCAAGTGGCCAGGTTCCTAGTTCAGCCAGGATGGCAGTCACAAATAGTAGAATCAGCAAAAGACAATTACAAACTTGAGTTCTAACTTGAACATCGACCCGGTGCAGAGAAAGTCAAACGAAGGCGTGAATGAAAGAGTCAGTCATTAGGTCAATGGGGTCAGAGGGAATCCAAATGAGACGTACACGACAAAGGTATCACAAATCTCAACTCATAATGAAGACCAATGAGAATTTAATCTGTGAAACTGTAAGTGAAGCAGTACATACACACAGAGTTCATGGTGTGTACCCCTGGGGACAGAGATCGACAAAATTCGGAATGGGTCGACACAGGAAGACGGACATGGAAACAGGAATATTAATAGAGAGTTTGTGCACAGCCATTTGGGCCATTGTATGGCTTTCAATTCTGGCAGGATCTGGAGGCTTAACCCAGGACTTTGTCGGGGCCTCTGGAGAGCTCGTCTAGCGACATTCTTGCACCTCGAGGTTACAGAAGATGACTGCCAGCCAGCCGAAAATTGCCATTTTTGGTAGCCGTACACCACGGTGTGGCTTTTGCGCAACCTGGCTAATGAGGGGGAGAGGTATCAGAGGGGAGTGCACAAAAAGGGGGGCATACATGACAGGGCAATATTAGTAAATGGCTGGAACCCCCACTTTGGCTGCTCCGTCTGTCCATTCACCCATCTATCCATATACTACAGCATACCTAAGATGTATCACTTTGCATTGGAAAAACTTCGAGGACGAAACACAAGTGGGGAGGCTAAAAATGGTCATTATCCCAAGTAGAGATACTGTCCCAAGAGGTGGTACAGCACTGTAGCTCCATGAGGCTTACTGCATTGACATCGCCCGAATCGGCTACAAGCATCTGCTCTATTTCTATTTAAATGTTCGCGTTTGTGGGAGCCAACCTCATGCTAACACATTGCATTCACTGACTTGAGCCTGGATCTTCTGCTATGTACGTGCCACCGGTGATGTTCTGCTATGTCCACGCACTTCTACCACCATGCAATACAGTCAGAGCACATCTCCAACACATCTGATTTTCTGGACTTCCCGTGTGAGATGAGATGGGCCTTTGGTGTGTTACCTGACATATTTTACTCTCCTACATGCCTATGGACATTGACTTGATCTTTGTGGTCTGAAGCCACTCCATCCACCTAGCCGTAGCACGGCATCCCCACATACACACTGCTGGAGTTTTTGACCCCACGAGACAAGTATCAAAGTGCTCGTAGTCAAGGCCAATATTTAAGCGATGGAACATAAAGTTTAGTCTATCCCCAACCTATGTTTCTCTAGCCAGCAGTTGGAGCTAATGAAAAAGGCTTGGTCATGCATTGGTCTGGGACTTATTTCTGAATAAAAAAAACAGTCCAAATAAGATGCTACACTACTCTACCAATGCCACTATCTACTCGGGCACGTCAATCCCGAAAATTGATACAGTAGATGATATCATGCCTGCCTAATTTAGGCTTTACACTCTCTGTGAGGTCCCTACAGGTGTCTAAATAGCAGATTTGACTCCCCTTGGCTTTCCCGCCACTTTCTGCCCAATTTACGGAAAAAAAAATCGGTGCCACGCTCCCCCCGACCGATGTACGAAAAATGGATTTCATATATTGATGTCACAGGTCACAAGGCCGACAAATTGGATGAAATGGTACAGTATGTCAGAGCGAGACTTTGGGTGGATTCAGAGATGGAGTACTATTACTGATTTAGCTCTATCATTAACTGCACTTGAATTATTCCTGAGGCTCTAGCTACATCTCAAGTCAAACAGTGCAAAACTGAGTGAGTTAGAGACAATTCTTTGCAGATGATCGAAAACCACCCAAAATGGAATTTTTGGAACCGCACCTTTGGTACTGACACTAGCCATAACATCCAGGTTCGTGTACCAGGTGCCATCCACCCTTGTGAGCTACTCAACCGACTTGAGTCGACTCAAGCGACTTCAAGTGACTTCAAGTGACTTGAGCAGATCAAGTCAAGTCAAGTTGAAAGTTGCCACAAGTCGACTTAGCAAAGTCAACTTCTGACTTACATCAGGAAAGACCTCCTTTGCTAAAGAGGTCAGATTGGTCCAAGTTCGCACTAATTTAGCCGTTTAAGTTGCGTTAGTTCCGTTAGCTTTCTAGTGACGTTGCTAATAAATTAGCGATAACTTACCGCCAAAGGAGCTAATTTATCGCACATTTTCCTTGCTTTGTCGACGTTCCTTCGGTGGTTATTGATCATTAGTTCGTCGAGAACGGCCGAGAATCACTCAATTTGCATGCCAGGAACCATATTGATTAAAGCATGCAGACTATATAGGATGGTGCAAAGTATATAGCGGACTACAATAATAATAGTAGTCATTAAAATGAAGCCAAAATTAACAGCGGCACCGCGCCGGCTGGGTGGAACATATTGAAGGCGCGCGAAGACACGTAAGGACAGTGCGGGGGACAATACGTAACATGTATTGGGTAACGGATGAAGGACACCATGCTTTGAATTAGTCGGACTCGTCAACCTCGACCAGGTTGATGAGGGTGGCGGAGCTGCCGGCCTCCGGTTGAGTGGACTTGCCATCACTGAAAGAACCGGAAGATAAGTAGAGAATGAGGGAAGGATGGCATCACAAACGTCACTTGGGTGAAAAGCCCGTGAAGGACTTTGTGTAACGCAACGGGAGCATAATCCCGAGTATCAGCAAGGGTTTTCATGTGATTCTCGTACGTGTCTTCATATGCGCCTTCGGTGAAGGGAATGTTTTGGTGTTCGCCGGTGGCGCGGTACTCGACGAGGGATGCATACACCTATCGGTTACGTGAGAACAATTGTTAGTGATTTATATCGTGACGTACCGCCGTTGCGGTGAGGGCCACCATCGCATCCGGCAGCTCCATTTGCTTCGGGTGCTTCTTGCTTGTCGACGCAAACAGATCCATGTTGTTGGCTTTGAAGCTACGGTTGAAGACAGCCTGCTTCATGACGGCAGGAAACACCGGATGCAGGAATGGCTTTTCCGTCATCAGACAGTCCTGCCAACAGCAGTAAGACACTCGATGGAGAAAGGTAAAAGAGTATTGTACCGTCTTGGGGTCCGAGGGGAAAATATAGCGGTGATCCTTGAGGAGCTTCTCGATGAGCTCTTTGGTCTTGGCTTCGCTAAGGCCTGCAAAGTGGAATAGGCCGGGGGTGAGGGCGACGGCAACACGCTTGAAGTCCCCACGCAGAATATTGATGCGGTCAAGAATCTAGCGTGTGTATGGTCAGCATCGGAAGAACAGGGAGGTTAAATCATTCAATGTCCGCCAGAATTGTGGCGAAGTTGAGGTCATTACGCAGCCGATCAAGGATGTGCGTGGCCTCCGGGTGCTGCTCGGCGGCGACGATGAGGTACTTGCGTGCATATCCGGCACGTGCGAGGATCGGTGGGTAGGCTGCCTCAAAGACAAGGGCGCGCTTGACGTTAGAAATGGTGGTCCGGAGGACCGTCTGAAGCTCCTCGGATTGGCTATTGAGGAGAATGTCCTTCTTACCTGGCGCCGGGTAAGCAATACGAGTCGATGGATGGTAACTGGCCTCAGAGCGGACTGGCTCTTCGCCGATGGAGCGCCCATGTTCCTCGTGCTTCACTGGCAGTGGCGCAGCGCGAATCTCGGGCTTCTATTGTATGGAAAAGGTCAGTGGGGTCTGCGGAAAAAGTATATATTTACCTCGAGGTCGGCCTGCTTCTGCCGGGCGGCCGAAATTTTGCGCGGCTTCTACACGAAAGTGAGTACATGCCTGAGTAAAGGAGAAGACAGAAGAGGGAGGAATCACCTTGACCGGCGCCTCATCATCGTCCTCGGCGTCAGAGTCTGGAACCCGTAGATCACGACCCGAAGACCATGAGCTCGTAGACGAGCGACGGCTCTGATGACCCCGAGGGATGGTTACCAGGGCATCGGCGATGGCCTCGTGGAGCATGTGGTCATCGGCGTCGATGGGAAAACGAGGCGGCGCTCCTGGGAAATCGTTGTCAGACTCGGACGCCGAGATGAGGCGCCGGTGGCGAGGCTTGTCGATCTGGTATGCATTAGTATCCCTCTTCGCAGTAAAGAGCATCACGACGAACTTCGATCGACTCCTGGTCAGAGTCGAAGAGCTGTTTGGCGCTCTTGGCATCCGACATCTTTGCGGTCAGAATCAGGATGGGGCAGGGGCGAATGATTTGCATACCTTGGAATCGTCTTCAGAACCCGAATCGAGGGTGGGAGTCACCACAGTATTCTTGGCGACAATGCGCGGAACCTGTATGTGCGTAAGTACAAATATGATAACTGAATGTGAAATGTAGCTTGACCTCGGCAAGGAACTCCTCCTTGTTGGCGTCCTCAAAGTCCACCATTTCGGAGTCGCTGTCCTTTTCGTCATCAGAGGAGGACGAATCAACCTCGGACTCCGAGTAGGCAATGATCTTGGCGGGGGGGAGCTTGGTTTTGGCAGCAGCGCCTTTGGCCTTTGCGGCGGTAGGGTTGGCGGCCTTGCCTACAGTGAAAGCGTTGAAAGAGTGTCGAACAGCCTGAAGAAAATGAGTACCTGGAGCAGTAGCCTTCGCACCAGCGCCAGTTTGTTTGGCTTTTCCGGCTGCTTTGGAGTTGGCTGAAAGTGGTGGCAGATTAGTAAAATCCAGTCGGGCTGAGGAAGTTAAAAGGCAGGATGGGATTGGTGAAGGTTGAGCACTCACGGAGCACAGGCGCTCGCACTGGCTCTACCTCCGACTCGGAGTCGTCGATGATGGGAGCGGCGTACTCTGCGTTGATAATCAGTGTGGCAGTGACACCGGCGATCATTAAATGACTTACTTCTCTTCGTCGACGACACCTTGACTTTGGACTGGGGAACCGACTCAACAGGCTCGTGGACGTCTGCGTCAACTAGAATGGTTTGAACTGGGACTTCGGGTGAATGCTACATTGTCCACTGTACCCGTGGCAGCTGACTTGCGAGGCTTCTTAGTCTTCTCGGAAACCTCGACGGTGGATGATGTTCGCTTGCGGGAACTGGGATTGTCGACGTTCCAGACTAAAACCTGGTCAAGACAGAGCCTGGAATCTACGACTGAAGAGCTGGCACATACCTGCATTCGCCTTGGCATCGCGCTTGGCCTGACGACCTCCACCGGCGGCTTCTGTCGACAGCAAAATGAGACGTGCTCAAATCCTAACGGAACCATCTACTCACTGGTTTCAGCCTCGAATGCTTTCTGCTCTTGTCTGGCTTTTTCTTCAGCTCTGGCGATGGTGAGCTGGCGTTTTTGGGTGCGGGTGAGAGCTGGGAGTTCGTCGGATTCAATGGGCATCTGTACGTCGGCCATTGGTGGTAAGGACTGGGGAGGAATTGGGGGTTAAGAATGAGTGTGTGAGTGGGGGATATGGGAGAAGAAGAGAGGGGATGGTGCGTTATTTGGGTGTTTCATATTTTACTGCGCTGACTCCACACTCGCTTCGACTAGTTCAGGGATCAGCACTCGCGTACGGTGGAAATAGTGGCCACTATTGATTCAATCAAATTTATTGTATGCTCATTTCGGCGGTAATTGCACTTCTGAGTCCGAGTCTCCACTTCGCATCTAATTCAAGGCCATTCGAACTTGCTTTACCAATGGTGAACTGTCCTGGCTGCAACGTATACTTCAATGGTGGCAAAGGCCTGTCTCTCCATCTGAGATTGACGACAAACCAAATGTGCCATGCAATTTTCACCGCCGCCAATGCTGATCTTGGCGCTCTGCCCGCCAATTTCGCTCAGCCATCCGATCTGCCGCATGAATCAGACGACATAGAGAAATTCGGAGAGCTGCACGGTCTTCCTGCGAGTGGGACCGAATTTCAGGGGGATTTCTTTAGGGACAACTACAGCGAGAAGGACTTTGGATACCAGTCTGATGGCAGGGATGACGATTCTGAAAATGAAGGCTCTGATGACGACGAAGAAGATCCGACTGCACGCGATCACCAGGATGCCTCGCACGCGGAGATGGAGAGTGGATACGAGGCGCCTCGGCCAGCCATTCCTTCGGCCGTGAACGGAGACACCTTCATGCTGGCTGCGCAGCCCGAAGTCAATCCTGCTCCAACTCGGGAGGCGCAGAAATCGGCGGAAGATAAATTTCATCACAAGCCCGTCATCGAAAAATATCCGGGGAGGTTGGCCGGCAGGTCGATCTCTGTTCCCTCTCTGAGTTCGGAAGAGAGTTACGGCTCAGTGCTCGGCGACTCCACTCGGGAAAATCCCTATGCACCTTTCAAGTCCAAGGTGGATTGGGAAATCGCAAAATGGGCCAAACTGCGAGGTGCAGGATCTACCGCCTTCAGCGACCTCCTGAATATTGGCGGAGTATGTTTAAACTTAACAATTCGATGTCTTCGATACTTACGGATTACCAGGTTCGCGAATCCCTGGACCTCTCCTACGGGACTTCTGTCCAACTCAATAAGATCATCAACGACAAGTTGTCTAGTCGCCCAAAATTCACGCGGTCCGAAGTCGTCGTAAATGGCGAAGTCTTCCCGTTATATTCGCGGGATATTTTAGAATGTGTCCGCGCTCTTTGGGGGGAGACAGACTTCACCCCATATCTTTTTGTGGTCCCCGAGAAGCACTATATCGATAAGGGCAAGACGATCCGAATGTACCACAATATGCATACCGGTAAATGGTGGTGGAGCACTCAGGTTAGCTACGCTTTGAATGATCGTTGAACTCCGCTGATACTTCTCAAAGGAAGCCGTTGAAAAGGACAATCCCGGCGTGACAATTATTCCCATCATCATATCCTCCGATAAAACCCAGCTCACCGTTTTCGAGAACAAAACAGCATATCCGGTGTACATGACTATCGGTAATATTCCCAAAGAGATCCGCCGGAAACCCTCCCGCCGCGGTTATGTCCTCCTCGGTTACCTTCCCACCTCGCGCATGAAAAACATCAAAAACAAATCCGCACGCCGACGTATCCTCGGCAACGTATTTCACGCTTGCATGGCGCATATTCTTGCCCCGCTGAAGGAGGCCGGCAAGACTGGTATTCCGATGACCAGTGGCGATGGTGTTACACGCCGTGGGCATCCGATCTATGCTACTTTCGTTGGGGATTATCCTGAGCAAGTCCTCGTCACTGCCGTGAAAACGGGCGAATGCCCAACCTGCGAGGTCCCCCGTGACGAGTTGGGAGAGGACACTGACTTCCCGCTCCGGGATCTCGAAGCCATCCTCACAGCGCTGGACGCGCTCGATGAGGGGCCCACGATATACGCACAAGCGTGTGTGGATGCAGGGATTAAGCCCATCTACCACCCGTTCTGGGAGGGCTTGCCGTACACGAACATATATCGCGCCATCAGCCCCGACATCCTTCACCAGCTCTATCAAGGCGTCATCAAGCATTTAATCGCTTGGGTGACGGCCTGCAGCGGTGAAGCTGAGGTTGACGCTCGTTGTCGCCGACTCCCTCCTAACCACAACATCCGCCTTTTCCTGAACGGGATCACGAGTCTCTCTCGAGTCACCGGCAAGGAACATGACCAGATCTCGCGGTTTCTTCTCAGTCTCGTCATAGATATCCAACTCCCTGACGGACACTCTTCGTCTAAACTCGTTGGCGCCGTGCGTGCCCTTCTCGATTTTGTTTATCTCGCCCAGTATCCCATGCACACTTCGGAAACTCTGGCTCATCTCAACAACGCACTCCAACGCTTCCACGACAACAAGTCGATATTCGTTGACCTTGGCGTTCGCGACGAGTTTAACCTGCCCAAGTTCCACTCCTGCCGTCACTATACCCCATACATAAAATCGTTCGGGACCACGGATAACTACAACACCGAGTACACCGAGCGCCTCTATATCGATCTTGCCAAGGAGGCCTACCGCTCGACTAACTTCAAAGACGAGTTCCCTCAAATGACTCTTTGGCTCGAACGCAAGGAGAAGATTTATCGGCACGAAAATTACATTCAATGGCGCCTCGATGGCTGCCCCTCACCACCCGTTATAGAGGACATATACCCTGGCATCGTCTTTGAGCGCCAGCTCAAGATGACGAAGCATCCCACTCTGAAATCGGTTCGCATGTCACGGCTGGTCACGGACTACGGCGCGACGTTGTTCCGCGACGCCTTGGCTCGATACGTTGTTCATCTCAACAATCCAGATTTATCCCCCTTGCAGGTCGAGCAAAATTCTCAGGATCTTTCCTTCGCGTTCAATTCTGTCCCCGTTTACCACCGGATTAAATTCACCACTCAAGACCCCTATTCTGCGCCAGGTGGGCCGGACTCCGTGGTTGATTCCATCCACGTTCAACCTCGCAAGACTCTAAAAAATGGGGAAGACCTTCCTGCTCGCTTCGACACCGCACTTGTGAACGGCGGCAACGGTCAGATTACGGGCGTCACTGGTATGTAATACTGGCATTCGGTCTTCTATCTGGGATTCAACCATTATTTAGGTTATCGGGTGGTCCAGGTCCACGTAATATTCTCTCTTCAGGCTCGGCATATTCGCTCTCTGTTCTCTCGTGGAATCACTCCGCCAAGATATTTGGCTTACGTCGAATGGTTTTCTCCTTTCAAGGATCCTGAGGCGGATCACCTCATGTACAAGGTGAATCGGTCAATGAAGGATGGATATCGGCGCTCCAGTATTATCCCGGTGGTCAACATTCGACGCAGCGTGCACCTTCTTCCGAAATTCGGGCCGGTTGCCCCTGCGGACTGGAAATCTAGTAATGTACTGGACAAGTGTTCCCATTTCTTTGTTAACTCACTTACGGACCGCCATATTTATGCTACGTTGTTCTAGCTTTGTGTTCGATTAATTTTGTTCATCTGTGGGATTCCAGGCACTTGTTGAGTGGCCTAGGGGCTTTGCCGTGTCCCTCGGGACAAAGAAACTGCAAGTATGCAATTCAAAAAGTTGCCGGGTAACCGCAACCCTAAAACAAAACAGCACTGCCAGAACTGAACACCGTATAGGTAATCTGTTTGGAAGTAAAGGAGACCACTGAGTCAGGCGACCGATACAAAGTACCTTCACCATCCAATTCACTGTGTTAGCTTAAATTATCAATCTTGCCTCACATTACTCTCCCTTCCCCCGTTTCTTCCTAATTTACCCCAAGGCATCCGGGACGAAGAAAATTAGCCCTAAATTAGTAAAGGAGGTTTTTTCCTGATGTATGCAGTACAAAACCAACCCCAAAAGAGTAAGTGGCAAACACCCTATTGGGAATGACTTTTACTCTTAGTGTTAACAAAGTATGAAAGGACTGCTGAGAGGTGAACTCTCGGGAGCCCAGTCAGAGAGAAAGGGACAATGTGTATTCAAAACTGCTGAAAGATGTGCCAAAACAACTTGTTTTGGTGATGCTTTCAGCTGTCTTGAAACAAAGAGTTTCATAAATTTTCCTTTGTCTTTAAGACAAAACACTTTGTTTCAAGACAGCAAGTCATTTCGGCATGTCTTTCAGCAGTTTCAAATACACAATATCTCTTTCTGACTGGGCTCCTGAGACTTCACCTCTTGGCAGTCCTTTCGTGCTTTGTTAAAACTAAGAGTAAAAGTCATCCCCAATAGGTGTTTGCCACTTGCTCTTTTGGGGTCAGTTTTGTACTACATCAAGACATGAAGTATATCTTTATCTTTTTTCGTCTACTGAACAACTAATATTGGCTACCCTTTTGACCTAGGTCAAAAGTTTGCTTTTCCCAGTGTGCCTTATGTATCTGGGCACTGGAATACAAAACATATATTTGATCGATGAGCAAGATATTTCTCAAGATGTCATGATGGTGAGATTTGAAACTATGATTTTGGAATGAATTACCAGCATTAATTGGGTTGTGGTAGTACAGTTGCAGCAAAATTTATTGCATTACCATATATGGAAATTTCCATGGAAACTGGGCCTCTGCATATTGTTTGCATGCATACCAAGTAAACCGAAGGGTGGTGGGGCGGATACTATCATAAAGTGTGTAAGACAGCCAAGACTTGGCCCACAACAGCTTCTTTTCGATCAACTTTGCCAAGGAGTGAATAGAAGAGACTTGTATAATTTACTGATATATTCTTGAAATAAGCTGGTGTACAAGTGTCCTGGCATACCCCTTGACACCACCCCACACTACTATACTCACCATGCATGCAAATAACAGGTAGGAAATCCATATTGATGGAAATTTCCATATATGGTAATGCAAATAATTTTTGCCGCAACTGTATGTCAATGTGAAACAGGTCTCAGGGAGGCCACTGCTCCAATTGCACCTGAGCTGCTCATGAAGATTCAATTCTGATACATCACCCGTGGTGTATTGCAGGGCGTGCCAAGGTCAACCATAATAAAGACACAGTAGACTTCAAGAATGAAACCCTCTTCTCCGGCGTATTGGGTCTTGCCTATGGTTGCAGACGGAACTTTGTGACAAACTTTTGTCCTAATTTAGGAATTGCTACTGTTCCTCTAGTTTTCACTCAGGCATCAAGTTATTGTATAAATAGCACTATAAGAAGGCCCTCTACAGATCCCCCGGAGCGAAAGTTCAAAAAGTGAAAATATATATTTTCCTACCGAGATTTTGTGTTTTCGATTCGGGCTGGTCATAACCAGTGGCTGTGCTCCTCCATCAATCACGCCCGATGTCTTCCTCCTGTTCCACACCATGCCGTGGGTCGCCCAAACCACCTCTCACCAACACAGAGGCACTGGGGGGATGTTTTCTCTGCCCCCTCCCAACCAGCCGCCAGCAGTGTCTATTGCCTGGGTGCCTCAGGACCGATTGCCGAGTTTGCTGTCAAGAAATACCGGTTGCACAGCGGAGTGCCTGCAACTGAATTGGTTGATGCAACGGTGGAGTGGAAGGCCAAGGCAGAGGCAATTTCATGAAGGGTGGTGCCGGTCAAGGGCAAGGGCAAGCAGAAGGCTAAATATGTACATTAAATTTCGAAATTTTCGCTCCAGATTTTGCGTTTTTTTTTTCCCACGCTATGAGACACCCCAATTTTTTTGAAACGAAAATTTTACATACAAACTATACCTACTTTCATGCCTAATCCTGAATCCAGAAGGCTTTGGGTCAAAATTTCGGCTTGTCATAAAGTTTTGGCTGCAACCATACCTATTAGTATATAAGGTTTCAGCTAGCATGGGAATCCCTATCCTTTCTTCTCTTCAGACTCCCCTGCTAGGTGTGTAGTATACTTCGGATTCCCCTGCTAGTTTAGAAAGAAACTTGGGCAGCAGCGTGCATGCAGTGGGGGATAGATGCCCAGAGTTACATGGAACGAGTGGGCTTCAGTAACACCCGGGGCAATGAGGTCGCAGTAGAACGCGAGGTTGAGTGAGAAAAAGAGCCACTTGAAGTCACATTGTAACATGCAGCCCAAAGAAGCAATGTGAGAAGATGAGTTCTGTTGAATTCATCCGAATCTGTCTATTTGATGCAAATTCAGCCAGAGAATAATCTGAATACAGGGTAGGGACCCCTCCTACAGATTATGATAAATTAAGCCCTGTAAGATGGTACACAAAATTCTAACAGAGATCTGGGCCCGATGGGGTCCTGGATTGATGCGCACATCAGATCCAGGGAGGTAACAAATCTTCTTCACAATTCCCTGACAGCCATTTACCAAGCCTAGGAAATCAATTGTAGATACCTACAGACATGTGCTACTGGGTAGTTACTAGTTAGTATATAAGGTTTCGTCTAGCATGGGAATCCCCATCCTTTCTTCTCTTTGGATTCCCCTGCTAGGTGCATAGTATTTCTGCTCCTGTATTCTAGTGCCTATATTTATACTTCGGATTCCCCTGCTAGTTTCTGTGCCCTGCCCCAAGCTTAAGGTTGCCCTTAAAACCATGTGCCATTGGGTTGTTATATCAATTGCATCCCAACTTGCTGAAACAAAACAGAGACTCAAAGATCTGATTCAGGCTTTCAAAGACAGCACCAAGAGGAGACAGTATTCCTGTTTTGTGTACTTAGCCTGCACTATGACAAAACACCAAATACAGCTAGCTGCTGGTAATATTGGAAACATCAGAATGTTACACAAACCCTAATACCTATATCCCATAGACTTCATTCAATATTTGTATCACCTCACATCGTTAATTAATCAATGAACCACGATATATATTGAGAATCATGCGGCTGATGAGGGAGCAGGAGAATGTGACTGAGAAGATGATGGGGATCTGGAACAGGGTTCCCTACAGAGGATTGATCATCTCAGCAGCAATGAGAGGTGGTACAGCATACAGTGAAGGTGGTAGCACAGAAGACCATGATAGTGAAGTATATTGCAAGCATACTGCATAGTAAGGTCAGGGAGAACAAAGCAAGAAAAGACAACTCACACAACAAAGTAGACAACAGAATCCCGGATGAGAATGACAAAGAGCTGTTGTGCTGGTTGGTAGACAGAGGCTGAGGTATGAAATGTTTGGAAGCCACGGTAAAATGCCAAACCACATAGGAGGGTTTCAAATATGGTGATTGGAATCCAGATCGTAAAGTAGTACGTGGGGAAGCCAACAGGAATACAGATTGTTGTGTCTGGGAGGGGGTGGGCAACGGCTTGATACACCCGGGACAGTCATGTTCCAGAATTTATTGGAAGCCAAAACAGACTCACCGATAAACTCTGATAGAGCCATGCCCATGATCGCTGCCGATGTAGCTGACGAGATAATGAACATGCTCATCATGAGCACCAGAACCTTCTTGTTTAAAGAATATAGGGCATAGAGACGCATTTGCAGTATCACTAGATACTGAGATCAGTAAGAGCATACAGGAGAGGCAAGTACCAACCTTGTCCTATCATACATGCAACAAGGCCAGTCCAATTTTGCCATTGGAGGTAGTGGGTACCTGTTGAAAAGGGGAGCCGTTAGCAACAAAGAGAGTACAAAGTAGGACAGAATGGCATACAGCTATCAATATGGCACAGCTGGGAATGAGTGTGTGGGAGTGGGAGGAAATCAGCAGACCCACAACTATTTTAATAAAGTTTCTATGAACATGGAGTTGTGGTAGAGTGCAAAAGACTGACTGAATCATTGGGGGTGGTACTGAGGGTGGTACCAATAAATGCTGTGCGAAAAGAAAGATAGTGAAACACAAAAGCATATTATTCATGGGAGACAGACCATAGCTGTTGATGCTATCCAGTGGTAGCCTTTAAGTTGCAGATGTGAGATCCAGTGTTGAATTTTAAACCCACACAACTGATGTCAAGCCATAGTAGCGATTCTTGTGGAGATTAGAGCAGGTATAGTCTGGGGGTGAAAGTAAAGACCGTACAATTACAAACAGAACTTTTCCCATTGACCAGGATCCTTTCTGCACATTAGGGTCAACTGTATGCTCATGCAATAGTCCAATGGATTCACCCATATCAAATCCACCTGCACTGTGTTACCAAAAAACACTGAGGACAAGTTATATAGCACACACCTCGTCATCGAGTGTAATAACTGGCAGAAATTCAAGCCAAAACTACTGACACATGAAGCAGCCAGGCTCACTGTGGTCAAAGATGATTATTACACCGGAAGTCACTGTAGAAAGACATCAGGTGGATGTCTGGATGCCAGATAGTCAGGGAGTGTACATTGAGCCAACCGTGCTGCCTGAAAGTCATGGAGGGCTCTGTCAACCAAATCCTCCAGCGACATGTCAAGGTCTGCTGAGGAAGCTGTAGCCTGGACAGTGGACAGGGAAAAGGGAAGTGAGCGTGAGAGATATTGCACACACCTATAAGAGGGATATCAAGGTTGCCATAACAGCTTTCACCCGATGATGTAGAGATAAGGACCCGGAGTGTGATCCAAGTTCCATTCATAGAAATTGAATGCTGTAGGATCAGTGAGCACAGCAAAGAAGAGGTGGCAGTGGCCTTCGTTGATGATCCAGATGTTCAATCTCTGGATAAGAGTCATGAGACCCTTGGACAACTGTGCTTTGGTGGCAGAGGCATTGCTTTGAACCTTCTGAATCTGGAGGCCTTGAAACCACCATCACGCAGTTTGTTGCGTCGAAGCGCTCGTGGATCCATAATTTGAGTGGGTTGCGGTAGGTTATGCAAAGGAGTGGGAGCTATGACAACAAAGTGAGGGTGCACATATCGGCCTGTGGATCAAACAAAAAAACCGGACAAGACCAAGACTAGGGCTTCCGCCCTTGACCGTTGCGAACGGTGCCGTGCCGATCTCGCTTAACGGCCCGTCGAACAACGGCCGCGACGGCTGTCGCAACGGGTCTTTCAACTGTGACTTCAAACCACCTATTTTGCAAATTATTCCGGGCAGAAATGCTTCCATCTTCGAAAAATTAGCTGCTGGACAGAATTTTATGCATTCCTTACCTCCTTTTGGTGAGAGACTGAGGGAGAACTTATTTTGTTGCGATCTTCGGCAAATCTCTGGGATGATTGCCGAGCTGCAACCCCAGGGTTGGGGTGGTTTTTCTTGCGCAAAGGGCAAAGAACATCGAGAATAGGCCGGTAAACATTGACTTGGTGATTCAAGCCAAAGCTTAGCGCTGTATGTTGTAAAACAGCCAGAGAAATTGTCAGTCTACGCAATTGACCCGCATCAGGAAAACCAGAAGTGGCTTGACAGTGCGGCATAGCACTCCATAGCACTCCATAGCAAATTCGTGGCTGTGATGTACCTATGGCCCCACTATGGAGCACTATACAGTGCTGCCTAGTGCTGCATAGGCTCGCATAGGCCCCATAGGTACATCTCGGCTACGGTTTTCCTGATGCCAGCAACTTTTGCATGTCCGTGATGGCCGGTCGGCCTTCCTTATCCGGACGTCTCCCGCCATGTCGAGTCGTTCGAAGGGCCACACAACCATATTAGAGACACATAACAGTCTGGGTGTTATAAAGTTACTCAAGGTGCCTCCCACTCGATATGTCGGCATCGGCCGACAGCGAGATCATATTGAAACGTGAGCAGTCTCTTGATACGACCGTCTAGTGTTGTGGTATGGTAGACTCGTTGTGTTCGCTCAACCTCCCGGTTCAAATGCCCTCGCTGTTCGATCCGCTCGATGGGCATCTGATTTTTTTTGCCCCATTACACATCCGATATTCTGCCTAGTCTTTGCTTATTTCATTGCTTTTTAATACTGCGAATCAATCCACCTTTCCCAAATTTTCTTGTTCATGCCGCTGACTACAACTCAAACAAAGTGGTGCAGATCTACGAGCCACCGAGGAGTGCAATAATACATTTTGGGTGAGAAAAAGAAATAATTGATGGTTCTACGGCCCGAGAGAAACTTGATGTTTTTAATTCGATGCTGTTCTGTACTGATATTATGCTACACGCTTCTCGTCTCGCACACGCCATCCATCCGCATTGGGAAAGCCCGGCCATCACGGACATGCAAAAGTTGCTGGGTCAATAGCGGTTTGTGAAATTGTCCCCGACCCGTTGCCGTTTTCACGGCCGTCGCGGCCGTGCCGTCCCATCAGAGGTTCGAAGATGAAGAAAACTACGGCAACGGGTGGAAGCCCTCTGTGTCCATGGCAGAAGAGCAGTGGTCAAGCGGTATTGCCAGGGTGAATGTCTGTTATAAAGCGCTGAGAGCACAGAATCATATAAATTTTCAGGAGTCTTCGGACTATCTGAGAATGCGAAATCCTGGAGATTGCACGCTCGAACGAGCAGCCGTGGGCGATCGCAGAAGCAAACAGTGTCCGTCATTCAGAGAGAGACCGGACGGTGCAAATACAAGTCGTTGATGTCGACGTGAAGAAAGCAATTTTGATGGGGTTGCGAATAGGTGAAAAGGTTGAAAAGGTTGACAGCCGGGTTTGGAGTTTGACCCACAACTGAGGTAACTTTGAGCCCAGTGTGACATTGATAGAGTACGCGAATATTAATTGTAAGGAGGGCCCGTCAGGCTGTGGCGGCGAGGCGAAGTTGAACTAATGTAGATCACATTGGCTGGCGGGGCCGAAGTTCACTCCTTAACGTCCGACCTGCAACGCCGTTTGAAACAGGAATAATTATGTCTACGTCCTCGGGGTGGCCGATGCCGTTGATGCGCCAGGTAACGCATTCACGTCCAAGTAACAGACTCCTCCGCACCGTACTCGATTGTCGGTTCACATCGCCGCTATTCGTGTCGTAGTAAATAAATGCTACCCGCGACCAGGGTCGAGTTTCAGCGCGAAATATTTGCATTTACAATTTACCACTTTTAGGTTTACACAGGTGTCAATGTTCAGGGCCAGAGAAGCCACTTCATCAAGGTGCCGAGGCGAATGAACCGAGCAAGCACGTCGAACGTGTGATGGACGTGAACATAGGAAGGGTCTCGGACGCAAGCGGCAAAGAAAAGGCAGACAGGAGTCACAGGACCGCAGTTATGGGGTTGGAATGACGGACGGAAGTTGGAACTCGCCATCGATAGGGAAATAAAAACGACAACGAGCTCGTCGAGGGATTAGCAGCGTGCTGCGCAAGCACCGTCCAGGAGAAAATGGAAGTGGGGCAGATTTTCGAGACGGCATTTCTTTCGTTTATCGAGTGCGGGACATGGACAAGGCACAAGGAGTTGAGTTGTTGGTTCGGCGTCAATTCCTGCGCGGAAAGGGTAACCCCAGCTGGATCGTAGCGGTAACTACATCGGGATTTGTATCTGCTGGGCCGTCGAACGTGAACACATTTTGATATCGCTTGCAGTTGCGCTGTCGGGCTTGGAGATAAATGCGCAGTGGATGATGGGCGCACAGGTTACGATCAGCGTCCACCCACTCTTACTAAGCCACCTCCATCTATGGGCGGATGCGCCTCGCAGCTCGACCGGACGTCCAAGTCGCGGTCCGACGAAATCGACCGGCAGCTAGAGGAAGACTCGAAGCGGTACAAAAAGGAATGCAAGATCCTCCTCCTCGGCTCGGGCGAGTCGGGCAAGTCGACGATTGTGAAGCAGATGAAGATCATCCACCAGGACGGCTTCTCCCCCGACGAGCTGCGCGCGTGGCGCCCGACGATCCACCGCAACGCCGTCGACTCGGCGCGGGCCGTGTGCGAGGCGATACGGGCGTGTAAGCTCGAGGAACTCCTACAAGAGGGCCATAGGCATCTGCCAAATGCGATACTCGGGGTGGATTCGGCGACGTTTGGGGAGGAGGTGGGGATGAGCCCGGAGACGGCGGATGCGATTGAGGTGCTGTGGAGGGACCCGGTGGTGCGCCGGGTGCTAGACGAGCACGGGAGCGAGTTTTATCTTATGGATAGTGCGGAGTAGTGAGTCCCTTTGACTTTTTCTTTTGCTTACAGAAAACTTAACGCCAAACGCAGCTTCGTTTCTGCCATCCAGCGCCTCGCCGACCCTGCCTACCTCCCCACCGAGGAGGACGTCCTCCGCGCGCGACTGCAGAGCACCAGTATCACCGAGACGCGCTTCAACCTGGGCGGGTTGTCCATACATATGTTTGATGTCGGTGGCCAACGGAGCGAGCGCAAGAAGTGGATACATTGTTTTGAGAGGTGCGTTGCGTTTGTGCTACTACGACTTGCGTTTAACGGATGTTCGCTGCAGCGTAACGAGCATCATATTCTGCACGGCGCTGAGCGAGTATGACCAGGTGCTGCTCGAGGAGAAGGGGCAGGTGGGTTGCGCTCTTTCTCTCTTCTTCTTATACTTTCAATCTATCCTACGATTCCGTCCCTTCCCCTTTGACCTTCCTCGTTCCGTCCCATTCGCCACGTTCCTCCCCCCTCCCCGTCCATGTGTGTTTCCTTCCCCTCCCTCCCTCCCCCCTCTACTCTCTTTCTCGCATCTTTGTACCTCATGCTCACTCACCCGCCTCCACAGAACCGCATGCGCGAGTCCCTCGTCCTCTTTGAGAGCGTCATCAACTCGCGCTGGTTCCTCCGTACGAGCATCATCCTCTTCCTGAACAAGATCGACGTCTTTCGGGGCAAGTTGAGCAAGGTATGTTATGTCGGATTTCGCGTTTCGTTGATCGCACCTTGAACGGAAGCGGGGCTGTGGGGGATTCGTGGGTGCAAAGAGGCGCGGGACCGGGGATGTGCATGCGGGAATGCGGGCGATGTGGTGCGGCTCAGTCGCCGTGCGAAGCAGCGGTCTTGGGACGCGAGTGTCGTGTTTTTGGATGGCAGCGAGTCGTCCTGCCCAGTGGGAGGGGACGTGTGCTACACCCACAATGCATCCCGCGACACCGGTGTAGAAGAGGCAGACGGATGCTCGATGCTCGGAGGGCGTCGAGCTCTCCTCCGTGGAAGCGTGTCTTGCCCCTGTCGGCGTGCGGAGGCGACGCGCCGGAGTCCTTGCGTGCTGTCGGCGTCGACAAAAACGAATCGGAGTGTTGCCTTGCCCCGCTTCGGCTTCTCGTCGTCCTGCCACGTACTACACTTCGCCCACCCTTCACCATACTATTTCCCCTTCCCATCCCTCGATTTCTCCCTCCGCCAGCTCCCCTCCGTCATCTCCTTTCCACTCCTCCCTTTCATCCGCTCTCCGCACACCACCATCTCCTCATCCCCTCCTTCCTTCCCTGCCTTCGTCTCCCTTCTCTCCCTCCTCTTTCATTACCTCCTCCCTTCCCTTCCCTTCCCTCCCGTCCCTCATATCCTTCCGTCCCCCTCTTTTCTCCTTCCGTCCTTTCCTACCTCTCTCTCGCTCGTGCTGACCCGCCGCAGGTCCCCCTCGAACGCTACTTCCCCGAATACACCGGCGGCCCCGACATCAACAAGGCCGCCAAGTACGTCCTCTGGCGCTTCATGCAGGAGAATCGCGCGCGGCTGAGCGTGTATCCGCAGTGAGTCCTGCTGCTCCTTTTTTTCTTTCTTTCTTTCGTGCGACTGCTTCTGTGGGTGTTTTTGTCTCAAGAGTAAGATGGGAGGAGGGGAGGCAGCGGCGTCCGCCCTTTCGCGGTTTCGACACGATGTGGTGGGGTGCTTTTGCCACACGCGACCTGGTTCGCATGTGGTCGGCGCGTGTGTGGGAGGAGGAAGTGGAGAGGGGAAGATGGAGAGGAGGCGGGTTCGCAGGCGTCCAGCAGCCTGCCCGGGCTTGGGCGAGCGCGAGGGCCGTGTGGAGGTCTACAATACCGGCGCGGGTGGTGTGCGGCTGCGCGCGAACTCGGTCGGCGGGGCGGGCTCGAGGGCGCGATGCCTGCAGACCTGTGAGCGCACCCGGGTCAGGTCGCGTGAGGTCGGCTCTCGAGATCAGCCGGCGATGGCGTTGATGACGGTGAAGGGTTGTCCCATCTTCGCCTCGCGCGCGCGTGTGGGGGGGCGGACGGCGGATGATGC
Organism: Mycena albidolilacea; assembly: GCA_029282495.1. Lineage (NCBI taxonomy): Eukaryota > Fungi > Basidiomycota > Agaricomycetes > Agaricales > Mycenaceae > Mycena > Mycena albidolilacea. The sequence goes on along the minus strand of JARIHO010000054.1, from coordinate 641,908 downwards.
CTTTCTCTTGCCACGAGGACCGCTCTTTGCCTTTCTGCTGCAGAGGGTGTTTGCCTACATGTGAGTAGGTCGAATGACGGAGGTGTAGAGGGGATCCGACCTGGTCTGTAGCCTCGCCCTTGTTCTGCCCTTGTTCTGCTCGTGTCTCTTCGGCCGTGCGTGGGCGGTTCTCTTTATCTTTGGTGGGTGGTGTTTCATGCGGCACCCAGTTACGGCGGACACAGACGGGGTGGGGGCGTCGAGGGAGTGCAGCGGACAGCGGGGTCGATAAACGAGCCTAGCTGAGGTGGAATGTCCCAGTCCTTTTTCTGGATGACACAGACACCACCTGCTAGCTCCGGCTGCCTTGGGGGGATTTGCGGGTGCGCGGAGTGCGCCTCGCGGACGCCGTCGTGGTCCGGTAGACGGAGACTATCCCAGGCCACATAGAGCTCGTCTTTATTCCCTCCTTTACCTTGGTTTCCGGGCCGGGGTCGAGCCTAGCAGTGAAGATGGGGCGGGCCGGGAGGGAGTGAGGGAGGAAGCGCGCGGGAGAATTGAATCGTGCGCGCAGCTCAGACGGGAGCGTGGGTCCCCGTGTCCTCGTGTCTCCCTCCGTTGCATGGCAATGTGCATGCCTGAGATGAGGTGACCCAGAACAAGAACTAGGACATAAGTAGGACAATGGACGGCCTTTTCTGTTCTAGTTCAAGGACTCTGTGGACCGGGTGCCCCTTGTTTGCCATGCATGATGCACATCACGTCCACATCCGTGCCTCCGAGCCTGTCGCCTCTTGTGGAGACACAGGCCTGTGAGATCATACGGCGTTCCTCACCTTGGTTCTTTCTCTTCCATCTTGCTGTTTCTTCCTCCTTTTTCTCCTATTTCCTTCCTTCCTTCTTCCTTTCTTCCTTTTCTTCTCCCTCCTCGTGTTCGCAACCGCTCGCTAACCCGACCTCTCTTCTTCCCAGCCTCACCCAAGCCACGGACACAAAGAACATCCGGCTCGTGTTCGCCGCTGTCAAGGAGACGATACTGCAGAATGCACTGAAGGATTCGGGGATCCTTTAGCCCGGATCCGAATCTTGGCGAGCTGTAGTGCGGAGGAGAGGACGACCAAAGACACGAAACCTTGGAGACGGAAGAAGCACGGAAGGACGCTCCCCGCCTCCGCCGCATGAAGTCGCCGAAGTCGAGACGAGACAACGGACCCATCCACACCTTTCAATCTCCCCCGCTCAATGTGTATCCGCGACATATCGACCCCGATCGACGACATCTCCACCCGGCTGTCGAATTTTTGTCCCTATTTATCCAATCCAATGTACATCTACGACATCGACCTCCATCTACGTCTGCATCTACCTCTCATCATTTAGGACAACATCTGCATCCTCCCTCGGTCAATCTCGGCGACCAACGAATTTAGCGTACTCTCATCACCTCTCTATCCACCTCCACCCACATCGACCTTCCACAAGCCATCTCAACGACAGACAGACATTCCCCATCTCTTCCTCCCACCCCCCTCATCGACACCCCGTCGCGCCCCGAGTAAACCCATGTGGCTCCTCCCTCCGCGCGCGCGCCGCGTCCGGAGAGGACGAATGACGGACGGTGGTGGGCAGAGCGAGGAACGGGACAGTGGTTGGGAGCAGGGGTGCGGCTTGTGAGGATGGCAAGATAGACTTGACACCTCCCTGCTTGGATCTTAGACTAAGATATGCATGGGTTTTCTGTGTTTTGTGTGCCTAGGGCGGTACTTACTGTGTACGATTAATTACGCGAATGTACGCTGGCGTGCATGGTGCGCGGCCATAAAGAATTATTATGTACCAGATTTTCAAGTTGGTGGCTCAGCAGCTGTTATTATATTATAATTTACTGTCTCTCCAGTTTAGGAATACATCTTTATTACTTGCTATGCCTCTGACTGTCCAGGAAATGGGTTCGGACTTGTGCTTACAACGCCATTACAATCCGCAAACAAAGACTGACAAGACGCTGTGTTTATCTTATGTACTTATAAGGGATCTTATCAGACCGTTGCCTTAGCCACCGCTACACCATGGCGCATTTCCCGCCAAACCAGGGCCAGCCGCCCCAGCACGGTGGGCCGCCACCCATAGGCTAGCTCGAACCGCCACGTGGGGGCATGCTCCCGCCTGGCGCGCAAGGGATGGATCCTGCGCAGACACCATATCAGGATCTCGCGGGACCGCCGAGCCGCACGTCGACGCCGCAGTCGGGGATGATGAACCCGAGTCCGTCGATGGCGTCGCGCCAGCCAATGGTCCCCGGAAACGATCCGCGGCAGCAGGAGGACATAAACGCGATCAACAACGAGCTTCTGAACATACGGCCTAATGTACTCGTTTCGCTCAAGATGGAACTTGGGCTGAGCGACATAAACATGTGCAGACTGAGTCCGCAGGATAAAGCGCGCCTTGCTTCGATTCTGTTAATTTTGTTGATTTAATGGTCGTGTTTTCTTAGACGCGTATTATACAGGCTCACCGACAGCGCATGCAAAAACCCGGGCCGCCAGGGCCTCCAAACGCTGCTGCGGACCCTTCGATGCAAGCCCCTCTACCCGCAGGGACGGGGACTTGAACTTCGAGTGGCTTGCCGAGCTCCATCCCCACCTCGTCCGGGTCGGTGTTGGTCGGGGGTGGATGCAGGCGCAGACACGGATGCGGACGGATGGAACGAGCGAGCGAGCGAAACGAATGTCGGAACGAAAGTAATTGGATTCATTTCTCGGTCTTGCTTCCCTCTACCCTGTCGCCCTTTGCATCTCGCGATTTCCCTCGGGGAATATTTATTTATTGCCAAAAGCCTGTACCGCTGCGCAGCGCCCGCACCTGTGTTGTTTTCCTTCTCTCTGTTGCTATACTCACCTATTGTTGTGTTTCTTATGCTGCTTGGTACTTTCGCTTTTTTCCGTTACCCCGCCGCTCTCGGTTGTTAATTGATAGTCTTGTCGCATGTACACCATTTTTGAATCATTGCTGGATGGAATTAGAGTGTTGGGATGAGTTGGGAAAGAAGGAAACGAAGAGTTGAAATAGAAATTAAACAATGAACGAAAAGCAAAAAAGGTTTGTGGCTAGCTCGGCTCACAGCGTGTCTAGGTCGCAACCGGGCGTGACAGAACCTTGACCAACTCTCTCAAGTTGACACGAAGCTTTTATCGTTAAAACGTTAAAGGTGAGTAGCAAGTGAAAGGCAAAGCGAAGTTGTGATAGAGATTCACTCCTGCTTCTCCCGTTTTCGACGCTCATTTTATTTTTCATTTTTCAGGAGCAAGCGGCGCATATTCCGAGTTAAAAAAGCCTCGCGAGGCATTTATCGGAACGCGGGATGCATGAATCCTTGCGCCTGAAATCATTCTCGAGCTCCGGTCTTCACCCAGCCTCAACAACTTAGTGCCCGGTCACGGTTAAATAAACCCGGGAAATGGCGAGAGCAGCCATGGACGGCGACTTTCGAGGTCTCCGTAGCCTGATTCGAGTCCTTGAATGGGTCCCAGTGTTTTATTACTTCTTTGACCTGGCGAAGCGGTACATTGGAGAAGCGGTACAGCAAGTGCAAGACACTCAGTACGATGACGGGTGCTTCAGAAGTGTCTGCAGAGCATTCATCAGATCATGTCCATAAAGAGAAGGAGAATTGGAAAGGGAGTTAAAAAAGCAAGGAGACACAATAAAAGTTGCCGTGAGGAGGCACGGAAGGGAAAGCAGGACATGGCGCTTCGAACAGTAGACGAAACGAGAAAAATCGCAAACGCACCCCTCCATCGATAAGTACCGTCTCCCCATTGACGAACCAATTCGCGACGAGGAACAGCGCGAGCGCGCCCATGTCGCGCGTCGAGCCGACGCCAGAGTCGGTGGGGACCTCAAACTTCGCAAGGTATGATGCGGGGAGGACGGAGACGCCGTGCGGGTCGCTGGTGCTGGTGGTCATCTGTAGGAACGTAGACATAAATTTGAGATACCCGCGGGGCGATGAGAGGCGTACCCGGGTGGCGAAGAGTCCTGTGGTAGGGATGAAAATAAAATAAAATGCGTTAGATCGATTGAAGCAAGAAATGCAAGGGAGACTGACCTGGGGCGATACCGTTCACGCGGATGCCGAGCGGGAGCAGCTCGTGCGCGAGCGAGGCCGTCGCATGTCCAAGCGCGCTCTTCGAGAACAGGTACGGGTAGCTGAAGCCGCCCGTCGCTGGATCTTTGGTCCAGCCATTCATCGACGACGTCATCACGATCTGCGGCACAAACTTGCTCGCGGCGGGCGTACCGGCGGTCTTCCAGCGCTCAAGGAGCGGGAGGAACGCGAAAGTGAGCCAGTAGGGCCCCACCGCGTTCGTAGTGAGGGTGTCGGTAAAGTCGTCCTCCGAGACTGCGTCGAAGCACGCAGCGACATAGTCCGCAGCTTTGGCGGAGGGGGGCGGGCGCGCGTACCTCCCACGGAGTATGCCCGCATTGTTGAAGAGGACAGTGATACCCTTTTCCTCGCGCGCACCGATTTCGGCGGCAAGACGGGTTGCTTCAGTCTGTATGGTGCGCATTAAGACTAAGTGAAGTCGAGACAGAGGGATGCAAACCTTGAGCCTGATGTCTCCCTGAAGGCCGTGCATCCGCCCGCGAGTCGGTGTGTTCTCAGCGGCAGCGTTGTATGTCGCGCATACTCTGCCATATTGCATGTTTACAACGGAGCAGACAGGGAAGAAAAGATCACGCACTTGTCGAGATCGGCCTGCTCAGGCCCCACAATATACACGGTAGCGCCGTTTGCAACGAGGGTCGAGGAGATCATCATCCCAATGCCCTACCGGAGGTATGTATTAGACCCAGTTTGCAATTTCTCGTTTCGAGGGTCTGCATTACCGTTCCACCACCAGTGACGACCGCAACCACGCCGCGTAAATCAAAGATATTGCTCGCAGCCAAGGATTCGAGGATAGTGTCTGCCATGAGAGAAAGCGGTCAAGAAGCCAGATTTCGTCATACGCGGGCCATGTCATTGAGCGGGTCCACTGATAGTGGTTCTGATTTGGGAACTCGCGGAAAAGCCTTTTGCCTGCGAGGGACCTAGAAGCCCAGAACTAGGTACAATCAGAGGCGCGGCCGCCTAGCCTCAGCGCGCTGAGCGAAGTCGACAGTGGTTCCGATTCAGGAGCATCCAAGGAGCATCACGGTCACGCGTCTCAATTGACCCGCGTAGGAGAACAACCAGCAAAGGATTTCGGTGATGGGTCGGTGGCGGGTTAAACCACCAAGTCAATGTTTTTTTTTCACGATTTTAAACCTCGAGCAGGATCATCCTGGGCGACTGGAGACTCTAGTGAGGAAATTGTGCTTCTGTGTGAGCCGTGATGTCACAATGTTTGCGCAAGCATCTTTTCTTCTTCTCCCCACTCCCTTTGTTTGAAACTTACACTGGGAAGGGGCTGCCCTTTGCCGACAGTTGCAAGTACCAAATATCTCTTGTTTGGCTGGCATTTGGGAGCAACCTGGGATGACTTCTGCATCAAAGAGACAGTCAAGACCCACTGTTATGATCTCCCCAGAGAGTGTGGTGGAATTGTCCAAGTCAGTATTGCTCAGCTTGGATTGCAGTACCTTGGTGGGATCTGAGCCTGGGAGCCAATATGGCTCATTCAGGCCATGTGGGCAAACATTGAATTGTTGGAAGGCATTTTACAAGGTAAGCACTGTTTCAAGAAAATTTTTTACACAAGATTGGCAGTTTGGGTTCTGAGGGTCATTTTCTAAATCTTTCCCTTTCTTTGATTGTGGGTCTTTGTCTGACACATAATATGATTTTTTGTAGCATCAAGTCAAGCACTGCACTGTTCAGAAGGTTAGTATGACTTGCAGGAATCAAATGCAGCAAAGACTGATCTTTTGGCAGGATCGAGTGCACTATATCTGCCGGCTCACCGACTGCAGCAGAAAACTGCACAAATCATTATCATCACTCAAAACACATATTGAGCTCTGGCACTTGAAGAAAATCCCCCTCCCATGTCCATTTAGGACCTGTGTAGATGCTGAGGGGTTGGCCACTTTTTCCCGGAGCCAGGACTTGGTGCAGCACCTTGAGGGTGTGCATAGGGATCTCATCGGCCAGACGATCAGCCTGCATTCTGCTCTTTTTCTTCCCCGATGGGAGCCATTCCCCCCATCCAAATCCCACATCAGACCACCACCACAACTCCCACCTCCAAGCAGCAGCATGGTCCCCCCTATCAATTACTTTGTTGAACCCATCCGGATCATTTCCACACCTCGCCTCACCCGACTCTTCTCTGGTGAAAGCAGCTTTTTACCTGTCACTCACATCTCCAGACATCCCCCTCGTTGCAGGATGCTCCAGTCCTCTCAGGCTGCTCCTCAGGACACCTCACCTCCCTTGCCCCAAAGTGACAATGATGGGTCCCGGCATGACTTTGCAGACCTGCCGGACACACAGTTCCATTGCACAAAGGGCCCTCTTACACCACCCAATATACTTGATCCCCCAAATTTTGTGGTGCAGAAGATTGGTGCACCACAGCAGAGGGACCTCATTCGTCCATTGCCCCAGCGATCCTGGGGACTGGTGGATAGCCCACCTCCACCTACCAGCATCTTTTATGATGCTCTGCGTAAACAGGTGTTGACACAATATGCGGAAGGCGAGGGTGCTGCGGCAGATGATTAATGGATTAATGACGATGGTCGGGGGGGTATCAGCACACACATTATTTGTACACATCAATTGAAGGTTGTTTCTTGTCTGTGGAATAGAATGACAGACAAGCTTGCGACACTTAACATGATTCACCCAATGTACCTGTACAGTTGTTGTCAGCGATGAGTGATTGTACCGTAATTTACTTAACCAGCCTGAGTACGCTGGTGCCTTGTGCACATTGACAACCATTGCAAAAGTTATGTTGATTCACAATAATCAACACTGATGAACTGTGCAAAGAGGCCGAGGATGAGCAAGAGATAGACTGGAAACAAGGGCAGAAATACAGGGCTTGAGAAGATAGTCTGGAACTCGAGGCGGTTCCAGAACACATGTCTGCTCGGAGCACCGTCGTCTTTGTGTTTTTAGAAATTAATACTAGCAACAACATAACATAGAGTACATTACTACTCCCCGTCCCGGCGGTCACTGCCGTCGTTCTAAAATGCGGCTGAACCGCTTTCATCAAGGTTCCGATTTCCGATATACGCATTCCAGTCCGCGATGTTTCTGCCATCATTTCATTTCAGCCACCGCGACGGAAATTTTAAACACCACAAGCTCACGCAACGACCGTAGGGGTGGCCATCCACATCGACATGAGTTCATCCTCGAGGATCGTATCCATCGTGTCCATCGGGCCTGCATCCGCCAGTAATTGCTCGATAGACATTCCCGGTTTGAGTACAGGCGACTGTTCTGGTGGATCCGATGAAGGGGCTGCATTCCACGCGTCGAACAACGACTGATCACTGGCGAGCTGGGCATGATATTGGATCATCGGAACTGCAGAAACGAGTTCTGAGGCTGCCGGCGGAGCACCAACGTTGACGTCGACAGAATCCGATGCGTAGCTCGGTCGGTACTTCGAGGGCAAAGGGCCATCGAGAGACCACAGTTCTCGGAGCAGCTCCCACAGTCGACCCATTGGCTGCAGCCTGCCAACAACATCTCTTGTATCGACGCATATGGCGGCCAGAAAGGAAAGATCTCACCTCGATTCGGCGAACTTCAGAATATCCAGCGCTGTTGCGATCTGAATGGCATCCTTGTTTCTCTCTATCGGCACACCCAAAGCATGTCTAGTTCCTATCATATAGAGGACAAGAATGACCCCCGAGATGAATACGGGATTCTGTTCCAGAGAAATAGAGATATGAAGCCACTTTGAATGCAAGCCAATGAATGACGTACGACGACATAGGGTAAAGGCACCCGTTGCAGCTTGCTGAGCCAAATATCTGCCGTGCGCAAGATGGCACGCGCCGCTCTTGCGCAAATAAAGAGTGAAGGGGCGCCTTGCTCTGAAACCTTTCCCCTGTGAATGTTTGGCCGGTGGATCTGAAAACGACATCAACGACTCAAGGCTGACCGAGGAACAGGTGAGCTCTCACCGCTATCAGGACATGATTGTAGCTAATGTACAAGACGGCGGACTGATCAAAGAATGTGCCCTGGGGCGGGTTTTCAGGATCCCACCGAACTGGATGGAAGTTGTGAGCTTGAAAACCGTGTCGGAACACAGTTGGAACGGAACATACGATGGGAGGGAATCGAATCGAAGAAATTGTTCATAGCCGAGTCTAGCTCGGCAACAGCCCGGTGCTCCCAGTCCGGGCCATCCCATCCCAAGAGAATCTTCGACTTTTTCGAGCCGTAGAGTCGACGCATTGCATCCGCCAAGATCTGTAAATCTTCAGAATACATGTATTGGAGAAGGACCGGGCATGATCACCTCGCAAAGCCGCAGCTGGTAGATGAAATAAGACAGTTGCGAGGGCTTCCCCAGCGGCTGGATGAACCCAATATCCCAGTACTCATCATCGACCTGAAGCGGGAGTTCGAGGTCGTATCTAAACTGGTCAGAAGAAGTTCCCGGAAGCAGAAGGAGCGTACTCCTCGACATGCAGCCCCATTGGCCGTCCGAGAAAGAGGCATACAGTTCGCTCCAGAAAAACGAATGACCTACGTAGAATTGACGAGGGAACAGAGAAAAAAAATCAAAGCATACCAGAATACTCGCTTCCACATCTCATCTTCAGCATTTGCTTCGTGGCTCTTGGGCTTTCGTCGATGTTCACCGCGTTGCTGAAGAAAACGGATGCCCAGTCCCTGTGTGAGTGTTAAACTCATGCTCCACAATACGCCAGACTTGACATACCAGGTATAGCCAAGAGAGCTGGGGCATAGAGCTACCCAGAGAAAAAAGCGTCAAGAACTGGAAAATCAGTTGGGACGAGACTCGTATTGCAAATAAGGCCGGAGCGCACAAAATACGTCTGAACCTCGTGTATCGACGGCTCAGCCCTTTTGCGTAGAATCTTGATTTGTTTGGCAAACTTCCAGCCGGATGAAAGTGATTTATCACCGTCCACAAAAACGCGAGGGTCTGTCGAGTACTGCGGATGATGCTATTTGTTGGCAGAATACGACGAGGCAACGTGAGCTCACTCGAGATGTCACGGCCAACACCGCAAGCAAGGTTCCGCCAAAGTCCATGTCCGTCAGGTGTAATCCTTCTGCTACAGACTGCTCAAATGAAGGACGATGGAAAATGGGGATCGTCGGGTGAATACAGAGGAAGTAGAGGTCGAGAAGGGAATCTATTAAGTCGCTGGGAGGATAAATATAAAATGGCTGTATGTCGTATGCCTCTTTCTCCCACTGGACAATTTTCTCGGTAAGAAGAAATTGGGTCGAGCTTCAACGACTTGCCGGTAATATGTCCCAGAACAATGGGCGTCGCTCAACCCTGGATGGCGGTCGACCGTCGAACTTTTGCTTCATCTGTGAAACGTAAGTTCAGAAAAGTACCAACATCTGATTCGGACCCACCACGATAGCGTTGTTGGCCAAAGCAAAAGTACTTGCCGGGCCGAAGTATTTCGGTTTCATGCATTGAAATGTGAACGCATTGAAACGCGAGACAAGGTCATCACTGAGAAAGTCCTGTTCGTCAGGGGGTTCTTTGGAATCGGATGGCGCGGTGACACTCTCTGGAGTGCCCTCTTGAGTCGCGGGGGAACCCCTGGGATTGCCGTTGCCTTGCGCCGGTAAGGATTGGAATGGCTGAGAACAGACGGGACACAGTGAAATAGCGCGCAAGTTCGCTTTTAGGGATGCGTTTTCCTTCTTGAGTTCTTCCATCGTCCTTGGGAAAAGTCAGAACTCTTGGGGCGAAAATCGCACGCGTCACGTACATATTTTTCGGACCGCGCTTCAGTGCCGGTTGCAAATAAGTGCAGGCTGAACCGAAGCTTAAACAATTCGAGCAGTGGCTGTCTGCCATGTTGGCTCCATCGCCTGAGCCAAGATTAGTTGGTATGCAAGATGAAGCTGGCGCATTCTCACATCGAACTGTACATTGCAGTGTTAGAAAACCGGCCGCGTGTCGCTGGAGCAGAAAAACTAACTTTTGCGTTGGCGGCAGGTATCACAGGATCGTTGTGGTCTTCGCTGGCGGAGCCCACGTACTCTTCTGAGGCTCTGTGAGCCATTATCGGTCGCGCCGAGCTCCTCGTCTCCAGAGGTCATGGTTGTTGGGAATGAACGCGACTGGGTGACTCACCCGCTGCGTATATCGTGATCGGTCTTCAATAGAGTGACCGAGTTTTTTGCGGAGAAAAAAAAGAGAACCACGCGGGCAGATCTGCACAAGTCCCAAGTAACATGGGTTGCGACCGAGCTGTGCGATAGTTTACGGTTTAGGTTTTGGTTTGTTGCCTGACACCCGGGAAGGCGCTAGATCTTACACGGGATGGTACCCTCCCCGCAAGTGTGTCCCCTTCTCGCGAAAAAGTAGCTGGGAACCGAGAACCAAAATTGAGGTTGGGAATTATATTAATGAATTGGCACGTATCGAGAGCCTGGGACTATGCATGCAAGCGGAAAGGTTCCTGATTCATCTCGTCCAAAGCCGTCGAATGCACACAGAATCGAAGCGGCAAAAGAAGAGCTCCGGATCCAGAGGGTAAGGAATGGGTATGGAGTGCAGGACTTCATTGAAATTTCGTACGTCGCTACCACCGTACGGCCGATATAAAAGTGGTGAGCCGAAATGTGGTCCTGAGCCGGAGGTTCACTCCACGGATCTCATGGGTACCAAAAATGACCCTAATGAGCGTGGATCAGCTTTATGTATCCCTCGACAGTTGTCCAGAGGCAAACCTTTGATTTCGCCTGATCGCCGCTTCTGTATGAATCTTTCTGCCCTGATCCAGTAATCGCCTCCTCCCGTTACACCTTTCCCAATCGTCCCAGGTAGCGCCAACCGTGACCACCGACCGGGGGTCATCGCAGAAATACTCGTAATCCTGATACTCATCGGCATCTTCCAACGCAAGATCATCCGCGAAAATGAGTATAAGAGCCTTGAGGGATTGGGAATTGGCGAGAATGTAACGAATTTCGGTCTCCCCAGCAAAGAGACCCACACCGTCGGTATTGAATGAGAGATGCGTGAGCCGAAGAAGGGAGCATATGCCGATGACCCAATTTTCCGACAGAGGGGTCTCGAACATACTTATCTAAGTGGGTGAGCCCAGCGAAGACGGAGTGGCTGAAATCGAGCTGGAGAGGAACGAAGAGCCGATTTATATCAGCGGAGAGCTGGAGCAGACTCGCTCACAGCTGAAGTACAGTATAAGTTTGAGGAGATGGCCAGACCTGTTGTGGATAAGCTGTTTGCTACAGTTTTGGTTTGTTGCCTGGACAATAATGATCCCTGTTCTCCAGCGGTTTCATGTCGTTTTTGGCGAGCTCTCCCTGAGTTTTCTTTTATCTAATACGTGCTGGAATAACCAGCTCTTCAACCCGCTCCAACCCGCTGGTTTCGACTCGGCACAGCACGACCGTCTCCCGATCCGTCGGGTCGCGAACATGAATGATGAACGGAGTCTTGAAACAACTTGCGGCGCGCTGTGATTTTCATATCAAATGCTAGTTTTACTCCGAAGCAGATTTTCCTTTTCCCCTTCGTTCTTCGTTTCTCTCTCTCTCTCTCTCTCTCTCTCTCTCTCTCTTCGAATCCTCTTTTTTGTTTGAATTCTCATGCTCTTTTCGATGAAGGCCTTCTTCGCCCTTGCTTTGATCACGGGCGTAGTCTACGCCGAGGCCTCTTTGGCTGGCAGTCCTTGGGCGAGCCCCCGCAAGGATCTCTCCCGACGCGTCGACGGACACGCGGTAGAGCCACACCCATGCCCTAATAGATCTCAGGCCTGACGTACCTCTGCTAGTTTACCTTCGTGAACAAGTGCGGCAATGATATTACCCCCATCGTCACCGACACGAGCTGCGGGTACAGCCCGCGTGCGCGATGCCTATTTATCTTTGGATAATTTATTCTTACTGGGACTCATCGCAGGTTGTGCTGATGCGGCGAAGTACTCTGGCCCTGCCCCTACCGTGCTAGCCCCCGGAGCGAGCCAGACTCTTACTATTGACTCGAAAGTGCGTCCACCCCATTCTCTGTTTGTACTTTATTTCTGACATATTTCCAGTGGGTTGGACGCATCTTCGCATCGCACCCAGCCTGTGGACCCAAGGGTGAAAGCTGCACGATCACGGAATACAATCTCGGTGCGCGTAGCTTCTCCGCCTTCGATATAAGCACTAAATTCATGGCTACACCAGACTCCAGTAGCCAATTTACGCCTCAGACGTACGATATCAGCAATATTCAAGGGTTCACGGACTCCGTCCAGATCTCCGCTGCGGGGTGCGATACCGTAACATGCACGAATGCAAACTGGGGGGTATGTATGCTCACAATGTTCTGTCTTATCTTCGATTTTCCTCGTGTTGACGGCCGAATAGTGCACAAGTGCTTACGCTCTTGGGGTATGTACCACTTCTTAGTTTATGGTTTTCTGTTGATTATTTTCCGTCAGGACACCACCGGCTGCGGAAACGACAGTCCCGTGCGAGCCTGTGGCGCTGGAACTGTTGCCTTCACCGGTATGTCCTCTTCTGTCCTCGAGTCATGCTGCTCATTCCGTCGACGTTACAGTCACGTTCTGCCCTTGAAGAAGTCGAAATGAGGAGGTTATTGTTGTTATGTCAATCCAGACTGGCGCTTGGAGTGGAATGCTGTTGCCGTTGTTCTGCTACTTGAAAGTCAATAATCACGACGATAAGGAAAACCATTTTCTTACGACCATTTGGTGCGCAATAATTCAAGGGTATAGGCCGTTTAATTTCTCCGTGTCTGCGTCAGCGTTTTCGGCTTGATTTCCTATTTTCCGCCTGCATGATGCTCCCGTGATTCGTCCGCAACTTTCCTCGTGGATAAAGTGCTCCCACGGCATCCTAGTAACCCAATAAGGAGATGGTATTCGGTCTAACATCCCGACCCAGGTATCCGAACGTTACAACAATTTTGTACAGATGAAGGGCGATGTAAATTATTGCAGCGCAACGATGGCCAAGGACACTCATTTTGATCGGGCCCAGTTACATCGGGGCCGCATTGGGCTAAGGTCGGGCGACGCCAAGCCTTTGACCAAGCGTGATTTGTCGTGCGATAGATTCCGTTTTACCGCTGTCCACGACACCAAGATTGTCGCTGCTGACGGCTTGACGGATAAAATGTCTGATCTTGTCCGCTGACAGGAGCTGATAGGCATTAGTATATAAAGGGCTGTGAGGAATCGAAGATGATCGTCAATCGCACCCCGACAATCCTCGCCGCATCTTCGATGGAAAAACTTGGCACCACATCCCGGCCAGCTTCGCGCGCACCTTCAGAAGAGACGGTCCACAATGTGCCCTCCCCAGCCGACGCGACTATCGCCCCCGTACCGTTCTCGGCCCAATTCCTCGATAAAACACCAGAGGCCGCCGCCGCCCGTGCAATCTACCTAAAGACGGTTTTCGGAGGCGTTGGAGCGCTAGTAGTGGTCATTTTTGCTGTCTTTTCGATATACTGGGGATCCGTGTGGAGTACACCACACCACAGCCTGCCTGGCTGGATAGTGGTGAGCACATCGTCGTTTCTCAGCCATCTAGCGCTGACCTGTCCAGGACTTTGATGGGGGCGCAGTAGGCCAATCGGTATCAAACGCCCTTATTAGCATAAATGCAGGAACAAGTGGCATCGCATGGCAGGTTGTCCCGGCCAGTCAATTTCCCGGAGGAATTTCTCAGCTGCAAAATGCGATTGTGCAAGAGAAGACATGGTATGCCGTTACCAGTGGGTTCATTCTGTTTCCCGAAGCATTGTCACCGACCAATGTGTCGCAGTTAACTCAGGAGCGACTACTAGCCTCTCTGCGGCGGTGTCTGCTGTCGACGCGTCATATAACTCCTCGTTGGCGATCACGTTCATGGGGTCTGAAGCGCGGAATGAGAATATCTAGTGAGTTACATCTATTTCCCGCCCCAAGAGTCAGGCCTTGATCGTGTTGGCAGTCGCCCTCACGGCCGAATCGTCACCGGACAACTCGACGCCATCACTCTCCAGCTCACACTGCAATTCCTCAAAAACATATCTTCTTCCGCCAATGTCGGGACCCTTCTTTCTACAGCGCCAGAGCTCGTGGCGCGGCCAATTTACTACACAGTTGACAACCTCCGACCATTCGATGTCCCAGTGTAGGTCTTCAGTTCTTTCCCCTTGCTGTCGATAATTAACCTGGCATTCAGGGCGAGTGCGGTAACCTTCGTCGGGCTTATTTATCTGCTCATCCTATCCGTAAGTCCCATTCTTACGCGGACGACACTCCCGTACTAAATCTTTCGCAGTTCTTCATTGTTATGGTTTCCACCGCTGCCCGCGAGATCTCGGGCTTGGAGAAAAATCTCACCCTTGGTTCCCTTGTCCGTGTCCGAATTGTGACCTCTTTTGTGGCATATTTCTTTATCGCCGTAAGTTCTCTCGTCATATTTTTCACGGCCGTCGTCTCATCCATCTTCGCAGCTCTTCTATACCCTTTTGAGCCGTGCGTTCCAACTGCCTTTCGACCGACACTTCGGTAGTGCGGGCCTCGTCATCTTCTGGATGCTGAATTGGATGGGCATGCTCGCATGGTGAGCGATTTTTCCTCGGCACCCATTTAGAAAAGAGAATTTAATCGCCCCAACCAGTGGTCTCGCGCTGGAGGCAGTGATCACCCTCCTCACCGCCCGCTTCGTCCCGTTCTTCCTCATCATCTTCATCATCACGAACGTCTCCGTCTCTGTGTTCCCGCTCGCAGTCCTCCCGCACATCTACCGCTATGGCTACGCGTTCCCCTTTTACAACATCTCGCGCGCGGTCCGCTCGATCGTCTTCCGCACAAAGAACGATGGTGGGCATCTCCCTATTTCATTGATGAATTTGTTCTGATGTCGCTTTCATCATCCGTAGTCGGAATGAACTTCGGTATTCTTATTGCCTGGGTGGCGCTCTCGTGCATAACGCTCCCACTCATCCAATGGTTCATGCGCAGGCGCCTAGTGGCTGCGCAGGCCAAGACCCCCACGCAAACGTGATGTTCTGAATTTGAACTTGGGGCTCATAGATTATTATACTCCGAATAGGATGCAATTCATCCCAGAAATGTACTTCGCACAATCTGTATTTTTACCACGCCCGCAGAACCTACATTAACGAATAATACATATTGATCACGACCAAATATTCTGTGGAAAGAGCCCAACCGGAACAAAAAGTCGAACGTTTGGTTGAAACCTAGAAGTTTCAGAGTGGAACAAGTGCACGAGCGTTGGCGAGCTCGGCCGCAGAAATCCTTTGCATACACTTCAAACTTGATTAATCCTCGCATATTCAACCTAGTACGTCGCCAACATGCGTTTCATGATGTACTCTTGGGCCTAGAAATCGGGTTGATATTCAAATCATAGTGCCTGTGTCCCGAGTGCGATTCGAGAAATACGCACCGAAATGGGCTCATACTTCTTGGGCCGTTCCGCGCTCCACGTCCCAGGGATGCAATCGACCACCGTGGTAAAGTCCTGCAAGCACCCGAAGGTCAGCGAACAAATTGCTTTCTATGAGAACGAGAGCGGCGTACGGCGCAACAGAACTGCAGTAATTGAACCCCAGTCAGCAAGTGGGGTTAGGGTTTTCGAACGGGGGAGATTTGCATGCGTACATATGGAATCGAGTATCGTTCGGGCGTCATTCCGTCGACAGACCGATTTTGCGGCGGCGCACGGACGCGGTGGATCGTGCTCCTGATCGTGTCGTTGGACCCTGCGCAGTTATCCGAATAAAAAAATCAAATATCCAGTAGTAGATAAAGACTCGCATCGCATCAGGAAATCACCCGCGTTTACGACAAGTGCGCCCGGGATAGGCGGGGCTGGCTAGAGTATTCCACCCAGCGAATCAGCCTCGTCGGAGAGCACCAGGATGAATGCATGAATTGGCAACGCACACAGAACGAGCCCGCCACGTTCGGGTCTTCGACCTCAAGCCCGCCGACGTCGTCTTGCAGCAAGAGCGTTATCGACCCGAAGTCCGAGTGTTGCCCTATACGGGCAATCTTCTCGGTCTCCAGACCCTCCGTGGGGACGCTGGGATGGAGTGCGAATTTAAGAAGGCGAGAACAGGAGGGAATTGATTGGGTACCTCGGATAATGCAGGAGGCGGAGCTGGTTTCTGGGGTCGGTGTGGTACTGGAGAAAGTAGTCCTCTGAGAGGCCTAATCCAATCGCAAGGGCGCGTAAGATGTTGAGCTCGACGCCGTGACAAAGCTGTTGGCGGGAAAATATCAAAATGATTTTTTTTTTTTTTCAAATTACCAGCGGACTCACCCAAAAGAAATCGAGACACGCCTCCTTGAACCCCGGGAGGACACCTTCGGGCAGCCAGATATTAGGCTGCAGCTCGTCCTCTTCTCTCCCGCACTCGAAGCTCTCCTTCACATCGGGTGCTTGCGCACGCTGCTCCGCTATGGCGTCGGGGTGGTAGACGTGCTGGACGACTTTCTCTTGGCCAGGAGATGAATAGCCTGGGGAATTGATCAGGACAGCTCTAGCTGAACTACAGTTGCACACGAAACCTCGGTGATGTGCCCCAGACGGCGGATGAGGCGCCAGCTTCTTAACCTCCATCGGTTGCGCAAAAAATCTCTTGGACTGAGGGAACCATAGTTCATCTGGTATCGGAGGCTCAAGGCGTCAATACCCACCCATTCAAACATCTCGGCACTTTTCTCGGTCGGAATCCCGTGGTTCATGAGATAGACGAACCCAATCTCCTTAAACGACGAGACCATCTTGCCGGCGACTTCGTGCTTGTTGAAACCATCGAGAAAGGGACCGAAGTCAATGATTGGAATCGCGCTTGCGTTGAGAGTACCCTCATCCATCGTTGCGGAGCGCTTTGTCGTGGTGGTGGTGGCGGCTTAAAGACGGTCTTTGACGCGGGCCGGTGCCGCACCCAAAGATGAATCTTATCCCACGCGGCGCCAGGAGCGGAAAACCACAAGAGCCTCTCGCGAAAAAATTGGTTCAACATCGTAATTTTGTCCCGAATTAAAGCTCTCATCGAGCAAAGGCAGCTCAGACTTCTCTGCATGGTGGTAGTAGTTTTGTCGAAGGCGCCTTGATCCCATCAACTCTCGCCATCGCCCAATTTGGCAATCAGGATTTTCAGCGGGTTGCACAACTCTTTGCACGTCTCAGCTCAAAGCTTTCAGTACACGCGATTCAGGTAACATGCGTCATGAATGTTTATTGAATGTTTATAAATTGAGTGGGGTGTATTCGAATAACTACGAATAGAAAAACCGTGCCGTGAGTATGTCTGTAAGTAGCATGCCATGAGTAGTAGTGTCGATATGCGGATGAGTGCGGATGAGTGTACTAGGAGCAGGGAAGATACTTTTGTTTTGCTGCCTCACCCGAGCCCGAGCGTCCTCTAAGGCGAAGGCGACTCGGTGCACCAGCCAGACCCGGAGTCACGAAGGTGCCCCGCTCTAGTACATCCCACCCATGCCGCCCATGCCGCCCATGCCACCCATGCCGCCTCCACCACCCGCGGGCTTCTCCTCTTCCGGCGCATCGACAATGCACGCCTCGCTCGTCGTCAGCAAGCTCGCGACCCCGCTCGCGTCCACCAGCGCGGTGCGCACGACCTTGAACGGGTCGACGATCCCCGCCTTGATCATGTCGACGTACTCGCCCTTGCTCGCGTCGTACCCCCACCCGAATTTGTCCGCCGCGCCGTACTGCCCGAGGAGCGTGCCGACAATCACGCTCGCCTCCTCGCCCGCGTTGGCGAGGATCGCCCGCGCAGGCGCGGTGATCGCGCGGCGTATGATCGCGACACCGAGCTCCTGGTCGAAGTTCGTGGTGGTGATGGGCTTCGCGTCGGGGCTCGTGGGGGAGGAGACGGAGCTCGCGGCGCTGGGGGACGACGTGGCGAGCATCAGGCTCGCCTTGAGGAGCGCGACACCGCCGCCGGGGAGGATACCCTCCTCCACCGCCGCACGGGTCGCATTCAGCGCGTCGTCGTACCGGTCCTTCTTCTCGCCGACCTCGACCTCGCTCGAGCCGCCGACCTTGATGACCGCAACGCCGCCCGACAGCTTCGCGAGACGCTCCTGGAGCTTCGTCTTGTCGTACTCGCTCGTGCTCGGGTCGCTGATAATCGCGCGGATCTGCTCGCACCGCGCAGCAATCGCGTCCTTGGAGCCCTCGCCGTTGAGCACGATCGTGTCGTCCTTGGTGATCGTAATGCTCCCCGTCGTGCCGAGCATCTGGACCGTCGCCTGCTCGAGCTTGATGTCGAGCTCCTCCGAGAAGACAGTGCCGCCCGTGAGGATACCGAGGTCGCCGAGGATGGACTTGCGGTTGTCGCCGAAGCCAGGCGCCTTGATGGCGACGACCTGCAGCTGCCCGCGCAGCTTGTTGAGGATGAGCGCCGCGAGCGCCTCGCCGTCGACGTCCTCCGCGATGATGACCAGCGGGCGGCGCGCCTGGGCGGCCGCCTCGAGCGTCGGCAGGATATCCTGCAGGAGCGAGATCTTCTTCTCGCTGAGGAGGATGTACGGCTTCTCCATCTCGACCTTCTGCGTCTTGACGTCGGTGATGAAGTACGGCGAGATGTAGCCCCGGTCGAAGCGCATGCCCTCGGTGATCTCAATCTCGTCCTCGATCGTGCGGCCCTCCTTGACGGTGATGACACCCTCCTTGCCGACCTTCTCCATGGCCTGCGCAATGAGGTTCCCGACGTGCGTGTCGCCGTTCGCGGAGATGGTCGCGACCTGGGCGATCTCAGCGGTGGTGGTGATCGTCTTGGTCTGCGACGAGAGGAACTGCACGACGCGGTCGACGGCGGCCTGCGACCCACGGCGCAGGTCCATGGGGTTGCAGCCGGCGGCGACGTTCTTGACACCCTCAGAGTAGATGGCGCGCGCAAGAACCGTGGCAGTCGTGGTTCCATCTCCGGCAACCTCGTTGGTCTTGGAAGCAACATCCTGGACGAGACTGTAACTCCATTAGTGCCAAGTTTTTCTCGGAAGAAAACGGCGGGAGAAAAGAGTATAGTAATGTCTGCCTGCCACGCAGTCATTTTTAGGTTCAGCTGTCTGCCGCCATCTTCGAGCAACCCAACGCGCAAGGCCAGAATATCACAGAATGAACGCCACTCACCGAGCGCCAAGGTTCTCAAACTTGTCCTTCAATGTAACGGCTTTTGCGACCGTAACACCGTCTAACGCCGCAATAGTCAGCATCTGCCCGCCACAGAGCACACCCACCGACCTTTCGTGATCTTGGGCCCGCCGAACGACTGCTCAATAATAACATTACGCCCTGCGCCAAAGTTTGTCAGCGCCCAATTTTCACTCTACACAGCGCCAATAGCCAGACGTACCCTTGGGACCGAGCGTAACCTGGACGGCATTGGCGAGGACATCGACACCCTTGAGGATGCTTGCCCGCCCATCGTTGGAGAACTTAATATCCTTGTGGGCGCCGCGGGTGAGTGCGGGCTGGGCTTTTTTGGCTGCACGGCGGATGGACCGGGAGGAGGTCGACGACAAGCGATGCATGTTTTAGGGGAAGGAACGCGAAAAGCGTAGAGTGGACGGAGGAGAAAGGAGGAGAAAGAGAATGAAGCCGCAAAAATTTTCGGCCTCGAATTCTCTGGAAATCCACGTGATCGGCGTGATGCAAATACGGTGCCGGTTGTGCCGAGCGGGTGAATCGGAGTTAATGTTCCAAGTACTCTTGGCGGCGGGTTTCTTCCAAACTGGAGGACCTAGCGGACAGGAAGGGCTAATTTGACTGGAGGTAATAACCATGAGGACGGAAGACCTCTCCTATCAATATTAATATTAAGTATAATGCATTCGGATGTCAGATAATTTTAATGAGAAACAAGACATGCCTGCGCTCCGCTCCGGCGCGCGGGATGGAAACTAAAACCAAGGAACAGATGTTGCATTTTGTCATACAACTGTTGGTTTTGGAGTCACACAGCACTTGCAGGAATGAATATGTTCATTTGATGTTTTACTATGCAGGCTACATACAGCCTGCACCCTCACAGATGTATTTACTACCACACACTCCAGTGTACACACACAGCGCATCATAGGCATGCACATGCTCGTGACGCGCACGAGTAAATGAAAAAATAGTCGATTGAATCCTTCAATATTAAGGTAGCGGACAGACAAGTACGGTTGCCCCACGTGATGCATTAGCCTTATTGGGAAGATTGTTAAAGATTCACTGTAATCGACCTGTTCTTAGATTGAATTAAAAATTCTGGCTCAACAGTCCTGTGTGAATGTATCAGAAGACTGCTCCTAAATATTTTGAGAAATTTTGGTTAAGAAATGGGGGACGAGTTCCCAAATTGATGTGGGCGGGGAATGCCATTGATGTGGGCGGAGGATGCCATCAATGTCTGATCATTTGGGAACTCGTCCCCCATTTCTCAACCAAAATTTCTCAAAATATTTAGGAGCAGTCTTCTGATACATTCACACAGAACTGTTGAGCCAGAATTTTTAATTCAATCTGAGAACAGGTCGATTACAGTAAATCTTTAACAATCTTCCCAATAAGGCTAATGCATCACGTGGGGCAACCGTACTTGTCTGTCCGCTACCTTATCTGAAGACGGTGGTCGGGGTTCAAAGTCTTGATGGAAGAATTCGAACCAAATGAACCCAATAAAGCACGCACCTGAGTTAATGATTCAGCGAGGCCCTCGCCGGACCTTGTGATTGTACATTTTTGAGTAGTTGCATTCACATCGAGAGATGTTCAGAACAGACTTGCAAACAATAGATGAACATACCAGAGACGAGAAACCGACCCGAGGCAGGCCTCCAGTGGAATCAAATAATTCCAACCCCCAATGCAGATACTCAGGTAATCATCGCAGTCACATCCATGGTGCAACTGACTCTGACTTGAAGGGAATTTCGAAGTGCAGCAAAATTGAATACATCTCACGTGCCCTCAGTTTAATTGGAACTCAACTTCGACTCGTAGGCGTACTCAGACACTTAATCACTGCGGGGATAGATATTTTTTTCCATTGAAAAAGGCCCTTTTAAAACAGGAGATTTTCTCAAGGAGCCTTTTTCTCAATTGGAAAACCCACGAACAAAGGAGCTTCCTTTGTTACTCCGTTTTCCTCCATGGAAAAACCAAGGATTAGTAAAATCTCCTGTTTTAAAAGGCTCTTTTTCCATGGGAAAAATTAATTGGTCCCCGCAGTGAATAAAGCTTCCAAATCGCAGATACATTCTATATTTCATACACGGCAGAATATAAGAAACGGCCAACTTCAGAAGAGACTACCAGACAATTTCGTCCGACGCGAACTCCCAGGGCTTTCCGCCGGTCTCGATACTATAGTTCCAGAACCTCCCGCTCGTCTCCTTTGTCGCAGCGTCCACGCGCACCAGGATCCCCGCCACCGAATCCTCCACGCTCAACGGCGCCTGCGGCAGCCCGTTCGCCACCGCGCCCGTGTTGCCCATGGCCGTCGCGACCCAGCCAGGCGAGATCGCCAGCGTCACCAGGCTCGGGTTCTCCGCGTCGAGCGCCTTGACGAGGTAGTTCGCCGCGGCCTTGGAGGAGCCGT
Source organism: Mycena albidolilacea (assembly GCA_029282495.1). Classification (NCBI taxonomy): domain Eukaryota; kingdom Fungi; phylum Basidiomycota; class Agaricomycetes; order Agaricales; family Mycenaceae; genus Mycena; species Mycena albidolilacea. The sequence goes on along the minus strand of JARIHO010000054.1, from coordinate 620,129 downwards.
ACGCGGCTGCACTGAAATTAACGAAGGCCCCGATGGATGCGCCGGTAGTGGAGATGTATGCGAATTTGGGCGCGCCGGTGGGCGAGGCGAGGAGGAGCTTGTGCACGGCCTGATAGAGGACGACGGTGGCGAAGGTGTTCACTTGCCAGTGGTCGGTGAACTCCGAGAGTGGGGTGGTGGCGAGGGCGCCGAAATATTTTGCGATGCCTGGAGGGGGAGATTGTGGTTAACTTCAACTCACAATACTGAGCAGGGAGGAGGACGAAAGCGTACCTGCATTGGCGATGACGACGTTGAGGTGCCCGGCGGTCTTCTGGATCTCGGCTGCTGCGGCGGCGTTGTCGACTTCGTCGCCGGAGGTGAGCTTGATCGGGTGCACGTTGGGGTGCTTCGCCGCGAGATCCTTGAGCGATTGAGCAGCGGGGTCGCGTGCGCCGGCAAAGACAATCGTGTTGGGGCGCGCAGCGAGGGTGGCGGTGAGAGTATAGCCGATACCACGGTTGGAGCCGGAAACTGAGGCGTTAAGTAGGCGCGCAGACAAAAGAAGAATTAAAACTCACCGAGATAAACTGTTTTGTTAGACATTTCGACTCGGAGTGGTGGATGTGTTGTGAAAGAGGTTGTGAAGGATGTTGGAATATTGCCTGAGTTCAGCGGCCTTTATACCTACTAGTACCTGGGAGGCAGCTCGATTGGGAGCGCGACGGCATCGCGCGGCCTAGTAAGCGGATGACCAACCGTAAAGGTGAATCAGCCCTCCCAAATTCTGATTGACAATGACAACAAGAACTCCCGCACAGAGAAGTTTCCGAGAGATCTAGAAGCTCTCAGAAGACTCGCAGAAGGCTCGCCGACAAACGCAGCCGCGCGAGGAACAACAACACCGAGAAATGACTCTGCCAAAAACGCTGGGATTGAACAGAGGCCAAGATCAGCGGTAGATTAGTGGTGAATCTGGCGAGTCCACTGATAGCTAAAGGAGAAGAAAGCGGGGAGCGGCGACCACGGATACAGCAATGCTCTTCAAGTCTCAATACTTACTTGAAGGCAAGGAACTCCGAAAAGACGCCGCTGGCGTTGAAGGTTGGCGGCAAAGTTTAAAGAGGGGATAATGTGCGCTGTATGCGTGTTTGAGTTCCAGCACCCCGTAGGAGTAAGCGGTACCAGCCTCAGGTGTGTAAAAGGTAACCAAGATGCGATTGTCATGTACTTTACGTGAGAAGTTGATCCCATCTTGTCTCGCGACTCTCTCCTTAGAAGCTGGGATCACTGGCATTTGGGCAAGTTCAAATCGCAAATCGCAAACTTGTAATGGATTATTGAGCCCGGACTAGAGGGAATGCCGGACGACAGCAAGCAGAAACAATCCAGAGCACTCAGCTCCAAAAAATACTGGTTTCTAAAGTCTAGTCTACAGATATTAACAGTTAATACGTCGCCTCCTTGTAATCCGTGTAGCCCAGTGCGGGGTCAACGCCTTCCGCGCCATATAGAGTCAGGAAATTGGGCGCATTATCCAGCTGCTTCCCCTCCTTGATACGTCTCCCGAGATCCGGGTGGGTGATCCAATTCAGACCGAAGAATACGCCAGCAACCTTTCCGTTCCCGACGAGCTCCTCGGCCTCAGTGGGTGTAACCCCGACGTTGACGAAGATGGGGGTGTTTGTCAACAAAGGCGAATAGGTCTCGATAACGTCGTGCGGCGTGGCGCGCTTCTTCCCTGTATTCGGGTTCAACCTCGTGTGAAATCAATACAAGAGCAAAATACTGACCATCAAATTCGAGGTCGAACATTGGGCTGTACCGCATGAGGGCAACATAAGCCAGATTCAACTTGTTGACCTCGCGCAGAAGATGCCCGAATGTGTCGATGGTGTCTTGCAAAGGCATTCCCATGTCGTTGTAGCCGCCCGCTAAACAGCCCATGAGAAGAGGCTGGTGATGGGGGAAAATGGGGACAGACCTGGGCTGACTTTCAGTGCGACATCGGGGCCCCAGACCTCGATTAATTCCTTGAGGATCTCGAGGGCGAATCTTGTGCGGTTCTCGACGCTCCCACCCCATTTATCGGTTCGCTGGTTTGAGGCAGAGTCGAGGAACTGATGTACGATGTAGCCATTCGCGCCGTGCACTGAAAGCCGATGAGCAACACACGAGAAGAAAAATTCGTCAGCCCACGCTCAACCCCATCGAACCCGGCCTTCTTGGCGTTGATAGCAGCCTGCTTGAATTGTGCGATCACCACGGTGGGGTCGGCGATCTCGGTAGGCTATATCCATGTTGAAAAGCGGTGGGAAATAAACATAGTTTGATTCGTACCGTAACATATCCAGGCTCTCCAGGAAGAAACCGGAATTTCCCCCCGCGAGCAGCAGTCGCGGAGGGCGCATATACCGGCTAGTCGCGAAGGTCAGTTATCGGTGTATTATATCCAGCAGAACGAGACAACCCACCACGCCAGCGGCAATTTGCTCAGGAGCATCGGGGTGGCTGATGCGACCCACTAATAGCGATGCCAATTCGGAATCAGAAGGATTGTAGCTTATAAACAGACGTACGGTGCCAAAGCTAAGATAAATCAGCTTGACTCTCGGTACATAAGGATGGCTGGGGACGAACCTGCGCGTAAATTTTGCTCCCGGCTTCGTGAACAGCGTCTGTGATCTTCTTCCAACCGTCGATTTGAGCTTGATCCCAGATTCCGGGAGCTTGAGGCCATTCAGACCTTTGATGAGATTTCAAAACAATGTGAATGATGACCAAGAGCGAAGCTGAGTGAAGTAGTACCCTTGACGCGTAATGAGGATGCCTTCGGAAGCGATAATGCCCGCTCCGCCCTTGGCGCGTTGAACATAATACTTCAACATGATCTCGTTGGGCACAGTTGCGGTGGAACGACTCCGCGTCAGAGCAGACATCCCTGTGTATGCGTTTGAGTAAAATAGCAGAGCCGAATGAACAGGGTCCTACCAATTCTGTTTGGGATCGTGGTACTCCCGACCTTTAACGGGGTAAATAGGGCAGACATTTCGAAGCAAGGCTGGTGGTGGTTGAGGAGAGGGTTAAAAGTTGGATGGGTTCATCTTTGGTTTAATCGCTCTTCTTATACTTCCCATCAGGATCTGCCGCCTCCGCCTCCGAGTCGGATGCAAAGCTACCGGGCTGACTCGGAAGCGGCAGCGGCATAACCAATCAGTGAAAGCGATCGATGAGCAAGCACGGAAGCTTGTCCAGAAAAGGGACAATTTTCTCTGGTTATCAAATTTCAATGGCATGTCGCAACCCTCAACGAGATTGAATGCAAGAGAAAGCAGAATCGCGAGCCCGGATTAATGTGGAAGCCTGAAGAAAAACTTCAGAGCCAACAAGCCTGACCGAGATGTACTTGATGGAGTAGTTTGGGAGGGAGTTGAGCAATTTGGAAACCACTTGGCGGCGTGTGTAATCCGATATCTGTCATCTCTGATCGCCGTTCAGCCGTGTCGTGACGTCAGGCGCGTTAGTAAAACGAAATTCGGAAATCGTTCGGAACCTCTCAGTCAACTCTCTTGAGACATGTACAGTAATGAAGTTCTTGCGGAGGTCCTGCCAGCGTGAGCCCAGCTTCGTCTCAAAATTCTCGCGAGTCGCAATGATGCGTGCGCTATGTATTTCTTTATCATCCTCGAGCGCTCACGGATGAAGGACTTGGGATCGCAAGCGCCTCCAGTGCTTACTCGTTCATGCGCGTGTCCCTGCGCATGACGAAGGGTCGCTCAAAATTGAGTCTAGATTCGTTGTCTCTGAATTCTATCCGAATTAACAACCCATTGTTGACCCAATGAGGTGTTCATTCGGTAACACAGAGAAAAATATACTTATATAACACCGGCTGCAATCCCCTGTAGGATGGTTGAGAGATCCTGGTAGCGGCAGAAGATAGGGCCCCAAGAATCCGGTGTGGACCGTTTGCGTGCAGAGCCCCTGACGGTACCAAGACGATACAAGCTCCAAACTGCTGTTTCCGACGAGTCTGACCGTTATGGTTCAATATAACGAGGTACGAGCCATCGACGTTACACGTCCTCCATTTTTCCTTCCTAATTCACCATCCCCTGCCCGAGTCTATATAAGATGGTCGAACTTGTGCAGCTAGTAGATACTTACTTTCATTTGCTACCATGACCTCTATCCAGAACACCGCTATCATGAAGTCCCCTTTGATCGAGGTAGATAACGGGAACCTCTTCGACGACATTAACAGTGGTGCGCGGTCCACTTTGAATGCATGGACATCTGCTCATCCTATCGCAGTCGTCGGGCCCAACAACGCCTCCATCAACACCGCCGATTCAATCAAATCCATCCGTGTTATATACGCTGAAGTCGTAAGTCTACTGCATTTCCTACGTGCCTCCACAGATTGATACCAAGTTTATTTCATGTAGATGGGCTCACCATCGAGTATCGAGAGACTAAGGGATCCACAATTGTACAAGCTCACGACACGACAGCGGATCTGAGTGGCAAATTAGACACCGGATTGAAGCAAGAAGTTATTACGTTGAAAGGTTCAGTTTCACCCGACGCCCGGAAATCAGATAATTCTAACCAGTAAAGCAGATACTCAGGTAATCATCGCGGTCACCGGCATGCATGGTGCAACCACGCACAGTGGTTCTCTCGGCGGCCGACGCGTCGCGCAGATCATTTTTGTGCTATTCGACAAAGCCGATAGGAGGGTGGAAACCAAAGGGGTATGTACCTCCATGCAGCAGCACAATCCTATTCAATATCTCTATCGCACCTCCCTTGCAGCCATTCGGTAGCCTTATTGCGACACCGTTTAGCGTCACCGCCGACGGGAACTTCGTGGCGTTTGGCGGATATGCGTTCAATCAGACCCAGAGCGGTGTGTCGTGGCACTTTTGCGCACCAAATCCCCACTAAAAGCTGGTTGTGATTCACAGTTGCTCATAAACCGACGGGCGGACTGTTTGGCTTGACGTTGCACGACGTTGCTTATCGCCGTGTAGACTAATGCATATGTAAGGGAGGGCCCCAATTTCGACTGTGTCCAATACTTGTTACGCAATCAAATGAATTATTACTCTCGACCGGGAAAGAAAATGAGGCAGAATTTGGTATATACTCTCCAACGGTACCGTCCTATCTCGCGACAAAAACGACCAAGTCAGCTCCGTCAAAACCCGACATCCTTATGATCGACAACGAAAGCACCAACACCCCGCCATCTCCCCCCATATTTCGTCCTGTGAGGTGGTTTCCGATTCAATTCCTACTCTAGTAAACTCTCGATGTAATATCCAAGAACGGAAGAGCGATTCTGACTTGGAGTTTCAAAGTGCAACAAAATTGAACACATGTCACGTGCCCTCAGTTGAAACTCAATTTCGACTCGTACTATAGGCGTACTCGGACATTTAATAAAGCTTCGAAATCGCAGATGCATCCTATATTTCATTCACGGCAGACTCCAAGAAACGGCCAACTTCAGAAGAGACTACCAGGCAATCTCGTCCGACGCGAACTCCCAAGGCTTCCCGCCAGTCTCGAAACTGTAGTTCCAGAACCTCCCGCTCGTCTCCTTTGTCGCAGCGTCCACGCGCGCCAGGATCCCCGCCACAGAATCATCCACGCTCAGCGGCGCCTGCGGCAGCCCGTTCGCCACCGCGCCCGTGTTGCCCATGTCCGTCGCGACCCAGCCAGGTGAGATCGCCAACGTCACCAGGCTCGGGTTCTCCGCGTCGAGCGCCTTGACGAGGTAGTTCGCCGCGGCCTTGGAGGAGCCGTACGCGCCCGCACTGAGGTTGATAAAGGCGCCAAGGGAGGCGGCGATGGTGGAGATGTACGCGAATTTGGGCGCGCCGGTGGGCGAGGCGAGGAGGAGCTTGTGCACGGCCTGGTAGAGGACGACCGTGGCGAAGGTGTTAACTTGCCAGTGGTCCGTGAGCTCGGAGAGGGGCGTGGTGGCGAGGGCGCCGTAGTATTTTGCAATGCCTGGGATGGGGAGGTTATGATTGGCGTCTGTCCGATTTCACCACAAAAACGAAGGCGAGGGCGCACCTGCGTTGGCAATGACAACGTCGAGGTGCCCGGCGGTCTTCTGGATCTCGGCTGCTGCCGCTGCGTTGTCGGCTTCGTCGCCGGAGGTGAGCTTGATCGGGTGTACGTTGGGGTGCTTCGCCGCGAGATCCTTGAGCGATTGAGCGGCAGGGTCGCGTGCGCCGGCAAAGACAATCGTGTTGGGGCGCGCAGCGAGGGTGGCGGTAAGGGTATAGCCGATACCACGGTTGGAGCCCGAAACTGCGAGGCGTTAAGTGGGTGCGCATGAACAGTGAAGGCAAGAGAAGAATTAAAACGCACCGAGATAAATTGTTTTGCCAGACATTTCGAGTGGTGGATGTGTTGTAAAAGAGGTTGTGAAGGATGTTAGGATATTGCCTGAGTTCAACGGCCTTTATACCTACCTGGGAGGCAGCTCGATTGGGAGAATGAACTAACGCGATGGCAGCATCACCCGGTTAGTAAGTGGATGCCTGACAAAGATGAATAAGCCCTCCAAAATCGATGACAACAAGAACTCCGCCAGAGAAGTTTCAGAGAGATCCAGAAGCTCCTCAAGGACTTGCAGAAGGCTCGCTGACAAACGCAGCCGCGCGGGGAACAAAAACCCCGGGAAACGATGCCAAAAACGCTAGAATTGAACATTGAGGCCAAAATCGGAAGGTGACCAAGACGCGATTGTCATGTACTTCACGTGAGAATTTGATCCTACTTATCTTATCTCGCGACTCTCTCATTGGAAGCAAACTCATGGGATCTAGATCTGTCTACGGGAATACTCGGTCTACATGGGATCGTCTAGTCACCCAGCGGTCTTGCAATGGACGTTTGGATCTGTCTCGGTCAACACTCTCCCACCCTTACCCGCTGCTTAGCAAGACCATTTTTCAAGTTACATCGTAGTACATAGTGTCACGAACCTGCCAGGGTCTACAGGCGGCTGGTACATTGTGGAACCCGAGCGCTCATGGCCGCGCGCGCCGGATCCGAATGCATTGCACTGCGTGAGGCCGTCGAGGCGATCGATGCATATTTATACCTACCCTCGATATGAGCAGTTGGATCTATTGCGACCTTTTTTTTTTTTTTTGACAGATTGTACACTTACATGTGCAGTTACGAGTCCGAGTCGGGACCGTAAACAGAATCGTATGAGGCCGTAAGATTACGGCCGTATACGGCTCGTAATTCAACTCAAATGGCCTGGCGTCAATGTCGTATGTTAATACCGTGGTTGAGTCCAGTTCAACGCATATTTTTCGCAGTTCTGGCGCATTTGCCCCCAGCAGAATTTGGGTGCTATACCAGTGTTGTTGTGCCTAGGCTCAGAACTGAATCCGAACTTGAACCGGGCCCAAACCCAAACCCGAATTCAGGTTCAAGCAAGGGATGAGTCCATACGCCCGAGTGCCCTGCACTATACTTCACCGGCATGCTTGTGAAACACACCGAAAAATCCGAATCCTAGAAAGCTATAAAGGACAGTAGAGTACTGCACCAGTGCATTTATGGCATTACCATCTTCTTTACTGGCGCGGAAGCGCATTAGGAAAGGTATCTTCATTTTAATGTTGGTCAAGCATCTCCGTCTGAAGAGAAAGAACCTCGACGCCCTCCTTGCAGCACAGAATGCGTACTTATCTATTAGTTCATTAAAAGTAATTCAATTAAAATTCATACGGCCGTAATGACCGTAAACGGCCGTAAATTGTACCGTACCGTATGTACCGTAAGACCCTCCCATCCCTGCTTTACGGTTACAGTGGGGATCCTTACTGGGATATACCTTTCTTTTGGTGATGGCCCTCACAAACATTTGTCAGTTGTGCAGTGCGTGGCAAGAAAAGAAGAGCCTTAGGCGGCGCACAGTACGTCGATGGATCGTCGCATTGGCAATGAGCGGCCAGACGGGGAGGGGAAGCGAGGACAGATGGCGAGGGCAGAGGGGAGAGTGCCGGAGCGGCGGAGCGAAGGAGGGGAGAGGGCGAGGCACAAAGCAGGGACCCAGTGCACGGGCTCGACGACCACGAGTCACGTCAGTAGTCGGTACGGGCCCGCCGTTGTATGGCGGCGCAGGGAAACGTATCAGTATTGAGTCTATTTCGAGCCGCTGAAGGATCGCGGAAGGAAGCAGGGAGGGGATGTAAGAATGAATTGGACAAACTCGGGTACTGACTGCGTTACAGGGTATCGTATTTTACTTACGAGGGTATCAAGGTAGATAGAACTCATCTGAGTAGATCTATGGTGTAAGATAAGGGAGATAGGATAGGATAGGTAAAAAAGGAGGGAAGGGAGGGGAGGGGGAGCGGTGGGGGCAGCGCAGGGGACGATTGAAAGGCAGGGAGGAGGAAGGGGAAACCACGAGCAGCATATGTGGAGGCGCGACATGGTGCTGGAGCAAAGAGGGATGAGTGCGGGGAGGAGAGGGAAAGTATGAGCTTGGATATGAAATGAGGGAAGGTATGAGTGTGTCTGTGTGCCTGGTTCGGTGGGAGACAAGGTACGAGCGCGTACAGTGCCGGCCAGGCACCGTGCTTGCAGATCCGGGCTCAAGGCCGTGCGCAAGGCGGCGCAGGCAGCGGGGGCGTACAGTACGTCGATGGATCGTCGCATTGGCAACGAGCGGCCAGACAGGGAGGGAAAGCGAGGACAGATGGCGAGGGCAGAGGGGAGAGGGGAGAGTGCGGGAGCGACGGAGCCAAGGAAGGGAGAGAGCGAGGCAAAAAAAGAGGAACCCAGTGCACGGGCTTGAGTCGCGTCTATAATCGGTACGGGCCCGGGCAGTCGTATGGCGGCGCTTGAGTTTTGCAGCGGGCATGTCGGAGTCGGGAGGCGGCATTCGATCGCAGGCGCGGGTGTGTGTCGCCCAGCAGCGCTCTGTTAGGAGCACCGGCGGCGCGTGATTCCGACAGGGTTGATGCGCACATGGCGAGTCGGGAAGCGAGCGAGGAAAGTAGGCAGAGAGGGAACAGCTTCAGAAGAGGGAGGGAGATAGAGAGGGCAGAAAGGAGGGGAAGCGCGGGAAGAGAGGGGGCGAGAGGGAGAGAGGGATCCAGCGCAGCGCCACGCGCTCGAGGTGCCCACAAGCGCGACGAAGTTGGCACGGGCATGGTGGGTACACAGTCCGTACGGCGGCACTCAGGTCTTGAGTCCGGGTGCAGGAGTCGGCCGCAGGATCATGCCAGGATGCAGGCGTAGTCAGCGAATCGCAGGGGCGGCCTCGGTGCGGGTGTGTGTCGAGCAGCCGTGCCGTGTACTGAGCTTAAAACAGTGGCGGCCTGGCGGGGTCGGTGTGCGGGCGCCAGTGCACAGGAGTTGATGAGATGTCGGCGCAGACACGGAGCAGCGGGGAAGGAGTGGGTGACACACCTGTGAGGCTGTATCCATCCATCTGCTCTCTTTTTCTACATATCAACTGGTCCCGGCGCCGATGCTGATCATAGTGAAGGAGAGGGAAAAGCCCATCGACAGGCGCGGAAGCTTGGCCGTTTGGGGGCATGAAGCTTTGATTTTACAGCGCAAGAAGTGGAATCCTCGACCAGAATTCCATGTGCGGTTACAGTATCGAGCCGTGAAGTCGTTGGGCTCTTGAGCCGGAATGTTCGGGGAAGAGTCAGAGCAGCGCTGAGCAAGAGGTGGGCGGCCGAAAAATGCCGGATATCAACCTCCGTTCGGCCGATGATGGGAGGACAATTTTGTCAGCTTTTAGATTTGAACAGCGTGATCCTTAGGTTTCCTTTCCTCAGCGCAAACTGTACTCCATCGTAAATCTGACTTAGATAACCCCCCCCATTTTTGACCCCTCAGAAGCGACTAAGATGGGTCTCCGAATTTTTGGTGCTCCAGAAATGAAGAGATCAAAAATTTATATCGGACCGAAGTCGCGGTATTTGGTCGCTACAAACAACGCGTCCGAATACGCTTCGCTCTTGCCTCCACGCGCCAGGTCGCTTTAATATTTTCCTCACTCGCTCTGCTGCAGTTATCGTGCGCGGACCCTTTCGCTCTCCCCTTCCCGATGCACTATGGCCTTCAAAAACATGAAATGGGCGGACGGGTTCTTCCCTGACAAGGGGGTTCGGGCCGGTGAAGCCGGGATAGGGGGGAGGTAGGTAGGTACGGCCGTCAGGCCGAAAAAAAAAAGATGACCTCTCAGTAAAGGGCCCAAAATCATTTGAAATGACTTAGAGATACTCCCACTTGCCTCTCCTGCTGCATTCTGTGTGTTTAGAGTCCCAAGACTTACACAGTGAGGCTACAGATAACTTTTTGGTGCAAGAGGTTCGGTAAACTACTATATGAAATCGCTCCGGCGATGCCGCATCAAATTACCATTGATCATCAAGGTGACCACCTATTTATTTTCTCCAAATGTTGTCTGTCATCAAATATAATGACACCGCGTAAGATCCTTAAATGTTTTGGTATTCCATTCCACTTAAAATCTATGTAAGGCCCTCCCAAGTTTTGACAGGCTGCGACTGTACCCGAGCGGAGTTACCCGATTGGGATGGTCACGTGATAGGTAGGTACGCTGAGACCATGTTTTTGAAAAAATACGGCCTAGGTGGACTTTTTCACGGATCTGAAACCCCTTGTTCCCTGACCTCTCTGGCACAGTTTCCGCCCCCGGGCCTTCCGCAACGCAGGACGACCAGGAATTGCATGCCTCGTTATCTAGCACTTCCCCAACTGGCTTTTCAACGCCTCTTGCATCCCATTCACCACTTCCCGGTCATCAGCATACTGAAAGTTCCTCCCGACCAAGTTTATCGCCAATTTTCGTTCCGACTGCCTTCACGTCCCATCTTCGCTCTCCCACAACTTTTGGAACCCCCGATAGCGGATATCAATCTGGTTTTACACCTGCCGCCGGAACCGGCTTCCAGTTCTCTCCTACCTCGCCGTTAGACTGGCGCGGCAAGCGCGTGTATCCCGCAGATTTCGATGATCCTCCACCCCTGTACCATTTCCCGGAGGAGGAGGACGATAGCGACGACGAGGATTACAAATACCATACGGTGGTTAGCGAGGCGGAACGTCTTCTCAAACTCTATAATGCCGGACACGTCGTTGCGGAAGTTGGTGTCAACAAATGCTGGCGGCTGCAGTGTAACTGCTGCAGCAAGTGGGTGAATACTTCGATCCCAGGACGAACCCCCCTCTCCTCTCCTGGGCAATTCTCAGGTCTCGAGTCGCACCAAACAGGAAGCAAGTGTACCTATAGCCCGAAATATCACGTCCGCGCCGCAACGGCGCCTCCAGACCCACAGACTGTTCCCGAAATGATGCCGGTGGATGCTGACGAAGATGCAGTTGATTTTCGGTACGTATACTACATGTGTTCTCCTGCTATGTCTAACTATTTTGATAGAAACGGACGTTCTTCCTCGGCGCCGCCTGAAGATATCCGCCCCCCCAGCCCCGAAACTCACAATCCTCCCGATCCGGCCCCCACCTCTCCTTCCTTTTGCGCCGGTGTTGTGGTCGACTGGAACATCGAGGCCGGGCCCCTCGGCCGTACGTTTCCTTGGCATCGTGTCATTCACCAAGGAGCAACGGAATCCCAACTAGAATCCTTCCGCATTGAAATCGATAGCGCCAAAGTCACACAGGCTTTCTCAATGAAATGTCTCGGTCCGACAAACGGAGAGAGTTGTGTAGAGTGCAAAAAAGTACCACGGCGCCTCGAGGAGCTCAAGGAGCTTGCAACTGATGCCAAACCGCATACCAACCGCCGTTTCTTGAATTATGAACAGCTTACCAGCCAGGTTGGGGATAAGGACTCTGAAATAAGAAAGCTGCGTCTGCGGGTGAGTGGCTTGTTTTGATCATTGCGCAATAACTGTCGCTCATTTTATCCAAGTGTGTGGGTCTGGCCAAGAAACTCGGAAACTGTATCCGCAAGTTGACCGATTACCGCTGTTTGGCGTTCGCGGTTGCCGAGTCGAACATTCCCCGGCTCAAGCAGTTTCTATCTGTTGGTCTTTGAAACGGTGCAAGTCCGCGGAAACTCGTTAACATGCTTGGAGATGCCGTCGAAGGCAACACTCCGAATCCTCGTCCATCTACCGACCCGCGTACCATCGATGTGACCCTCATGACCTATATCCTCGGCGGGCGAAAGCTCCTCTATGCACTCAGCCACGCTAACGGCCTCCCATCCCTTCGAACCCTCCGCAATCACATGGCGTTCACCCGTATCATGCCAACGATCGGCACGATCTCCATCTCTGACATCCTCCACAATATTCGGGAGGTCGTATTGAAGCCACGCGCGGCCGCAGGACGCACTACGCTGCGCGGTGTCAATCTCATGGTCGACGAGGTTGCGCTCGAAGAACGCGCAGTCCATTTCCGGCACGCTAATAGCGTTGGCGGACTCTGCTGGCGTCACTCTCCAGCTGTCAATCTTGTTCTCAGTACTTACGATTCTGCGCTCGCCTTGGTCAAGTCCTTGAAGGAAGATAAAGTCCATTTTGCCAAAGAAATGACGGTGGTAGCAGCATCTTGTTTCGGCGAATCCGGAACTTATCCCATCCTTGCTCTACCGACATGCAAGCACGTCAAGGCTGCCGACTCACGCACTGTTTACGATGCAGTGATGGAGGCCTGGAGGTCCTCCGGCGCGGTGGAAAAGGTTGGGAGGATCTGGTCATGGTCGACTGACGGCGACATGGTCCGCCGGATTGCTGGCTACGAGGCGTTTTTGACGCAGAAGCTCTCCAGTACCGGCAAATCCCGCATTATTCACGGGACCCTCGCGGGGATGACGGGGCTCAACCTGTGGACTGGGCCCAACGATGTAACACTCGACTTTGATTTCAAGCACATTTTCAAACGCAAGTCATGACCTTATCTATTCTATTTGGGAACCCACTAATCGAACTACAGGTTTTTGTACCTTACTCCGCTCTCCTGCTGGAATTGCCATGAACAATGGCCTCATCATCAACCCTACGATGCTCGCGCGGTATTTGATCCGCCTTCCCGGCCTCGACACCGCCGCTGTACACGACCTTCTGTTTCCCCATGACCCCCAAGATGTCCCTCGTGCAGTTCAACTCTTGCTAGGCATCATCGCACTCGGAGAGCTCGATTATGGCGCCGCCGCCGACGCTAACACGGTCTCCGAGGTGGATGCCCTCCGCCTTCTCGCCTCTGTTATCAAATCTCTTCTTGAACCATTCACCAACACCGCCATGACTTTGACCCAACAAGTGACATCTTTGGCTACATTCTCTCACCTTTCCTTCACTCTCTTCCGCTGCTCTCGTTTGCAATATATGTCTAATCAGCTCTATGGCGATAGCCAGACCATGGTCAAGAACGCGATGTTCTGCCTCGCGAAACAGCAAGAACTTGACCCGATGTCGCCTTTCTACCTATTCCAAGTCGGCGACGACCCGTTGGAGCGACTCTTCGGTAAATTGCGCATGCTTGGCGGTCACAACTCCGCCATGAACTACCTGCAGGCTATTGACCGCCTCGGGCATGCGTGCGATCTTCAAGGTGCCTTTATGCGCAATCCCGACTTGGAACAAGGGGAGCGCCGTCTGAGCATGTCACGCTCGGAGGGCGTCGACCATCTGACGATGAAGTGCTGGACGGGAGACTTGACAGCTGGATCGTGCCACGCAGCTTCAGCATGGAGTGCAGGCCGTGACGCCGCCCTAGAAATCTTGACCAAAACTTCTGTTTCCCCCGAGCATTACGACTACAACGCGCTGTTCGCTCACGAGGACATAGACATGCTTCGTCCGTGGCGTGGGGGTAAATATCCCGGCGTCGACTCTGGCATTGACCGCTCGATGATAACCCCCGCCCTCCCTCCTTCTCCAGCTCTCGCTTCCCCTCCTTCTCCAACTCTCGCTCCTTCTCCTGCTCCCGCTCTCGCTCCTTCTCCTGCTCCTGCTCTCGCTCCTGCTCCCGCTCCTGCTCCCACTCCCACTCCCGCTCCCGCTCTCGCTCTGGCTCTTTCTCCCGCTCCAGCTCTCGCCACTCAACCCGAACTCGATCCCGAGGACTCCGATGAAGACGAAGACAACCAGGGCGATGGTGTCTCATTTGAAGAGAGCATCCCTGCTGATGTTGCACCTGAACTCGAACTCCCCAGCGGCCGCGGCGTCACCCCCAGTGACTACCTGAACGTCAATGGCAAGTGGGTGCACAAGCAGCGTATCTGCCGCCTCATCATTAGCAAGGACTTCGAACCCAAATCCATTGTTCGTCTTCTCCGAGTTCGTGGGCATACAAACGTCAATGCGAGGCCCCGTGACGACACGAACATCGACCCGGCTGTTCTACTGGGACCAAACACGTTCGTCGTTGGGGACCCCATTCTCACCCTCCTTCGTACCGAGACGAAGGTATCCCTTGCCGTCCTACGTACGACCGCGATCCACCAGGATGGTGTCTCTCGTTCCAGCATCCTCACCTCCACAATCCAAAATCCCGCCGCAAAAGTGAAGCTCACTGGGCAGATTCTCTCCATGACACTGGCCCGGAAAACGGGGGCGTCAGACCTCGCCGACCAGCCTCCAACGAGCGCAACCGTGTGGGCGGCCGATTGGCTTGACTCGGATGCTGATTCGGACTGGGGATGGATTTGGAATGGAGAATATCTCAAGGTCGACTCAGTCATGCGCGGAACGACGGGCGGCGATGCGGCGGACAAGGTTGCGACCGACAAGGTCGTCCTGGTCTCCGTTCCGGGTTTCCTGACTGAGCTCGTCAATCCCACGACGGTAGACGCGAGTGTTCGTCTTGGCGAGGGAACAGCTGCTCGGATAAATTCCATGGGTCGTTCGTGGGAGATAGATGACAAGCAGATGGGGATCGTCTGCGAGTTGCTGTGGGGTCGCGCCGTGGAGAACAAGGTTGCAGCTGGCTCAATCGTCGGCGTGAAGGCATCAAATGCATTCCCTTATGTGTTCGATGATGGTACGCAAACCCGCACGCTCGCTTGTATTAATTTCGTTATGACTATTTTCTTCAGGCAACCCCGCCCTCCTCTCCGACATTCCGACCCAGCAACTGACGCACGAACACGGCGAGAAGCTGAACCGCGTCTGCGAGTGCTGTGGACAGTGCTACGACAATCCGCGCGCGCACATGGGTGCGCACATCCTGTGCAAAATGCGGGGCGTTGAGCAGAGCCTCAAAAAACCAGTGAGTAATGTTGCCCTCGCCTCCTGCTCTCCTCATTCAACCGCCCAGGTCGGTGACTCGCTTCCCTGCGGCTTTTGCGGAGAATCCGGACATGCCGCCTGCACAGTCTATCTAAAAGTCAAGAAAAAGACCGCCACCATCCAGTCTAATTGTCGCCTCGCAACACCGCTCAAGTACGCATTTGCAGAGCGCGGCTCGGTAGCAACCCCTTGTCGCAACGTCCCGGTGATTTGTACGCTGTGTCCGAGCGCGTTGGCGGCCGGCAATCCAAGCGCTGCGCAGCCGGCACAGTGGAGGTATAATATGGAAGAGCATTTATTAACAGCTCATCCAGAATATGCCTCCCCGCACAATCCGGACGCCCAACAACGCCTCCCGCACGATGTCTGGACGGCGATGGAAATAACCGAGACAGAACAGCGCGCATTGGGAATCCCGCCCAGCCAGATTCTAGCCCGGTTTGCTCGTGTGACCGGGCCGGATGAAGGAGTCGACGCGGCCAGCCAACAATTGGGTGTACAGCGCCGCGCTACCGTCAGAACGGCCCCAACGACGACCACAGGGCGCAAGAAGCGCAAGGGCAATTCGGGCGCCGCGATTCCCGTTGCAAGTGGCACAGGGTCTAAATAATGTTGTATTTCTGTTGTATTTCTAGGTGAATTTGTATTGCTATCGCTTGTATCGTTGTGCTAGTTGTATGCCTTGTGTACGCCCTCTTGTATTCAACTTGTATTAGCGTAGAAATTGGGTGCGGCAAACGGTCCGAGTGCCATCGGTCCGATCAGCCGCCTCGGCTAGAGGGGGGGGGGGGGGTACAGCCACCACCAAGGTTTCGGAGGTTGATATCCTGGGGTTTCGGTCCGCCCACCTCTTGGCGCTGAGCAGGAGATGTGGCGGTACACCAGTGTACGCATCAGCAAATACTCGGTCCGGCTTCCGTTTGCCTCCATTTCCAGCTTCCATCCATCCGACTGGCAAGAGTTTCCACTATGCCTTCCAGGCTTGCTTTACAACAGATTCTGTACAGCATTTTCATCAAGGTAGCCTATACAACAGCATTTGAGAAGTTCCGAACAACTTCCCTGACATACAGTGCCGTGCTATTCTGGGCTTCTTCAAGTTCTCTTATTATGGCGTTGGAGCTGTCACTTTGGCGCTTAACATCTCTTTCACTCCCACTACCATCCATGGACAATCCGCCGGATGAAAGTGCTGGGTTCAGTAACAACTTGACTTCACGCAATCGCGAATCACGCCCCGGGCCGTGAGTCTTACTTGTTGTGACCTGCACCGTTGCACGGATCCGTCTCATCGCCGGGGCTCAATTCAGGCATGGTAGTGGGATGTTCACAGGCTCTCAAAACTTCACAGTGACTGGCCACACCTTCAACAACATCACGAACCAATACACTGCGAGTGTCCCTTCCGGTATGTTCCCCCTTTGTTCTGCTATCCCGAATAATAGATTCCGGGTAGACTTTCGAATGATCCCGCTCGGAGATATTGACCTTCAGCATGAGATACAAGTTGACCGGGGTGTTTTAGGTCGTTGGCGCAGACGAGGGTGTGTCCGGCGGGTTTATTCTGCTAAAGTGGAAGGCAGAAAGTCGGATTTCACAGTGACCATGTACCAAGGGAACGGTGCAGAGGAGGTGTATTGGATTTCTTTCTCGTGATATGATCTCTGAAAACCTCTGTAGGAATGGCGGCAGCAACTTGCCAAACATATGTCTCTTCGGCAAGTTTTCATGTGCAGTTTCAGTAATCAATGCCTAATATACACCCAGACATCCAAATATTGTTCAGATTTATAGCACAGCAAGTTCGGGTGATATACATGCGACACTTTTCCATGATGGTGTGGTCTTTTTTATTTGGAATGTGGTTTTCATTTGCACCTTACATTTGTATCAGACCTTGTGCCATTTCGGCAATATGTGGACACTTATCGATATTCCCACTTCACAACAGTATATATCTGGTCCTGCAGTGTATGTGTCTGTTGCAATCCATTTATTAAATCTGATCTGGGAAAAGCATGCAGACTTCTCTGTAGGAAGACTTTCCCCATTTTTGGAGTTCCTGACACCTGGGCAGGCAGCACGTGATCATGTGTATTTCACATTTCAACAGCCTTTGGTTAGTTTATCGTCAGGTTACCCGACTTCACTAACAATTGGTCAAGCACAAGGACAACCATACATTATGGATACGTCGCTCTTCTGGTCAGCTCTGTGCAGAGCTCATACCACCCAGTACCCTCCAGCCTTACCTTGGCTATTGCTCTACTGGAAGATTGTACTCGCACAGAATATCCAGTGCATCGGATATGGAGCTCATGGTCATTGAATCACTGACAATCGAAGAGTATCACAATATTTGTTTCTACAGCCTGTCCCAATTTCGAATGATCTCCATTCCCACCTCCACGACTGTGAATCTAGGTGCAATATTTTCCTGTCCTTCAGACTATCCACTTGAAGGCCCCGTTGAAATTGCGTACATGCCAAATTTGGACTCTCACAATGCTGGCTGGCATACTTCCGAAGGAGCAAATAGAGTTGTTATGGAGGACGGCTGGACACGGTATTTTATTTTACTTTTTCGATAGCTATACACACTCATGATCGTGATTTCTCCACAAGCTTCAAGTCCAGTGATGTATTAAATGGCATGATGGAGCTACAAATCTGTTATCCCGTCACCGACCCATGGTTCAGCCAGGCAAACCATATTTTTCGCCGCCTCCAGATAATGTCTAACTTCAATGATTACGGTGCTACCTCATCTTGCTGTTTGTGCCCTATTTTTGGTGACCTGTTCAACCAGTTCTTGCAGATGATGTGTTCTTTAGGCTTGAGGTTTTGGGGACTGCAAAGGAGCCTCCTGCCGGCTTCCTCTTTCTCTGCCCACAGGGAGACTTCAAAACCAGTCCATCCTCTTTTCATTGGCCAGACTGTCCCGCCTACTGGTCTCTTGATCCATCTGGTACTGATCGGCTCAGTGTTGAAGAGGCAATATGGGCCGGATTTCCCGCTTTCCAGCTAACAACTACATTGTTTGGCCTTTCTTGGGACACTGGTGTCTATGAGGGACTGCAAAAATTCCACCAGGGCAAGGGGTTTGATTCAAACAGTCTGGACCTTGCCCAGCATCTACAGTACCCACTTTATGAATTATCAGCCAAAGCAGATTCCACTTTTGCACATGGTAAGCCACCCATTTGAACCAAAACTTTGGCTTTGACTCAGACATTGAACAAGTGAATGAAGGGGACTTTGAAGAAGTGGACCAAGAGGATTTGGATGCAGAGAGCAGGGCCAAGTCAGACAATACACAGACTGAGGCATCAGTTAGCGAAGATGTTGGTGAGTAGACTGCACATTGAAACCTGATTGTTAGTCTCCATGGCTTACTCCAGTGCAACAGACAACATTGAGGGGTCTCATGCAGAGGAAGATGACCATGACTTGGACTCAGTCTGCACTGCCTGTGGGTCAGACCATTTCGCTGAGAATCAGGGTGAGTACCAGTGATTTCGTGTTTGCATTAAGCAATTAATTTGTATTCCATCCTCAGAACCACCAGCCCCTGACACAACCAGCATTGCGGAGAACAGGCCTGATTCACCTGCACTTTATGCAGAAATGCTTGCGCTCTCAGGGTCACTCAAGGTGTTGATAGCAATTCAGCTCGTGCTCATTCTATTCCTTGGGTTATCCGGACTGTATGAGCACAAGTGATTTTGTTGGAGATATGGATATATAGGCTGATATGTGAAACTCTATACCTGAATGTATAATAATCAACTCACACTTGTGTTGATGTGCAGACACTCAATTGAGGTCGAATTGAGGCAACTTTTTTTTTCAACAGCCTTCCTGCATCTCATACTCACACTGATTTTGAACCAGATCCCTCAATGTTGAGTCCCAGTCAAAAGTCCGCAAGATCATGTGAGATTATGTGAGTTAGAACGAGACTTTGACAGATGGGCTCACCACAACTCGTAACAACTCACAGGATCACAATTGTGGCACCGATTCTCGGTATCGCACGAGCTCAGTTGAGCTATTAAGTGCGAAAGTTCAAACGATCTCGTTTAATTACTCTCCGACCAACAGTGCATCGATCCACAGAATGGAATAGATTGAGATGAACTGAAATGTTTATTCAGATGAGAGCGGGACTGTTTGAGTAAAAACGAGTTGTATTAAAAGCTACTACGTAAATACTTCAAACTCATTATTGCCATATATCCCTAGACTGCAGCGCTTAGTCCCATAATTGTGTTGGTGCATTTACGAATGTCCTTGACCACCGGCCATGCGTGCAGCACAGTGTTGGTGTTGGTGCTGGTGGTATCAATGTGCGCAGGCTCCACTCCCTCCGCGACTGACGGCGGAGGTGCGGGCAGGGCAAGAGTACAGGCATGGGAGGCAGGTGCCGACAGCACAGAAAGTGTGGGCGGCACACAAGCATGGAGGCGCGGGCTATGCGGGGAAGAGCGGTGCAGAAGAATAACACAATGCCAATGTGCGTTGTCTCCTCTCACACATCCTGCAACCCCATGCTCCTGCCTTCCCACTACACTTATACTCCCTCTCTCCCTGCTCCAGCACGTGCTTGCACACCTCATCGTAATCGCACCACTGGGATTGTGCTTGAGCCTGTGAAGAGGCGGCGATGAGCAAGGGAGTAGCTCAATGAGGGAGGAGATAGAGATAGGGATAGAGAAAAGAAAAGACGAG
Organism: Mycena albidolilacea; assembly: GCA_029282495.1. Lineage (NCBI taxonomy): Eukaryota > Fungi > Basidiomycota > Agaricomycetes > Agaricales > Mycenaceae > Mycena > Mycena albidolilacea. The sequence continues at coordinate 600,138 of JARIHO010000054.1, read as the reverse complement.
ATGTGGGATGAGCACAAAGTACCCCAGACGAGCAGGAAAGTCGAGCGTGCATGGAAAATTGTACGCAAAGAATTGGAGAAGGAAAGAGCAGGAGGAGGGAAACATACCATTGTGGTCTACCGAGACAGCGCCCAGCCC